>OW618043.2:2400000-3000000 GCA_939531255.2 Thera britannica
TTTCTTTGGTCTACCTCTGCTCACATATCCATCCACATCCATTCTCATCGCTCTTGTAGTCACATGACTTTCATCCCTCCTCATGACATGCCCGTACCACGCCAGCCTATTGCTTCTCACCTTATCTGTCACTGGCGCTACTTCCAAACCTCCCCTGATATACAATTCCGTATCCTATCAATTCTTGTCACCCCACATATCCATCTCAACATTCGCATCTCTGCCACATGCACCTTTTTAGGGTTCCGTAGCCAAATGGCAAAAACGGAACCCTTATAGATTCGTCATGTCTGTCTGTCTGTCTGTCTGTCTGTCCGACCGTGTCACAGCCATTTTTCTCCGAAACCATAAGAGCTACACTGATGAAACTTGGCGAGTAGATGTATTCTGTAAACCGCATTAAGATTTTTACACAAAAATAGAAAAAAAACTATAAATTTTGGGGGTCCCCATACTTTAAACTGAAACTCAAAAAATTTTTTTTCATCGAACCCATACGTCGGGGGTATCTATGAATAGGTCTTCAAAAATGATGTTGAGGTTTCTAATATCGTTTTTTTCTAAACTGAATAGTTTGCGCGAGAGACACTTCCAAAGTTGAAAAAAGTTGGTAATATATAGGAATAACATAGGAAAACCAGTCAGTGTGTGAAATAAATAGTGAAAACGTACATACTCAAGGCCGTCTTAAACTAAGCCGGGGCCCTTGGGCACACAAGAATTTGGAACCCATTTGGAAAGTAAAAAAAACTAATTATAATGGTGTAGTGGTATATGCCTTGTTACCTTATGATAAGCTTACTGATTTGTGAAAAAAGGTAATGTGCCCGAAAAAAAAGTTTTGAGAATAAATGTGTGAGAAATTGTCGGTCCTTCGGGGCCCCCTGAGAATGGGGGCCCTGGGCACGGGCCCCTTGTGCCCTTATGGTAAAGACGGTATTGTACATACCTGTCTTTTGAAATTGGACGTCGTCGTTGTAGCGGTTGATGTCGTGTTGTTGGCAGCAGTGGTCGTTGTACCAACTGAAAAATACCAACAAAAAACATAACAATATGTACTGCTCTGATCTGAAGATCTGATCTGATCTGATACTCAGATTCGGACACTGAAACGCCGTGCGCTCACTGATTTAGTGCCGAGTGAGCAAATTTTTACGGCGGTTTTTGAATGAAGATAAACTTCTCCAAGCGGCCATCTTGAAAAGTCTCGTCTCTCAAATACCAGTTCAAAAACGAGCTAGCAATAAATGTCGTCAGTGAGTTATCAGAATACACCAGTTTCAACATTAGTATCTATCCAAATATCATTTGTTACTACGATCTTTCGAAGCATAACTATGAGTAACAGAGAAATAATTCATAAAACAAATAAATAGGTTATAAAATAGATCTGTAAAATAATATAACGAAAATATCACCAAAAGTTGATAAAGCATACAAATAACAATAAAAAAGGCGTTGTTAAAATATTTGCACAATATGAAAGCCAAATACATTTAAAAAACAAAACGAACATGTGACGAAAACGAAACATGAAACAAATACGATTGTAAAAGAAACGACAAAGGTTATTGCAGCGAGTTAAAAGGCAAGATGTGACTAAAGAATAGAATAAATTATCGTGTTTGATTTATTTCAAAATAATTTCTCAAAGCTTAGTGAGTGTTTTATTGCCCTAGTTAGTGCTTTATTTATTGTTTTGGTGTCGCATGAAAGGTTTTACTGCCTGGCGACGAGTGAATTGGCGTCGCGGTACGGACTTATTGTGGCCTAGTGGCTTTTGGTGTGTTTTAACGGCTTAGTAGCTGCTTTAGGCTGTCCAAACACGTGTTTTATTGCCCCAGTAAGTGTACGGCCTGAGTGCACGCTCTATTCGAGCGTCGGGCGGGGAGGGGCGTGCGGCGTTCAGGTTAAACACGTGCTACCCGTAGTGGCCGTCCTGAGTGCGGCCGAGCGGAGCGTGGGCAGCAGCGGGCTTGTTTGCGTCGAGCGGGGCGTCGCGTGCAAGTTCAAACCAGTTTGTGTTTTGCAGCGGTGATACGTGCGTTCTTGAAGGATGTGTTGAAATTAGTACTACTCAATTTTAATCTTGATTCAATTCTTTGTAATATGTCATCAAAAGTTGCCACTGTCATTCTTGTATACTCATGAAATTTATCTTCATTCACCCTTAATGTTTCAAATAACGTAGAAAACTCTCCAAATTGTTTTCTTTGCTTCACAATGTTATTAGGACCTTGTCTTAACTCATAATTAAATTTAAGCCACAAATTTTCTTCTAAATACATATCAATAATATCGTACGACGCAGACGCCATGATGAAAAATGTGACCGGCTCACACGAACGCTAAGCGTGCACTAAGGCCATTCGGCGAACGCTCTTTCGCCGCATGCACGCAACGCTGAACGCTCCGCTAGACGCTTCTTCACTCAGGCCGTACACTAAGAGTTTTATTGCCCTAGTTAGTGCTTTATTTGATTGCCTGGCGAAAAGTGTATGATGATGTATGATGGTACCTTGCGTCCGTAGCACCTCTGCCCCCGAGGACGCCCGCCGCGACGCCGCCGGCCGCGCGCTGGCTGAGATGCCGCGTTGGATGCCGCGGTACGGACTTATTGTGGCCTAGTGCCCTTGCCTTGTGTATTTTATTGGTCTAGTGATTGCTTAACTGTCTAAATACGTGTTCTATTGCCCCAGTGAGTGTTGCATTGGCCTAGTGTGTGTTTTATTGACCCAGTAAGAGTTTTATTGACCCAGTAAAAGTTTTATTGACACAGTAAGTGTTTTATTGCCGCAGTAAGTGTTTTATTGGCCCAATAAGAGTTTTATTGCCCTAGTAAGACTTTTATTTATTATTTTGGAGGCACATGAAGTGTTTTACTGTCTAGAAAGTGTATGATGTGATGATGTATGATGGTACCTTGCGTCCGTAGCACCTCTGCCCCCGAGGACGCCCGCCGCGACGCCGCCGGCCGCGCGCTGGCTGAGATGCTGCGTTGGACGCCGCGGTGCGAAGGCGACCCTCCTGCGCCGACGCAGCCGCCGCCTAACACCGTGTTATGTTAACATGGGCGATGCGACGATCACAGTGTGAGATGGATACATTCGCGGCTTAGAAAGTGTTTAGGGTAAAAAACAAAAAAAACTAGGTAATCGGAGAATATACGCACTTTAAAGTGTTTATTTATTTATGAACGATTGAACAACAAATAAGATTTAGAGAGCCATTAGAGGTTCTCACGGTAATATTAGAGGTTTTAGAGCATTGGGTTATAAACGAACAAAAACTAGGTATATATCGTGAAACAAAAACGGAGAATATACGCATTATATTCAACCATTTACACTCTAAAAGAGATTTTCCAGATATAAAATTACTGGGCAAATCTTAAAGTTAGTTTTAGTGCTCAAAATTGAAGTTCCCTTGAACACTATAATTTTAATATATTCAAGAAAAGAGCAAATAGGTATTTTCTAGGTGACCGCGATACACCGGCGACCGCATCATCACTTGACAACTATTATAAAAGTTGTAAATGTTGTAAATTAAAATTACCGCGCGGGGAAGACGACAGAAGTCACTTTCGACTTCTAAGAAAACACTATTAATTATTTGAACTTGCTCTTATTATTTTTATGCGTATTATGGGTTTGTTGAAGAATTAAATTTCCAGTATAATTATTATTATTTGTTTTTGAATTTTAGATATTTTTGAATTCGAACTAAAATCACAGCTTATTTATGTATGATCGTCGCATCTAGATGAAAAAGCACAAATAACGAAACAGTAGTATATATAAAGCGGAATTACAGTTTTACGAAGAGCAGGACGGCACTAATGATTATGAATATCCCAGTTAGAAAGCTAAGCCCGCTATGAAGCCCCAACGCTCCATTATCTAAACTAAAATTATTTATATTCATTTGTACTTTTGTATGTAACGAGTAAACTACTAGACCGATTAAAATAAATCACCATCAGAAAGCTACATTATTCCTGCATAACATAGGCTATACTTTTTACTAGCGACCCGCCCAGGCTTCGCACGGGTCTCATTCTGAAAAAAGATGTAAAATGTGTGTGCCGTTGAATTTTAGCTAGGGCGCATCGCTAGTGTTTATTATTATAACCTATGCGTTTATTAAGCTTTATTCCCATAATTAACGTTACTTAGATTTAAACACATCCACCAACTACCCGCAATTTTTGCACGTCGTCGGTCCATCACAGAGAGCCTACGATTCGCCTTCATGGTCTATTGGCATCAGTCGCTTCACTAGCCATATTGTTCAAACGATCATTTTGACAGTTCTCCATTGAAAAATGTCAAAAATCTATGCTTGAAGCTCGACTCAGGTTCAAGCAATGTTTCAGAATACGGGCCTTAGACGTTTCAAAGTATTTTATAGCCCCAGTAAGTGTTTGATTGCCCCAATAAGAGTTTTATTGACCCAGTAAGAGTTTTATTGGCCCAGTAAGAGATTTATTGCCCTAGTTAATGCTTCATTTATTATTTTGCTGTCTGGTGAGCGTATGACGGTACCTTGTGTCCGTAGCAAGTCCTAAATGAATCAATTGTATTTAACTTTCTTTATATTTCCGCGCGTCGGTTCTATGAGCTACGCACCCACTTCAAACATAGCACATAGTTACCTGAATGTGAGTTAGCTTGCTGTGTGGCTCCGGTCGCTTGATTCGTCGCCGTCCGTAACGACAACGACGATCCGGACCGACTGCCGTCTGATTCCGGCTGGAAATATACATTTACTATTACCAGAAGGATACTTCGTAATATTCGTCACAACTTTTGAGCCCTTAAATCAAGAAATAATATTTAGGTCCGGAGAAGCACTACCACTAAAGAAAGAAGGGCACTTATGGATGCCCTTAAATTTGGACGTGATTCTGACTACCCCTTTAATCAGGTAGGTCCGGAGCAGTACTACCACTGAGGAAAGAAAAGTGCTCGAGCAATAAAATAAAATAAGTAATAGTAAAATTTGTATGTGTCTGGTTTCCTCTTTAATTAAAGAATCTTGAGTTGGTGCTTGGTACTAAAAAAAAACTGAGAGGATATCTACCGTCCCTGAGAATCAAAGTCATGAGGGCTGTTTCTTTTTTTTTCAGTGATTACCAAAAAAATATAAAGGAGAATGTTCATTTTGTACTCACATCTGTGCTTTTCCTCCCCAGCAGTAGATACGTCGCGAATACGTCGTCGTATTTCGCCTCGGCGAGTGAGTATTCAATCTCTTGTCTGTTGTAGCCCAAGCATACTAGTGCCTCTGGAATATAAATAATGTAACTTTAGTGTCTAATTAAATGGCTGACAATCATCGACAATGTTTCGCAGAGTTTAATGTCTGTTTTTCTCCTTTGATGTCGGTTGCGTATGATTTTTGCGCCAATGTTGTTAAAAACAAAGATCAAATTTAATTTCTTTTTGGATTTTTTTTCTCTGAAAACCCAGGAACAATAGAAAATGTATTGTGTCTGAAACCCAAGTTTTTAAAGACTATATTGGCTATTGGCCAAGATAGTAAAGAAGGAAAAAGCACGTTTCCTTGGTCACGTGGAACTGGCATCTAGACTCCAGCTAAAATCAATGTGGACAAACACACAACCAAAATATCTAAAATTCTCTTTTCGGTGTCAGGTTTAAGAAGTAATTGTTAGCATAAAACAATTAGGCAAGACCTTAAATTAACAGGTCATGCGTAATCGGTGAAAATATGATTAATTACGCAAAAGAGACTTTAGGTTAAGTACTAGAGGTTTGTTCACAAACATTCTACGTCGAATTCGGCTTTAAGACGTTACAAGGTGATCTCTACGATTTTATTGAATATATTTATGACTTTCACTTCGCAACCGACGTCAACACGGGTAAACGAGACTACACTAAGCTGAAAACTTGCTAAGCATGCCAAACACATGTCTAAAGAGAACATGCTTTCTCTCTATTCACACGACACGTCGAGATACAAAAACAGACTTTTATCAAGTCATACAGAAGCGGCATGCATTTGGCTAAAACCGTTTTTAGGGAAGTTTTTAAAAGGTTCTATTGACAAGTCCTACCGCCATTCTCAACTCTCTACCTTCGTCAGTAATTCCAGAACGTTTCAATTTAAAAAAAAAATAAGACAAGAGTGAACAGGTGGATTATGGCTAAGCATACTCTATCTTAGGCTGCATCCTCATTTTCCAGATGTGATAACAGCCAAATGCTTAACTAGCAATATAAAATAAAGAAAATATTTCATATCACCATGTTCCTTATCAGACGTTTCCCATTTCCCTTTGATTTTCAAATGCTAAACGATTCATTATATGCCAAAAATGTCATACCTGTGAGTATTTTTTAAAATAAATCCCTAACTTGGCGATGGCGAAGCGGTCTAACTCATTAAATTAGAAATCTCTGATAAAAAAACTACAATATGAAGTATAATTTGGATAAAGCACAAAGCTATCAATCGAGAAAGGCAGCTAATATTTTTTAACAATTAACGCATGCAACAACGAAACATCTAACACATAAATCTCCTGAATTTCACGTACCAACTTGCGCTGTGTTGATGAGTTAGCGATGTACGCATGGAATACATAAAATTGTGTTAGTCTGAGGTCCTACCGCACATCAAAATAAAATCTTACTTACAAATCTAAAAGTTTTTTTTACTCAATTCTAGAACGGCAAAGTTTCGGCCAAAACATGCGATTAAATGGACAATCTCCTTTAAATTTTGAGGAGAGATTCTAGAAGGAGAAAGGTAATAGGAAGATAAATTTGTTAACGTAGGGATGCATAGGCAAATTTAATTGTTACCTTTATTTCTGTCCTCTTTTAGAGAAAAGAAAAAGACAAATTACAATTAGACACACACAGTATTCGACCAATGCATAAAATTGATAATTTTGGATTCACGTTTAATCCGCTACTTTTTAGAATGGTTTGTTAACCCAGTGAAAAATAATGACATTTTAATCCAAAGCAGATACGTTCTTCTTCGTAACTCAACATGTATTAAAAATATACTACGCAAAACTTTGAACAGAGGGTCATATTCCCATTGCCAACGGTAAAAAAAAATACTTTTTCTAATTTTCAAGTTTAATGAACTGTCAAAATACCTATGCTCGACTGTCACAAGCATTGTTTTGCATATGGACCTTACTTAGTACAAAAGTTGACCATCTCCTTTATCCGTCGTTTATAAAGCTTTATTTGATGTGCGGCTTGACTGTTAGTACATAATGTTTCAACTTTGGTGAGTTTTAGCTTCGACTGTTAAGGTTAGTTAAGGTGCATAAGCGTCTTTTAGCTCAGCGGAATCTGTACATAAGTATTAATGTACTAAACAAAACAAACATACTGTTAGGTATTTCCTTACCTAACATGATAGGATGGTAAAGTATATAGCTTTGTTAAATGTTTAAAAACTATTTAAATTAACGTGATCGTTATACAAATTTATATACAAGAAACGGGTATTTATCGCGATTACCTTCTTCTTTTTAAAGGTAATCGCGATAAATACCCGATTGTTTCATATAATTATGCTTAAAAACTAGTAAACTATCATCGTTTTCACTAGAAAATTCCTATGTATTTGTATTCAACACTCATGTATTCACGTCACTTTGATATGACTTGGAAATAGAGGAACAAAATATCAGTTTGTTAGGATATTGAAGTATTTTCCTCATACTTATAAAAATTGCTAATTTGGATATTGCCTATAATTAGCTTTGTCTTGTTAGTTTGTTGCTTGCAATAAGATTTATTCAAAATTTTCTGAATTATTGTTTTAATTTCTGGTGGGTTTCATGACATTTATTGGTAGATTTTATACAAAATATAAACATACAAAAGTGACTTTAAAAATAATGAAGTTTAACCCTCTTTACAGGACTATCTGAAATAGCATTCGTTTCCTCCTCCATAGTCGGTCCCTCATTGTTGAGGATCGTGACAGATCGATACAGGCTTGTCCTAGTGCGGGGACCACCAGTTATTTAAATAAGACTGTAATATTATGTTCTTTGGTAAAATAAATAATTTGTATTTTTTTTTGTGACCCTTTCCCATCCTGTGTACAACATCTCTCCATTTGGAGCGGTCGGTGGTCTGATGGAGCGCCTGATGCATCGACATTTCCAACCGCACAGATATCTGGTCCGACCAACGCTTAGGGCTTCGTTTACGCAGCGTCTAAAGCTGTGGTCTCGCGATCGTAACGCACAACGCTGCGGTATGCGACTTGCGGCGGCGGACACAAAATCTTATGAAAAACGTCTAGAATGGTCTCTTGTTCCGTCGCAGTATGCGTCAGCGGCGAGGGGCAAGCGCGGTGAAGTGGGGAGGTGTACTGCCGCACAGCGCGGCGTCAATCTCGTTTGAACGCTGCGGTGTGCGAGTGTGCGTCAAGGTTGACAATATGGATTTTGGTAGCTGCGGCAAAATCAACTGACCACCTCTCCGCAGGGACGGTAATAGCTGCGTCGTGACGCTGCGTCAAGCCGCATACCGCACCGTTGTGCGTTACGACCGCGAAAACCAAGCTTAAACAGGGGTTTAGGCGCTGCGTAAACGAATGCTGCGTACCCCTGTACCATCCCCAGATTAGATCATCTTTTGACAGATATAAAACCAGCAGTCCGTAAAAGATGATATTACCTATCCGCTTGTGATCCTTGAAGTCCTGCTGCGGCTCGATGAACGGCCTCAGTTCCTCCTCCTCGTAGCCGGTGTTCATCCACTTGTCGCGCATTATAGCCTCGAGTGAGGCACGCTTCGCCGGATTGAGGACGAGGAACTTCTTTAGCAGGTTCTCACAGTCGGTCGACATGTAGAACGGTATTCTGGAAAAATACAAATTCAATTACTTTCATTCGACTGGCCTCAGTTGGTAATATATCGATTTCGATATATCGAGTTCGATCCCCACCGTGCCCCCAACATTAAAAAGAAAAAAATAATTATATGTAGTTTAAAAAAAATTAATAACCACGCTTTTATAGCTAATCGGACTAAAAAGTAGAAATTATTTTTTCCCCTAAACATTACCAGGAACTCCAGGAAGAACGATTCTGAGCCCTTATTCCATCCATCGACTTCCCGTCGTTGTTCCATCTGGTGGGTGGGCGCTCTACGTTTCGTCTTCCGGTTCGTGGTCGCCATTCGAGAACCTTTATTCCCCAACGGTTCTTTGAGCTATATGTCCTACCCATTGCCACTTCAACTTACTAATTCTTCGAGCTATGTCGGTGACCTTGGTTCTTCTACAGATTTCCTCATGTCTGATAGGTGATAGGTAGGATGATAGGTGTACTAACCTGTATTTGCCCCGTAGCACTCGTTCCCTGAGTTCCCGAAGCGTTGAGCCGTCGAAAGGCAGCGAGCCGGATACCAGGGTGTATAGAATCACGCCGAGAGACCACACGTCTACTTCGGGACCATCGTATTTCTTGCCTGAAATTCAGAAATGAAAGTTGTAAGAATTCCTACTTTTATCAAATAGAAAATTAAAATCAAATGAATTCTTTATCTTCCTGCCCTTATCCCTGTTTAATTTATGAGTGGTCGGCACAAAGCGTCTTCTCTCTGTCAGCCGTCATCTCTGCATTCACTCCTCTCTTATCCATGTCACCTCTCACACAGTTCATCCATGTATTCTTTGGTTTACCTCTGCTCACATATCCATCCAAATCCATACCCATCACGCCCCTAGTCACATGACTTCATCCCTCCTCATGACATGCCGGTACCACGCCAGCCTATTGCTCCTCAATTTTTCTGACACTGTTTTGGCTTTGGGGTTACTTTAAAACTTCCCCTGATATACTAAAATAAGATTTATTAAAATAAACAAATTCTAATACACCCCATCGAGGGACGTCAGTGCAGATCTTGTTCATGTTTCTCCTTGATATTTTATAAGGATTTATCTAAAATTCTCGATTTTGTCAAAATGCTCTAGAATAGAACGTTCTAGAATGTTTTTTAATATTCTGGAAGGCCTGGGGAACGCCGTGCTTCACTGCTAGTATTTCATAAACATTTTCTTCTTTATACCTTGGAAGAGTTCAGGCGCCGCGTAAGGTGGACTGCCGCAGAATGTGTCTAGTTTGGAGCCGGGAGTGAATTCGTTGGAGAAGCCGAAATCCGCTATTTTGATGTTCATCTCGCCGTCTAGTAGGAGGTTTTCCGCCTGAAATACATAATAACAAAATTTAAGTATTGACAATTAAGGCAAGTCGGAAACAAAACCGGCCAAGTGCGAGTCGGACTCACGCATCAACGGTTCCGCACCATTATCAATAAAAATGGCAAACAAATAATGACTGTTGTATGGGAGCCCCCATTAAATATTCATTTTATTCTGGTTTTTAGTATTTGTTGTTATAGCGACTACAGAAATAGAAATACTACAGTTGAAGTATACCTTGAGATCCCTGTGTATAATCCGCTTCTGATGGCAGTACTGCACCGCTGACACGATCTGGCGGAACTTGGCGCGAGCCTCCTTCTCCTTCATGCGACCGTGGAGGACCAGATAGTCGAACACCTGGATACAACACCTCAAATTTACAACCATGATCCACTGCTTCCGGCCCACCTTGGTAAGCGGTCACCGTCGCCTAAAGATAAAAACATCACCAAGGGTTTGGGCTGAGTTTTTTTCGTAAAGCTATTCATGTTGTACCTAAGGGAGAAAACTTCTGGTGGTAACTCATTCCGCAATTTATGCGTATGAAGATGAAACGATCTCGAGAAGCGAGCTATACGAGGAATCTATGGGTCTAAAATGTGTGGATGAAATCGGTCTCGGTGTCGAAGGGGTTGGTAGAATCTCGAAGCGGTGATGGTGTCAAATAGTTCATGAGATCAGATTTCCAAGAATAACCATTTTAAGATTCTCCATTCACCAACTTCCCGCGACATTGATGATGTCGACTGTCCATCGGGTCAGAACGTCCTACGTTTCGTCTTTCGGCAATGTTGTAACAAATTGTAAAATAGTAGAGCTCATGTCAAAGCCTAGATTTAACCTATCATTTTCATCATAAACCTGAATAAGTCTACTGCTGGATATAAGTCATAATTCAGGGGTTACCGTAGTCGCTTAGCAGGCGAATTGATGACCGCAGTAAAAAGACCGCAGCCTTCAGGAGAAATGCTGCTGCTCATTCCTTAGTGCGTTCCTTTAGTCGTCTCTTACGCCATTCACAGGAGGTTATTGCGGGAACACCATATCAAAAGGCCTTCCCCTTCATGCACTTCAATCACAACTATGTAAAACATCGTATAGCTGGATCAATCTAGGTGCCAGTTCAACGCGAACAGACCAGGCAACAAGCTTACGATCAAGTATCCATTAAAAAGAATACTGAAGAAATATAAGCAAGGTATCAACTAACCTCGCCACCAGAAGCGTATTCCATAACGAGGTAAAGCGTCTTCTCAGTCTCTATAACTTGGAATAACTTCACGATGTTCGGGTGGTCCAGCATCTTCATTATCCGCACCTGTAATCAAGTTAAACTACGTTTTATAGGTCGAAGTAAAAGGAAAACTAGTGTCATCCATTTCAAGCAAACAGAACTTGTTTTGTTGTTTGCTATCAAAACATCAGCTAACCATAGGGCCAACTTTTAGCCCATATAGTCCCATTGCTGTTCAATGGCCTCCTCGTTATTCCAGTCACTTATACGACCTTGTGCTCTTTGTTTTGCAGTTCCAGGAGTTCAGCTCAGCGCGCCACCTCATACGCTTCAAAGAAGCTCCTTTCGTGCAGACACATGTTTCCGAAATTTTAATTCAGTTTAGTTTAAATTAAAAGCACACTGTTAGTCTCATTTATATGAAAGGGCTTCCTTTATCAATGCACTCTGATGTTTATTTTGTGATTAAATGTTTTCTCTTAGACATTCCACGGGGTGAATTACCTCAGGTGAACTTTGTCTACGGCGCCGAAATTTTTAGATTCTACGTCATGCCGGTTTCCTCACGAGGTTTTCCTTCGGCGTTTGAGAGTACTGGCGTAGATTTCTTACCTCCCGGAACAGCTTTTGCAGCGATCCAGGATTGAGTTGCGTCTTGTCAATGATTTTGATGGCGACCTCTTTGCCCGTCGGGACATGCTTCGCTAGTTTCACCTTCGCGAAGTTACCCTTGCCGATTGTTTTGAGGAGCTTGTACTTTCCTGGAAAAGGTTTACAAAATCATAAGTGTTACTGAAAATTAAGTTACTAAGTGTATCGTACCATTACCAGTAGTACCAAGTGTCGTATTCTAATACAATGCTCAAGCGTGTATCGAGCTTCAAGCATTATTTATGTGACAAAATGCTTATGACTCAATCTTTATACTTTCAGGTGACAGGCAAGAAACTTTGATAAGCCAGCTTCATTACAATATTTTCTTTTAACGTTTGATGGAACAATATGTTTTTGGTTTCCATCAATTCTATGCAAAATACTTTTGTGCAGATGCTAGTAACACTGACTGGCCTCTCAGCTCAGTTAGTAGTAGCTCTGCCTTCTGCGCTGTAGGTCGTGGATTCGATCCCCACTGAGCACAAATATCTGTGTGGTGAATACAGATGTTTGTTCTCTGTTTGTGTCTGGGTGTTGTATTCTATGTATTTACAAAAAAAAAATGTATTATAACAGCTATCTGGTTCCTATAGTACAAGCTCTGCTTAATTTAGGGTTAGATAGTGTCGTGTGGATTGTCCAAAATATTTATTTATTTTATTTATTTATTTAACAACTAATGAAAGCATTCCATCCCTTTAGCTGTAAAGTTATTTTTCACACATCCTACAGTTGATAGTAGCTCTGCCTTTTGACTGTGCTTCTGGGCTACATTGAGGGTTTGATTCACACCATATCCACACATGACATCCACACACATAGGCCCACGTGCCTGGGTGTTTTGAAGTAGACATTTACAATTTACCAGTTATCCCGCTTGCTTCTAAGCCGGCATAATGCCCCGCCACAGCCAGCGCTGAGCTTGTACCAAAAAACTTGGTACATCCAGGTTAGTATTTAAAGCAGATATCTAGAAACTAGTACCATTGATCCCAATCGTCTCTCAGCCGGCATATAGCCCCGCCATGCCTCCAAGCGTGTACAAAAGTGATGGTATACCTAGGTTATACTGACCAATGTGAGGTTCCTCCGAGGTCCGCGAGCGTGAGGACACACGCGCCGTGCCACCAGAGGTGCCGCCCGCCCCCGCCGACGACTCTGACGCACTCTGGAATAACATAGAAAAGTATGCATTAGAATTAGATAATTGTAAGCGTGGCTTAACTTGTTATCACACCAGCGCACTTTGTTTCTGAACAGTTTTAAAGGGTCGGAAATGCGCTTGTGATGCATCTGGTATTGCAGACATCCATAGGCTACGGTAACCGCTTCCCATCAGGTGGGCCGTATGCTTGTTTGTCCACTTAGTTGTATAAAAAAAACTTTGAGACATCAATCTTCCCTCTACCATCAAAAGGGACTTCACATTTTTCTTGCATGAAATGTGGTCGTACCTGTCGCTCTCGTATAGGCTTACAAGTCGCGAACGTAAATGTTTTTAGACCCCAGACGCGTTCAAATCTTCTTATAGATGTTATAAGCCTCACCGGCCGAGATCAGTTAAGGTCTGCGGTATCGCTGGTAGGTTAAGGAGTGACGTTCTTCGATTCGATTCGATTATACCCAACAGTGGAATATGGGATGGTATGATTAGATGGATGATAAATTTAAATCTATCTTTTATATTGTTGAGCGTCCTAAATGACCATCCTTGGAAGTCAGAGAAATTATACTTTCTAACAAAGATATTCATTGTCGCGCTCCGCACGAAGTCATTGAAAAAGAAGTGAGTAAGTATATCTCTCCAATTAAATCTTAATTGGAGAAAACTGCATCACAACCCCGACAAGAGCTAAGCTCTTAAATTTAAGAAGAAGATGTATATCTATTGTGCGATGGCAACACTTTATTTCGAAAGAAGTGAATGCAGAGATGACGGTTGATAAAGGAGAATGGAAGAGGAGAACATGTGCCGACCCCACATAAAATGGTATAAGGGGCAAGAAGAAGAATTGCAATTTATTTCGTTAATTGACTGGAACCAAAGCTCATCAATTAGCTTTCAGTAACATAACTCTGGTTGAGACAAATTACCTTATAAGCGGAGCCCCTTATCACTACCGAGCAGCTTGTATTTTTCCGCCTCATTTCCTGCCTCATTTGTTATACCCGGGTACGTCACTGACTCTTATCCGGGCTTGATTAAGGTACGTGATTTCTTACACATTCTACATAGCACATAGCTGTTTATTTTTATCGGAACTAACAAACAAATTGGCACCGTAGAACGAAATTTACCAAGAAATCTTTGTTTCGTTTTTTGAACCACAATATAATAGTTGGTCGTATATTAATGGTAATGCTTTCTTTGAACCACAATATATAGTTGGTCGTATATTAATGGTAATGCTGTCCACGCTACAAGGCAATGCTAGCATTAGGTTCGCTTATGAACCGTTTTTTTAGTTGCATTTTTTATATTTACGTAATATATCCTACATTACATCCAATCATAATCATGCTAATCCGTGTTATACAACCGAAGACAAATTCTCTCAGAAGACAAACACTACGCGTATCATCGAACAAGCATGGCCGCCAAAACGACGTATTTGCCGTCCCATTTAACGTCTCATATATTATACAGGGGTCCTGGGTGGCTGACCCGTCTTATCCGGGTCCGATATCTATTTATTATGCTACTCGGCGCTAAAGTACCATGACCTGTTTGAAGGGATTAACGTTCGTCAAAGTTTCAGAGGGGTTATTATTACTTAGCGGCAGTTCAGTGAGTTTACCTTACCTACACCTTACGACTTAGGTGTGAGACATTGCTTAAAGTTAGCCCTGTCACTGTCTGTCATTATCTAGTGGTAAGAGATGGCAGTTGCTACACACTGATTTAAGAAGGATAAGTTTTGACTAAGTTCTTATTTCATCATCCCTGAGTATCTGTCAGAAACACGAAAACAGAATCTACGTGGACATACTAAAATAAGGACGTAATTTTAATGAATTTAAAAAAATATGAACGCTGATGACGAAGAACCAACTTTGTACCGGGCGAATCATCATCATCATCATCATCTTCCTGCCCTTATCCCACGCTGCATGGGGTCGGTCACATCAGGTTTCTTCTTCCACTTCTTGCTCATGTCATCTTTGACACAGTCCATCCATCTTTTCTTTGGTCTACCTCTTGTTTTATAGCCACCATCCACAACCATATTGAACACTTTTTTGATAATATGAATTTCATCCCTCCGCATGACATGCCCATTACTCCTCATCTAGTCCGTCACAGGCGCTACTTTCTGACTTTCTCTTATGTACTCATTCCTTATTTTAGGTAAACAAATATTGTGTAGATAAATAAATATTGTGGACAATTCACACAACACTATCTAGCCCCAAATTAAGCAGAGCTTGTACTATGGGAACTAGATAGCTGATATAATACATACATATAAATTGTTTGTAAATACATACTTAGAATACAATACAACACCCAGGCAGAGAACAAACATCTACGTTCACGACACAAATATTTGTTCTCGGTGGGAATCGAACCCACGACCTTCGGCGCAGAAGGCAGAGCTACTACTACCAACTGAGCTAAGCGAATAAGCCTCGCAAATGATAGTTCGTATTCTTTTTAAACAAACGTAGGATACAAATAAGCCAAGCGCATATCATAAATCGCATAACACACGACCTCATTCTTCATGATTTCTGCGGTTTATATAAAAATATTTCCACTCCATAAAGAAACACAAACACCGGGTTTTTCTATAAAATATCCGGTTTTCTCCGGTTCTGTCCGTTGAATTCTCCCGTTCCAACCTGATAAATGGGACTGTTCAACTTTTGTCCCAGTTCAAGTGTTTGTACTTTGGCAACAGATTCTTGTAAGTTTTACAAATAGCTGGATAAATGGTATTTTTTTATCTACGCTCTCGATAATGTTGATATTTGTGCAATAAAACATGGGAATTTATTTTTTTATGTAACTTGCTGATGGCACAAACATAAGTACAACAAGCTGATGGAAAAAGCATATGCCCACCTCATGTCAAGTGGAAACCATCATCTACATTAACAAAACATTACTTCGCAAGAAAGTGTTTTCTTTGTTGATCAATTACTGCAATAACATTTTAGATTTTACACAATTTTAGTTCGTTTTCGAGAATTTCAAGTTAAAAATAATATTACAAACAAAAACCAAAACTACCACCCTCCCCAGAAAAGCAACACACAACCACTTAATCAATACAACTATCAAGGTTAGAGCTATATAAATAGCCCTAATTCATTTGGAAGTCGGTAACGGTGACGCCTTTACAACCCCAATCGTAAGTTAGAAATCTATTTTCGGCGTGTTGTTTTTAGGATTCCGTCCTTACACCTAAGAAAAATGAATGTACACAAGGATACGCATCAGACTATGCACTGCTAATCCTTATGTCCTTGCAGTAAGCGTCATTTTTCATTATTTTTAGGTAACTTGAGCTGTATCCTACTGTACTAACCACCACACACACACACACAACCACCATAGAAAAGCAATAATATCAAAATTGAAATTTATACCAATGAATTGTAAAAAGAACATTGAAAAACCTCTTCGGGCCAGTACCTACTTCCATTTACCTCTCAATTCAGAAATGAAATTAGGAATTGTCTTTGTGAGAAAAGATAAAGGAAACCATTCAAATTGTCGAACACGTAAAACAAATAAGTATAAAAAATTGAAGTATTTTTATGAAGAAACCACGCGATCGAAGCGGCAGACGGAAGCAAGATATTAAATAAAAACTTAACTCTTGTGCTATTGCTATAGCACTGTAGGTCACGAATCGCGTTTCATTTTTACGTAAGCAACTTTGTCAGGCTTCTACCTCCTTTCAAGGCTTTCCCTGTTTTTCAACCTCAACGACCTCAAATAAAAACAATAAATAAAAAGCCATAGCCGCCATAGCCCCTCTTTCCAAGCATAATGGGCCCAAGAAAGAACCAGTAACAATACCAAAGAAGATATAACTAACCGAATCACTGGGGAAAGTGGAGATTGAGAGCTTCATGCTCCCATTCTCTGCCGTAAACGGTGCGCAGACTTCCAATAAATTCCTTGTGAATGGATATAAAGCCGAAAAGTACGATCTCCCCGATTTATGTACTCTGTTTCAATGAACTGCTGCGGATTTCCGGTTTTCTTGCGGGAAAGGTTACATTTATATTCCGACGGATAAAGTCACGCGAGTAAATGATTCGGCATAACGCCAACTATACTTATACTTGCGTATTTTACTAAACACCATAAAGAATATATGAAACTGAATTAACTCAGACGTGACAATATGCGTGTGGCGCCTAGTGCCTAGTAAATGACTCGCCAGCTTTGGGCCATCGTCCCCGATACCTACACAAATGAAGACATTATGAAATGTACTCAAGGATACGCATCAGACTACACACTGCTAGCTCTTATGTCCTTGCATTGCAGTAAGCGTCATTTTTCTTTGTTTTTAGGTAACTTGAGCTGTATCCCACTGTACGACTTCGCGGCCTGCTAAGCTAGTTAAATGCTAGAAAACCAATATGAATAAGGGTCTTAAGGTCTAAGGAGATCTTTACCCCATGGAACTTCTCGATAGCTTTAGCTCGTCGTCTCCGGCCCCACAGTTTCGACAGAAACACTGGCGCCAGCATCGGCAGCACGCGGTGACGCATCGTTCGGGGGTTTATTTTGGCGGCTTCTGGTAGCAGTTGGGATGATCAGTTCAGCTGGACGCTACACTTTAGATCCTTGGGAGTTTAAATTTCCTTTCTGTGGTTCTGTGATCTGTCAGCAGAATCTATCTGTGAGCAAGACGTGGATCGTATTGGATCTTTAAATTGCGTTTTGAGTTTGGAAGATTTTTAAGCTTTAATAAAACTATCGTGACACTAGCTGTACCAATTAATTCCCGAATTTTACTCGTAACTTTACGTTTACTTGAAACTTTGCATGGTCGCTCTTAGGGAGACCGAAATAGACCAGCGTCTTGAGTGTTGTAGGCTCTTTCGTCTGTCTTACTTCAGTTTCTCAGGGTCTCGCGAAGTTTAAGACATGAATACAACTCACAACTTCTTGAGCGTCCAAGCACTTTATTAAGGTCTTAAAACTTGAGTGGGAAAGTTGCACGGAACACGGAGGGAAAACTAAGGTAAACTTTGAGCGAACGCTTGGATTATTAACGGATTTTTAAGAACTTGAATTTCACTTTGCAAGAACAGTTTTTTAAGAATCACAGATGTTTCTCCTGAAGAGTTTCGCGAGAGACTAGCACGCTGAATAGGAAAATTCTTGTTGTTTTGCGATAACCTTATTTAGACATTGTTGGGTTATCAATAATTGAAAATATTTTGCTTGGCGTTGCGGGTCTTTACACTTTAGTACGATACCTAGATTTTGTTGACGTAGAAGTTGACAATTCAACAATCATTTTGATAGAGAAATATATTATTACGTTTAAGTAACTTGATCATCGCGAATTTATAAGCATAATCAGTTTTATGGATGGTACGTGAGGTTCACTGATATCTAAAAGGTCATACTGACATTATGACGAAGTAACTATACAAAACTCAGCGAAATAATTGTGTAATAACAATTTACCAACAGTTTCCTGATAATCGCATTAAATATCTACAATAAACAAAATCATATAACAAATAGATAGATGAACTGTTGGTTCATCCATTATTCCAATAGCTCTAGATTTATAAAACCTTCACATACTATTACGGCGAAAACTATCCATTGAATATATCTAGAACTCTGTATAACTTCAGAAAACAATCATCTACCCATTTACAACACCATCTTTTTTTTTATCCTGACTAGTGATGTGTCTCGTCGCCCGGTCTCAGTAAGGATGTCCCTACTATAAAGGAATAGTTCCAAGACGAAACTTCTAAGAAGAAATACTCGATGGGTTCGATCCCCACGAATAACAAATATTTGTGTGGTGAACAATGATCTTTGTTCTCTGTCTGGCTGGATGTTATATCGTATTCTAATTATGTATTTACAAAAAAACTGATACAAGTATTACAACAGCTATCTTTTTCTGTTGTAAAAAAAATTCTTTATTGCTCTCAGCGGGGCTTGAAGTTTGTATGGAAAAAGCTTGACGCGAACGAAGCCGTGTGAGATTCCACCGGTAATCAATATGATCTAATAAGGAGTTGTTGGCTATAAAACACAAAGAAGGAATGCCACAATCGCCATTGACGTACAACATGTCATAAAACAACTGATAACAAATCACCACACTCTTTAAAAAGGCAACCAAACCAATTTAAAACACGTAAAGCCCAGACAAAAGCTTTATCTCGCATTAGTTGAACGTCTGTGACTTTGTTTGCGTTACCAACTTTAATAAATAGGTCCCCGGGTGTTTCAAAATACCAACCCTTTACAGGGTAAAAGGGTAGGATGTCGGGGATTTGTGTTATAGTGCATTCCTACTTCAAAATGAAAGAGACTGTAGACATTGTCGTAGCATTAAATATTGGCGTGGAGATAAGGGGGGTTAAAGACGTATCGATTCAATTAATTTGTAATTAACTGAATAATACAACAAGCATGATTTTATAGAATTTATAGAGACGGAACTCTTCAAGCGCGAGTCCGACTCGCACCTGGCTGATTGTATTATTTATAAATAAATCTGCACACATACAATAATAAATGTTGATTGGATTCGACCTTAGGATTTGACCATGATCTAGGGTGGTAACCACTACCCGTGCTTTTTAAAACTAAAACTGTGGTTCATTAACAGTCAGTCAGTAAGTTCGATACCAAAGACAGTTTTATCTGGAATTTACCGAGTGTCGTTTAGTGACCATTAAGCTGACCATTAAGTTACGTTGAGACTGAAAGTTGTGCCATAAATAACTACAACCATTTAGATTGTCATAAAATATTCATTAAATAAAATATATTAAGGTAGCGGCAATATTTTCGTGCTTCGTTGGCTGGTGTTGCGTTGACTCATCTGGGTATCGCGATTGTTAATGATCAAGCGAGCAAAGCGAACGGTGATCTCTCTAATAACTTGGTCCATTTGTAATTGTATGTTTGTTTGTACGATGTATAAACCTTCGAGTCATTTACATCAGTTTGACAACAGCTTTATCAGAAATATCATCAAGCTAAAGGTAGAAGGAAAGAAAGGTAGGGAAAGAACTAGGAAAAGCTAAATGAGCCAAATAAAAGCGAAGATCGCCGTCGTGTCGTATAAGGAGGTTGCCCTCAACCGACAAGAGCATTTCTCTTAAATAATAAGAAGACAACTGTTGGATCGTTCAAAGTACATATTGCAAAAATGCGAGGGTGCAAATAATTAGGTAAGAAAAGAACCATAACTATACTAAATGAGGTGTCATTTGAAAGGGTATTTGTTCTCTTATCGTGTCTATTAACCTCAGTTCGAGAACTTCGGGAGTCTATATTGAAATGTCCCGAAAATTATGCACACCCATAACTCAGATCTTCGCATAAACCAACAGATAATTAAAGGTAATATCTACCGGGCGCACTATTGCGAGCTGTTTGTGAATTCAACGCGCGCAAACAAGGCTCCGACTGGAATACTAAGTGATGGAAACGAGGAGTTTTCTTTGCACAAATCTATGTAGAAACGTTTTAAGTTTGAAGAAGAATTAAATGGGTCAAGCATTATATTAACGCCGGCTGTACACATTGGCTTAAGAGACAGAGACATTGCCGTAGAAAACTGGGGGATAATATTGAAAAAGTTAAAGCACAAAGCGTTTTCATTCCACTTTTATAGTCCGAACTGCCATAGAGTGGAACTCTCGACCGGCTTCAGCATATCCGGAACGTTTTCATTTAAGATTTTGACGTGACAACGTCTTATAATTCGATGGAGCCGGTTGCACGCACGAAAAAATATGACGTCATTCGGCGTTATCTCGCTCTGAGGCGTTCTACTTATATTTAAGGCTTGAAGTGCAAGCGAGAGCGCGGAACGAGCGTCAGAGGCACAATCGGCCTCGGCGTTCGGCAGCGTTCGACAGCTGTCTCTCTTGCAACCATTTCATCAGTATTTGCTTATGACGTTGTCACGTTCAACTATCGTAAGTAAACCGACTTTACAGACAATCGTTTTTTAACAGTGTGAAAGATGACATGGATAAAAAAAAAGTAAATAGTTATCTATTCACTTTTTGCTAGGCTGATAAAGAAGAACATGTTGTGCCAACCCCACACAAAGTGGGATAAGGACAGGAAGAAAGCTTCACTGCACTGCATTCAACGCACGAGCCTTTCCTATAGTAACCACGACGCAAACAGAAAAATTCAAGGGCAATAAATACAATCAGCTGTCTAGTACTTTAATATTTGATACAGTCGATACCAAATTAACTATTTAACATTCTACGGCTCGATACTGACTACTGTTATTCTCTGACCATGGAACGTACAAGGCAAAATCCATACGCCTAACCAATAATACTACTTATATTAATTATGTACAATACCTTTTATGAACTGATAAAGGTACGATTAACTCGATTAATCAACACAGGGCTGAGATATCTAGATTACGTTCTGGTGGTCTAGTGGTGGTAACCTAAAATCGTAGGTTCAAATCCAGTCGTGTACCAATGAGTTTCTGTCCAAAAATGTATTTGCAATATGCCAGTACTCTCAAACGATAAGGAAACCGTCATGTCGTAAAATCTAAAAATTCAAAAACATGTGTCGAGTCCACGAATGTAGCCTCTCCGAGGCACACTTAAATTCCTTTCACCAAACAAGTTTGAAAAATGAATACTAGATAGTTTGCAACGGTGTCCAGATAGCTCTACTGTTTCATGATTATTTTGTAAATACTTTGGCTAATAAATTATCATTCTCTAAAATGACATTATGATATCGACCCGCAACGCACACGTCCGTACAACCCACAAATCTTATAAACCACGCATGTATTTTTTTTAATTCACAATTAAATTTGTTTGACGTCACAATCTAAGGATTATATCGATAACGCGTTATTGAGTGTATCGTTGTGCCACTGACGCGATACTGGACTCTACATGAGACAGGGGGTCAAAGGGCTATAAAAAGAACGGGAGTAGCGAACCAAGTGATCGAAGCGATGCATTCGGCCCGTGAAAAATAAAGGCTGACGAGCGTGATAACCTAGATCGGCGTATTAATAATTAGTTTCTGTCAGCGGCTGTGTTCGCGTGGCAGTTGGGTTAAAGCCTATTTGATATTCAAGTCACGAACTGTATCAATTGCTTGATTTAATCAAATCCATCGTTATGGCGAGATTGAATCGCAAACATTTAGAATTGCATAATTATCTTATACCTTTAAACGAGAAAATCTTGTATATATATATTTAGGATCTCGGAAAATGCGCCAACGATTTTCATGAAATTAAGTATACAGAGGGTTTCGAGGGCGATAAATCGATCTAGCTAGGTTTCATTTTCAGGAAAGACTCGGGTTAAAAGTTATTTTAATAATAAAAAAAATTAGCGCCATCTCTTGCCGAGTAGTCGAAATCACGAATTAGTGTCACGGAAAACGCCATCTATTGAACTTCTACGTAAACACTCGACATTTTGTTCCGGAGATTTTCATGAAAATTAGTATACAGAAGGTTTCGGAGGAGATAAATCGATTTATATAGCTGGGATATTTTTTTAGAAAATCTATTTTATTGTTTTTAATAATCATTTTAACTAGGTATTAATAAACCTAAACATAAACTTATTTTAGCTATTCCAAAAGATGGCGCTGTTAGTAAGATCGATAAATATTATTCATATTTCACCATTTTCATCAGTATGTAATTCGTATTATAATTCCTAAAAACACAATTTACAAAAAAAAATACCGAGCAAAGCTCGGACATACCAGCTCGTGTTATTTAACGATAGAGATGTTTGACAAATTCGGCGATCAACACAAATGGCGTGTTCTGTTTCTTCTTCTTCCTGCCCTTATCCCACTTTATGAGTGGTCGGCACAACATGTCTTCCTCCTCCATTCCCCTCTGTTAGCCGTCATCTCTGCATTCACTCCTCTCTTATCCATGTCATCTTTCAAAGAGTTCATCCATGTTTTCATTGGTCTACCTCTGCTCACATATCCATCCACAACCATACACACTCTCCTAGTTATATGACTAGGAGAATGAATGAATGGAGTGTTCTCCAAATCGCCCAATTGAAAATTTTAATTTTTTAATAAAAACGTATCCGATCGTTTTAATTTAAATACCACGAAAGCCTTAAGTACATAAATATTGCAAACCAGCATACGACTCATATGTTCCAATGAAAACAATGCACAGTAATAATATTCTAACATATTCTGCAGCATAATATCCAACATTTGTATAATTTAATGCCACGAGTTCGAGCTAAAGTATCAAATATGTCATAGTTTGGCTTCTATCTTACCGCACCGCTCAGACAAACTTATATGCTCCATTCCGTAGCTTACCTGTAACAAAAAGTAAAATTAAATTAGTATTGTCTATTGCTGTGTATATTAGTAACATTCACAGTACATTTTCGTAATCAATCAGATAAGTACGCTTATTATTATGAGTGCGACCACAACCACACTTTCGAGGGCAACAGAGCTGATTTTTCAACTGTTTTATTTATATTAACACTCAGAATAACTCCTATCTAGTAGTAAGAATGACTGCTAGTGGACTTTTTTTGTCACTTATGTTTGTTACTTATTTATTTTTGTACAACAGACCCCATCCAATACCCTTCAATCAATCGTTGACCCTAATCTTCTTGATTCCGAGGCAAAGTAAAGTAGTTGTGTAGCAAAAACGTCGAGCATAGTAGTAAAACCGCCGAAGCGGAACTCGAATTTCCTCAGCCCTCCGCCGGGAAATTACTGCCATCAAGAAAGAACCGAACTGTGCCTTGTTTGAGTGAACAGAGGATGACTAATAAGTACATCTCATACCTTCTAAAAGGAATCTCAATCAATTTCCTATCCCACTTTTCCCAGCAATCTGAAGAACTCTTAAATCTACGAAGGAGGCTGCAGGAAAGCAATTGTGTAGCCCACTTGAGCCATTTCGAAATGGGAACGGGTCACAGCCGGGAGCCACCCGTAACGTTTTGTATAACCAGTCAAGTTACATCGTTGGAACGCTAGAGGCGTGCTGGGCTATTTTTTTTAACGATTCAGACTGGTGGATCCAATCTGGTTTTGCAAGGATATGACACTCTCACTGTCAAAGTTCAAGTTGAATTACAGGCACATGGATTCACACCACCAGTGCATCGTAGGGCACGTTCTCGTTCTGAACGTGCGTGACCAACAACGCAATGTTGTGTTATAGGCGATAGTTTCCACTTAACTGCAGGTGGGCCAAACTATGCTTTTTCCATCGGCGGGTTACATGAAAAAAGTGGCATTGATCAGCTCGAAGAACCGAAAATTGACTGAAGGTCGAAGGTGAACTCGCTGGTAAAAGATGATGAACAGTCTGGTTTGATGTTCTTTGTTTTAAATGAACACAGAGTTGTGCAAACTCATTTTTTATTAGAAAATATCTGAAATCGCAGGGGTTGTATACCTAAACGTAGCGATATCATTTACGTTTACCATCTTACAAAGAGCAGGCAGTTTCGAGATTTTTTGCCGTAGGGTATAAGAATAACAGCCTGCTTAAAATTCATAGGATCACTTCACAGGTATTTCTGAGCGAGTTTTCGTATGTGCGAGCATAAATACTTTTATTATAGCGTTGCTTTACCTATATTATACTAAAATATATATTAAGGAGAGATAAAATTTGTTAATTTGTAATTTTTGTTGTAGAAGAAGTTAGTAGGGAATATACATACACAAATAAGATAACGTAATAAAAACCTAGTCGTAGGATTGTTGCTTATTCTTCTAGGCTTGGTCGCGAGGAACTGGTACATTGATTCGCCTAGCTTAGACCACCTTTTAAGAGTGATTCTTTTAAATCAAATGAATAAATATCGATAGCAATGAATGAAGACCAGTGCAGATACCAGCGTTACTTGACATGGTAGCTACTACCATAACAAGCAGCAAAAAGCTGAGTCAGGGCCTATATGACATAATCTTTCTTTTATCCATTCAGCACAGGACGGGACTGGTTGTGCCCAGTTCTGTTTGTATGATTACTTTATTACCTTCATAGGTAGCCTGCCTGCCTGCCTTCAGTTGTCCGTTCTGTGTGTTTTATTGTATTTGTCTTACGTATACCTACTTATGTCAAATAAATATATTTTCTTTCTTTCTTTTCTTCTTTCTAGATAGCCGAAAGTTTAACATAAGACTCAAGAGATCAAACGAGCAAACTAGAAAATGCAAATTACCTACCGCAATAAACACCACCAAATACGGCACAACCTTCACGCTAGTTATTATTCCAGGGTCGTTGAGTTTCCGGAAGCTTCCCATGGGAATGGATAGTAACATTCATATTTACATTCACATTTTAAGTTACTTGTTATAATTAAATAATTAATTGAAAAGCTCGTGACTTTACTCCACTCCCACCACATTTGTGTTCCCATAAGGTTGTACTATGGTTGGTAGAACACTGATATCACAAATGTGAAAGTTTGTGAGTTTGTAGCTTTTCCAGCTCTCCGTAAATACTGAAAGGATTTAGGGAGAGTCAGAGGCACGCGCCTCTGCCTCGATTCTCTCTCCCAAACGTTTAGCCACATGTCCAATTTCTGAGTAGCTGGATTTTCGCACAAGATACTTTGCACACCGCTGCTGCTGCTAGAGTAAGGGGTTTCCTTAAGATAATTTCCATCACTGTTTTACAGCAGAGCATTGCGCAAGAATCTATTGGTGCATGATCTGATTCGAAGCTACGATCAGAAGGAAAAGTCGCTTCCACTAGCCACCAGTCTTCAACAGCTATTAAAATCGAAATTAATTTCCGCTCGCTCAGCAGCATACTCCGGACTGGGAAAACAAGAGCGCGGCGCAGGCTGATTGAGAGACCGACCGTTCATTTCCAATCATTGTGAATTCGTGAGCGATGGCCACATTCATTTCCGACGTTCATTTGCTTCAGCTGAGATAGATTCTCACAGAGATTATCATCATCCACAGCCCGACTTCACCCACTGCTGGGTATATATGCCTCCCTTAGCTTGTGCCATCTACCTTGATCTTGTGCCAGTCTAAACCATTGCCGCCCCGCGACCCTGTCTATGTCGTCCATCCATCTTGCTGCAGGGCGCCCTACGCTTCTGTAGCCGGTTCTTGGCCACCATTCGGTTGTTGTTCTACTCCACCTGTCATCACACGCCTAGCAATGTGTCCTGCCAAACTCCATTTGAGCTCCGTAATCCGATCTCCGACGTCTTGGACTTTGTTATGACTAATACACCTTATTTCACTTTGCAGGATTTTCGGGTGTGTTGTGTAGGGTGCACTGCACACACAAGTCTACATTAAGTTTACTTACGTAGAATAGCGGATTAGTACTATGTATTTGTTTCAGTAAATTTATGTTTAACCCTAGACACCTAACCTTCGTCGAATCGACGAGTACAGATCAGAAATATTGCTATATCTTTTTAGCGGGTGCATCGATTTTATCGTCGTCGTATGTCAACTCAGGGTTCATCGAGCTCTCTCGGGAAGCAATGGAGTCCAGCGCATAAATACTTTATTTTTCGAGATATTACAAAAATAGTCGTCTTTTCGACGAATGGTTAGGGTTTGTGTGTAGTTTTTTATTGTAGCAGTCTATAAGACTGACGCTTGTTGGGAAGAGCCAAAACTATAAAAATAGTTTTCCTATCTTCTTGCGATGAAGAGGGTTAAGTCAACGAGAAAGAAAAAAGCCACGCATGATTGAGTTTTATATCAGCAAACAAGGTGTAGAGTGGACACGTTTGACCAAATATGCCCAGTAATGTCATGCACCAGAAAACAAATCGGTGGCCAAAGTGTGTCTTCTGCTGCATGTTATATATATCGTATATAAACATCTACGTGGTTTACTGCCACAATATTTCTGTGATGGGTCAGAATGTAATGATTCGTCGTAATTTATAAAGAAGATGTATTTGGAACCCTGGCTCAAAATACGACTAGAAAAACGTACTAACCACGCACTTGAAAATAAAATCAAAGGCGTTTTAGGAGCAAAGACTGATGAAAGCCAAGTTGAAGGTCAAGTTGATGGTCCAGGTGAAGGTCAGTCATCATCTAGCAATGACCTTCAAGTCAAGGTCTCATATGTAAGGAAAAAAAGTTTGTGACCTCTGTTCCTATAAAAAAAACGCGCATGACAAATTCATATTGCTCAAATTGTAACACTGCAATTTGTGGTGAACACAAAGTTGATTTTTGCATAAAATGCGTTTCAAAATTATAGTTTTTATTGAATAATAAGACTTTCATAATACTTATAATGTATGTTCAATACAGGAAAAAAGGCAATTTTGTGTAGTTTTTTTTTAATTGTCATGCGTCTAAGTGTATGTGTCACTTGATCTCAAAAAACTAGTGCCGTGCATTATAAGGTATGAAATAAATATGTCTATAGTTATAATCTAATTGATTATTGTAATTAATAAAATAATACATGGTTTGTGTATTTACGTAATAAAAATAACGGCATAATTAATCCTTAGACAAAAAAAAATCGTTCTGAAAATTGCTCGTCGAATCGACGTATGGTTAGGTTTAGAGGGGTATATGCGAAGGTTAGGTGTCTAGGGTTAAAAATGGAATTCCGCATAGTCACGCCTGAATAAATTAATTATGTAGGCATAAATTAAAACTTTTTCTACAGTAGACTAGGAATAGTAAGAAGCCAATTGAATTTCAAAAGGACAATGAAGTTAATTACCAAATGGATTTGCGAACACAGGTTGTAAAGTAAACGCTTTATTTAGTTGCATCACAAACAATGCGCCAAGTATGATTGATATCCGATATCCTACCGCAAAAGATACACCTATTTCCTCCATCATAGGTAATGCGAAGTATCATCATCATCATCATCATTCTGAAGAAGTCCACTGCTGGACACACACATTTCCAGGAAGAACGATTCTGAGCCCTTTCCATCCATCGACTTCCCGCGATCGTCGGTCTATCTGGTGGGTGGGCACCCTACACTTCGTCTTCCGGTTAGTGGTCGCCATTCGAGAACCTTTATTCCCCAACGGTCGTCGGTGCGAAGTTATGCGAAGTATACACTTCGATAAGTACACTAGATGGATAGTGAAGCTCTGCACGACAGCACAGACTAGGAGTCGAGTTCTTTGTGAACGAGTTCTTGCTGAAGGAATTCTATCAGAGGCTCGACTCAGACTCAAGCATTGTTTCTGCATGCGGCTAACAGTCAAACAGTGCTCGAGTCTAAGTCGAGCCTCAATCATAGATTTTTTGACAGTTCTCCATTGAAAAGTGTCAAAAACCTATGCTTGAGGCTCGACTCAGACTCAAGCATTGTTTCTGCTCTCAGAGATGTTGTATGAATCCACCTTAAACCTTTTAAAACTGTCATTTCACTGGAAATTGTCAGCAATTTTCTCAACTAATTATTGTACAAGGATTCGTACTTTTCTTTTAAATTTAATTTAATCTAACATCCCTATTCTCGGGTTGTCCTACTCAGCGGTTTCGCAGAATACTTGAGCGTATTAGGCTTAAACCCAACGTGTACGCATATCGTCGCTATTTTGTGATTGAATATTTTAATACACATTTGGAGAAAAACTGAAATTCATCAACAAAATATAGAAGTGCGTAGAAGTAACCAAGTCAGACAAGTGTTAAACCATAATTTTCCATGATTTTTCTGTCTTTCTAGTGTAAAAGAACCGGCAAGGTGGAACGACGATCTGCGAAAGAACTTCCCCTCCAGTAGCTGGCACACTGGAGGGGAAGAGCCGAAAACCGGGCTCAGTGGCTCTTGGGAGAGACCTACGTCCAGCAGTGGACTGATATAGGTTAATGATGATGAGTGTAGAAGAACCGCTTGTTATACAACTAGGCTCTCGGTCAGACCAATCTCTAATGGACGGGATAACAGCTACCGCCGATTGCGTGCATGTAGGGGCGAGATCCTCATGAAACGAGGTCACATTCCGGTTTCCTACAGCCTCCTTTGATAATAATACTTTGAACGGCGCTTTTTTGGCGAGATTCTTGGATATTAATCGACGATAGATCTTTTTTGCGGGAAATGTTAGAAGGGTGTTTTAATATTTATCCGAGGTCTTATTCTTTGAAATTATATTTATCTGGAGTATTGTTCGAATTGCAAATCAATACAATGCTCTACTAGCAAGCGTAGACGCCCTCCGGCAAGGTGAGGCGACGATCTGCGAAATGTAGCTGGCAAGCACTGGAGGATAAGAGCCGAAGACCGGGCTCAGTGGCGCGTCTTGGGAGAGACTTACGTCCAGCAGCCAACTAGACAATTTTTAAAAAAGCAGCCAAGTGCGAGTCGGACTCGCCCATGAAGGGTTCCGTACAAGAACCTTTATATTATGTTATATCAAGTAACATAATAATATAAAGGTTCTTGTAGTTCGTCGAAAGGTAAATTGCGGTTTACGGTTTATGACGTATAAAAAAAAAACTACTGACTAGATCTCGTTCCAACCAAAAATCGTTAGAAGTTTACATAGTAATGTACAACATATATTTTTTTTAGTATTATCATTCTCTTACTTTAGAAGTTAGAGGGGGGGGACCAACTTTTTTCCACTTTGGAAGTGTCTCTCGCGCAAACTATTCAGTTTAGAAAAAAACTATATTAGAAACCTCAACATCATTTTTGAAGACCTATTCATAGATACCCCACACGTATGGGTTCGATGAAAAAAAAATTTTTGAGTTTCAGTTTCAAGTATGGGGACCCCCGAAATTTATAGTTTTATTTTTATTTTTATGTTAAAATCTTAATGCGGTTCACAGAATACATCTACTCGCCAAGTTTCATCAGTCTAGCTCTTACGGTTTCGGAGAAAAATGGCTGTGACATACGGACGGACGGACAGACAGACAGACATGACGAATCTATAAGGGTTCCGTTTTTGCCATTTGGCTACGGAACCCTAAAAAGCTACGATTATGGCTCATTGACAGAACTCTATACAGCGTAGGTGAATTTATGAATGGATAATAATAATTTGTATAATGTATATTTCATTTCCTTTTGTATTGTAATCTTTTCTATTATAATGTATATTTCATAATGCTTTTACGACATTATTTGATGACATTATTTGTAAGTAGGTACATAAACAAAGACATTTATTATTTAGTTAAGTAAGGTGTAATTTACTATTTGTGACTAAATTTTTTTTTTTGAACCTATAATTTTTGCATCCCAGCAATGTAGTGGGGAATGTGTGCTACTTATATATTATATTTAAGATCTTATGTACATACACCATTCAGGCAAATAAATGATTATGATTATGATTATGCAGTGGACTGATATTGGTTGATGATGACACTGCTCAACGTGTAAGGTATCTTCAGAAAATAACAATACTGACCAAGCAGTGTACCTTCCACGGCTACTTAGGAATTCCGAATAAGCCTATTCAGTATTCAACCCTTTTCTCCTCATAGAAAAAAACATGCTGACGTTGTTAGTACAAATAATGCTTCTACTTTTTGAAGGAATGAACGAATACCTACAAATGTCGGAATAGTCCAATGCTGACCTGACCACAAAGGAAAGGACTGAATACTAAAGCAAAAACCACAAGGACTCTTACCTCGATCTAAATAAAGGTTTAACACAAACGGGTTGCAAAGCTTTTGCCCTACATCTTTCACTTTTCTGAACCTCAAAATTCTCTGGCCAAAGACTTTTCGGTCAGTCTATCATCGGCGTCGCGTGGCCTATAGTCACAGAACATTAAATTATAGTACGTATAGAACAGACACTGTGACCCACCAGTTCAGGTTTCCGCAACCCTCGGGGTTGCGGTTAGCCTGATTTGAGCAAGGGATACATCACGCGCGTGTACAAAACTAGTAACAACTGCAGACAACCGCGCGTGTGTAGAACGACATTTGTGAATATGTAATTAGAACGCGGCTTTTGTATGGGATTTAGTCGAGTGTCTGGGGTGTGCTATGATACTCTATGACCACTGTCTTTTAGGCTTAGATTCATAGAAAAAACATTTCGTTTCATTGACCTCAGTGTTTTAGCAACGAAAGAAACCAGACCGCATATTCATGTGAATTTATTCTGCGCTTCGTAGATTTACATCGAGGAAAAAGCAAAAGATTTTCATGAATACATTTGTATGATAAGTAATTTTATTTTTCTCTCAAAACCCACGACCTAAATAGTAAATCTTGTGTGAAATTTTTCGCAGAAATAATATGAAATGTGCACCGAATACCCGCATAATACAAAAGGATGTTATAAAGTGCATTGTCTTCCTGCCAACAGCTATCCAGGCCAGAGTTTGATATTAACATAAAGGCAAGCCTGTGACGCTGCAGCGTGACTTCTACCGTCTTCGCCAAGCGAGACCCTTCGCTACGAATATGCATAATAGAATAAAATATATAATAAACCTAATCTTGTCAAAAACAAAGATGATTGCTGATTGCTTGAAGCTGATGCGTTAAAAGAGATTCTGAAACAATACCTAAAGGCCTGCGCACACCTAGATCGCTGGCGATAGCGATCAGTGAAACGCTGTCAAGTTTGACAGCGTTTCATTGATCGCCTTTACACACATAAATATAATGTGAAAAGTTAATATAAAACAATAAACCACACAAAACTCGGCTAAAAAAACAGGTGCTGCAAAGCTATATTAACGACCTTTACTCATGTATTCTAACTAGATTACTTCACAGCGAATTATTAGTTCAAAACAAATCCATGCATTTGGAAATATCTAGACGAAAACTTCTAAAAGCGTGCAAATGTCGTGAGAAAATTTAGTTGGGTTCAACCTGTACACTTCAACATCGAAACTTCTAAGAAATACACATGTGAAGGTGCAAATACGTATTTGAACGTTCTCGAGACAATTCTGAGTAAACCCTCTAAGAAATACGTGCAAGAATCAGTTCTATCCATAAAGGAATAAAGTTCTACCAGTTTTACTACAAGATTTCAGCTCTAGATCAAGTGCAAGCAAAAATCGGTTCTATTTACGTGAGTATAAAGTTAAATTCACCAGGTATCTGCCCTTGACGCCCATGATCGCTCTACCGTGGAGTCCTCAAATGAAAGATTGCACGACAGTTCAGTTCACTCATTGTGTTTGTATTTTAGCACTTCACTCTTTTATCACTAACTTTATATTCTAGACTAGAAAATAATAAACTGAGGGTATACTATTATATAACAGAAGGTAACCGTATGCAGAAAAAGTACACTAGTCTGAGTCGAGCCTCAAGCGTTGATATTTTGACAGTTCACCACTGACAAATTCAAAAAAACCTATACATAGGCTAGGCTCGACTCAGATTTGAGCATTGTTTCTTCATACGACCCGAGTGTCTGTTCTGTGTTAAGCTTTCTGAAGACGTTCGTTCGTGCGAGACCGTCTTTCTATACATAGAACCATTTTGGTATAGTGTCCCGTAACTTCGCAAAACGCCCGCTAAAGGCGCTTATCGTCCCTCCATACAAAAATCAAAGGAAAAACTAATACGGCAATAACATCAACGGGCGAAACAATACATAATGCAAAAAGTCATAAACACAGTATAGATTAAGATATTATCAAAATATCGATAATCTGAAATGGATAATCTTAGATTCATAATACTTTTGATACGAATAACCGTATAAAGAAATTAAATTTTACAGAATATGACGTAAAACCATCTTTAAAATATTTATTTTGGTCCAAAATAAAAGTGATTGAATCCCAAGTTGTTCAACCAAACAATGGTGTCGACAACAATAACTGAAAATACAAAAAGCTTATAAAACAAAACTCTTTGGGGAAAGTGTTTATTCAGTAAACGCTTTGTTATACCAATTATCTTTGTGGGGTTGAAATTGCTTTACCATTTTGTAGTAATAACTTTTTGCCCAGACTTTCAAACAGACGAACCTTCTATATCTTACATCCTACATTCTATATCTTACCTATCTGAAACGCTGCAGCATCCTATGTAACAGAGCATGTATGAAAAGTTGCCCCGGACGACATTTTTGTATTTTGTATTTTCTTTTACTTTTAACTCTCATCAATATCAATACGACTCGTTGTGTTCAAAATATCATTATCAGTAACGACGTTGTGGCAATCATCTAAAATTGAAGGCCTATTTTAAACTTTACTATGAAAAGGAGGTTATGATTTGCAAAAAAATTCAACCTGGCTGTGTCATAAGTTTTGCCTGAGCTGGGTAGCAAATATAAAAGTTGGCGCTTGTTACTGAACTTTCCCAGGTAAATATCTTCGTTAATATGAAAAGTAAAATCCACGGAGGCCTTCGGGCGGTCTTTATTATGTTTGTGACTAAACCTAATGAAGAAGTTTATACAGCCACTTTAACTTCGAGGCATGGAGCCGCTTTTATAAAAACTGCTACCGTTCGTTCTAAATGACCACGTGCCTATTGTATTTATATTGGAAACCGGCATATTGTAGAACCTAAAAAATTCTAAAACATGTGTTAAGTGCATGAGCCTTTTTAAGGTGCACTTTAAACCCTTTCACCACACTTGGTTTGATAAAACCAGCGACACCATGATAAGAAGAGTATATTTTTTCTTGCTAGCTTACTACGTTTCGTTTGCGACTGTGAGGTATGTTCTGCGCTGTCAGCATTTGGCTGAAGTTTTTTTTTTTTTTTTTTTTTTTTTATTGATGATAGCCAAACGTTTGACTGCCATCACACCTGATGGAAAGTGAAAATGCAGTCTAAGGTGGAGCACGCTTAGCTATTATCCACTTGTTCACTCTTGACTTGAAAATTCCAAGGTTGTAATGTTTCGGAAATACTGACGACGGTAAAGAGTTCCACTCCTTGGCTGTTTGCACTAAAAAAGTAGAAGCGAAGCGCTTTGTGCGATGTTGCGGCACCTCAACCATGAAGGGGTGACACTTATCCGTACGCCTGGTAGTCCTATGATAAAAGGGTGATGGGAGGATCAGATTGTGTAGTTCCTGCGCACACTCACCGAAATGTATTCGATAGAATATGGATAAGCATGCGATTCGTCTGCGGTGCTCTAGACTGTAGAGCCTGGAATCGAATAGTTGGTCATTGTCTACCAGCCTCCTAGCCCGCCGCTCAATGGACTCCAAGGTTTCAAGCTGATACTTGGCAGAGCCGTCCCACAGGTGGCAACAGTACTCCATGCACGATCGGACTTGAGCTTGATAAAGATGCAGAAGCTGTCCCGGCGAGAAGTACTGTCTTACCTTGGAAAGGATGCCTAGTTTTTGAGTTCATAATTTTTGCACATTCATGTGTTGTTTCTATTCCATACTATTTTGTATCAGCTAAGAGTGTATTGTTATCCATTAAACAAATTAATTCATTTCATAAAAATAAACTTTTATTCTCTTCTCTAAAGCTAAAATCAAATACAAAACATTATCCAGAATGTGCTTTCATTGTTATGCCTCTGTCGGCTAAAAGCGTCTGTTCCATTTCGCATTGTTTAGTTAATCCAATGCCAATGTCGATGATTGCTGACGGCATTGTACTAGTAGACACAGGGTTGCCTGTGACTTGGTTTGCGTGCTTTCATACAAGCTGATCGATGGACTCTGAAAGACTTTACCTTCAATCGTCTATCGATCAGGTTCAGAGGCCTTAACCTCTACAAACTGATTCAAATCCCGCTCGGCTTTAACTTTTGGGATATTATAAAAACCTTTGAAATTGATCCAGTTTTTAATCAATTTCCATAATATTCGCTCTTTATTAAGTTGCTGCACCCATTAAAGATTTAAATTTTAGGAGTTTTTTCTCAATCCAAGAGATGGACTGAGAAAAAACTCCAGTTTTCAATCAATTTTTTCCATACTATTCTCTCTTCATTTAGTTACTGCACCAATTAAGATTTAAATTTTAGGACTTTTTTCTCAGTCCATCTCTTCATCAATAAAGAAAGGTTACACCCGAAGTATCATGCTTATACGGGTTCGGACTTTTTAGGCTGTGTAGTGGGCATTGATTATTGTCACTGAGGCTCAAGTTTTATACAATCATACGTGCCTATCTGATATCTGCCCGCACTCAGACAGTGATTTCGATAAGCAGGATACTTGTCATTGATTAGAAAAAGTGAAAAGTAATTTGAATGATTTGGCTTTATTTCAACTATTTGGAATTTAGCTTTACTAGTATATTTTGTATTTGGTTTTTCTTGTTTTGTTTTCCAAGGCATCATAAACAATTATTATGGTGCCACTGAAAACCAGCGCTACAAGGGCTACCGTGCCCTCGTAGCTAATTCAGAGTTTGTTGGTTTGAGTCCTATACTTGATTTCTTTATTTACCGTCATGAATCATTGAAAGTTATGATTGATGATTGTCCATATGTATTTCAGTTCCAATAAAAAAAACTCATAGATACGACCTAGTGGCCAACTCTATAAACGGAGTCTGAAGGCCTCTTTCGTCATGACTTGACGGATTAAAAGTAGAATTGACGGATGAGATTTTTGCAAAGAGTTGTTTATTAAACACTCAAAATAAAGTTTCCTGTTATGATTTACACATTCCTATCATCCTGGTTTCAGCTATTTATACCAGAATATCAGTCATCACGTAACGATTGCCTATCTTCTGAATAAACATACGAGAATTGCTCGACCGGTTTAGAGAATGCTGCGTTGGAATGTGCAAATTCAGATGAAGTTTAGTGATTTGAATTTTTTAGTTTTTTAGGAACGGGGCGGAGGCCTTTGACCAGCAGTGGGGCAGACCGGGCTGAATAATAAAAAAAACTATAATATTCGCATTAAGAATTTTTTCAGGAAACTTTAACATTACAAGATATTTGATGAATTATATACCTGATGCTATTTACTAACGCAAAGCAAAGAACAAAGAGGGTTATGCATACTTTGTAAGCTCACCAAAAAAATACCCTTTCAAATGATAAAAATTTGAAAAGCTTTTTTAGGAAGATAACTTCGAACTTCGTTTAGTACTATTCCTAAATTCTTAGCATGATTAAGTACTCGTTACTAGGCATAGTTAATGTTATACAAAACTTTAAACATGAACAAACAAAAATTAAAAATCACACACATTTTTATCAGCGACGCGCGAGGAGACCTTGCAACGGAATATCTTCATGAAAACATACGCCCTTACCCTTTTCCTAGCCATGACACTCAAACAAACACTAATACATAGTCCGCGAACGCACGTGTTGTCACCGCGAATTTCGGAAAACGACTGACGGCGCGGAAGTAAAACAGGGGTGCGACCGCCCTATTCACCCGTACTCCAACTGTCTTATGCTCCAGCTCGCCGAGCAAAGGAAATTAGATCAAATGTGGAGAAACAAAGGGGTTGTTTTGGATCGGCAAGCGCATTTAGGACGGTTATTGCATTCGGGGTGAATTCGGGCCCGGACATTACGTCAGCTGGGAAATTGTGTCGCGAGTTCCGTGTTTCGGCCTTTTATTTTGTAGCTGCTTGTTTGAATCAATGTCAAGGATATAACTCAATTTGTATTTACTACAAACGGCCACCCGCGGCTTCGCTCGCACCGTTCCCGTTTATTTTTCGAGATTAAAAGTATCCAATGTCCGTCTCCTGGTTTTAAGCTAGCTCTCCACTCTCCACCAATTTTCAACCAAATCTGTTTAGCCGTTCTTGAGTTATAATATAAAAACGACTTTCTCTTATACATATGCTTAAAAACAAATCGATACCACGGGAACCATACATTTTACCGGGATAAAAAATAGGTGTTAGTAGCAAAAGAAAATTGGCAATTTCAGTTAGCTCCCATTTTTCCTGGATTTGTCAAAGTTATAGCAACTTCTGCATGCAAATATATCTTCAAATAAAGATCAAAACTGCAATCTACAGTGAGCTGGTTTAAGATATACATAATGTATTGAGTTTAACAGACCAGAAATGGCAATCAGTTCTTTTGATGCTGACCACGTTTAAATTTCTCTTACTTCTTTGAGTGCGCCATCTGCTAGGCTAGTTTATTCTTTACTTCCATTAAATCCATATTCGGCATTTAGAGCCACGTCTCCGCCCCATTGGATAATAATGAATGATACTCAATAAGCCATTTGTCTTTTGTAAACGGTTCAACTGCAGCTGTTGACGTAACACCCTATTAAGGAATAAACATTGCCGTACCTGAGTTGAAGAACGACCCTTTTTGTACAATAGCTTGTAAAGTGTGGGCCAGAAGGATCGATTTTCGAGTCCAGTTGTGTTATTTTGAAAACGTTAAAAAAATATATATTAAAAAATATTTATTCAGTTGTATCGATTTGAAACGTCTTAAAGCTAGGACCAAGTAAAATATCTCCAAAAACAACCGCGTGTTTTATTTCGAATATGCTGAATTATAAAAATATACGAACAAGTGCTCGGTAGGGTCAGGCAAAATTCTTGAGCCCACTTGAACGAACAAGCTGTTAACATTTCCGGAAAGTATTAAATTCTAGTGTACGAAAATTTCGTAAAAACTCTTGTACATTTCCTCGTGAAATACAAATTAAATGTTTTACCCTTCTTTTCTGGGCACCGTGGATAAAATGTTAATATTATTGCATAGCTCGAAGTTTTCTATTATTATTGTTCGCTTAGTTTGTATTAGTGAATACTGAATTGAAAACAGTTTTCTGTATTTTAACCACCCGTAACTTGTATAAAGCATAGTCAGTTTTAACAAAAAAACTGGCCTATAGAACAAGGATATGGCCCACCTGATGTTAAGTAGTAACCATCGCCTTTAACAAAACATTACCTCGTAGGTCACGCACTTCCGGAACGAGCCCTACGATGCACTGCCATGCGTCCATCAACTTGAGGCATATAGATGTTCACGCGCCAGTTATTTCAAAAGGAGTTCGAAGAATCATATCACACAGTCATACATACATGAACTCGCGTTGTCAATCATAAAACGTCAGTGTAAAACGGGTGTCACGAAGATTTATAATAATAATCGCGATAACGACACAGTTGGTTGGCTTCTTGCCGCACTAGGGCTTCAAGTCCAATAGGGCTCAAGCCATGTTACCGATTACGTGTGATTTCTATCAGCTAATGTCTTGTGGACTTGACGAAGGCAGTCACAAAATGTATGGCCCAACTGATGTTAAGTGGTAACCATCGTGGCACCAACCTATAACAAAGCAATGCCTCGTAGATCACGCACACTAGGAACGTGATATACATATTTAAAACAGAGAAGAATTACACCGATATTAGAAAAAATATTAAACAGATTTCAAGAGCAGTCTTCATCATCGTTTATAATCTTTCGTTTTAATTCTTTTGCAACGTGTATAATAGGCATAATATGGCGGTAGGCTGTGTTGTAATTCGCTATTTACTAGTCGCCATTACCGCCTACCCAAAGTGTGGGCTGGGTAAGCTTCAATTACCTCTAGAATAGCTTCATGTTACATGCCCAGTCCACTATTTGAATATAATAGAATACATTCATTTCAATTCAAAAACATTAACCTAGAAAATGATCAAAAAACAGTAACGACGCAAAAACGGCCTGCAGTTCTACTACAAATTATCAATAGGTCCTTTAAAAAGAAAACGGAAAAATCTATTTAATAAAGTATAGAAAAATCATTCAAAATAAGATTTTTAGAGACACAATTTCTTTCACACATAGGCCGCGCCAAGGCCTTCGCAATGTCCTGAGTGGACTGAAAGTCACTTCCTTCCACACACCTTCCGAAGATATTTTTAACTGATAAAAAAAATCCTAGTCAGTGTCGTCCACTGCCACTGCTGGGCAAAGTCCTCCTTCAAAGACTTCCAGTTTTCCCTATCCCGAGACTCCAGGACGTTATACTGATAAAATATGTTCTTTAAATATCAGACTTCTCCAATACCCAATAGAATTTTATATCTCCAGCGAGTGTTACATGGATTTACGCCAAATCCTAGTAGTTCTAAAATGCCTGTATTTCGGAAAGTACAAAGCTTTTGCGTTAACCTAAGCGTCAATGGCGGTGCGCCAACTGTTTGTAAGGTTCAATCGAGGTTGTTGCGGATGAGCCTTTAAATGTTGGACCGAGGTTTTGACGGCATTACCGACGAGTTTCGTTAATAGATAAAGGCTTGCTATCTAAATTGTTCATTTTTAAAGTCCAAAAGCATTATTTAAGTCGGAAAAAACACTTTTAAACATCCTAAATTTGTTTTTTTCAAGCCAAAAAGCGTTAGTTAAGTCGAAAAAAACACTTTTAAAAGTCATTAACTTGTGAACCTAAGCACCAGTCCTACGCGTAGACCCTGAGGTAAAAAATCATCATGCGCACTTGGTGTGTGGACTGGTACCCGCAAGTATGCCTCTAGCGGGCCCTTTTTGCGTGCGACCCTGAGGTATAAATCATCCTAATAGACGCAAAAGGCATATTTACCCCACTAATTAAAATACAGCTATTTATACAAATGTTTTCTCTACAAATTAAATTTTTCAGTTCAAGGTTCGAGAGTGCCAAGTGCCAGCAATAACAAATGAGCCAAGTCTCCTTTACCAAAAGTAAGACCGCACTTTATCAGGGAATTTCTCCGCCATTTTTCATACTTAACCTTAAACGAAGACACTCATTCTACTTACAAATAAACTTTCCGGGAAAACTATGCTAGCGTAGATATGGTTTTCAAAAGTTGTTCCTTACAAATAGGAGGACTTCATTCTCCTTTTTCCTTTTTTTTATGTAAAAGACAGACAAACGAGCTTACAACCCACCTGATGATCACCGTCGCCAATAGACTGGTGTCTATTGGCGACGGTGATCATCAGGTGGGTTGGTGGTCCAACAACACCAAGGGTGCTGTCGTTGCGCCCTCAAGGCACCTATGATTTTTTTAAAGTCTACGAATTAGTACTAGCAATGGTTACTAGTAATGACTTACTCGGTCCGCTCCATTAATACCTGATGAGGCTCGATACGACCCACCTTGACACAGTGACTTTCAAACGTACAAATACATATATTGATTGGATAAGGGCAGAAAGAAGATTGGAATTAACCGTTATGCTAGCCAGTCTAGTTACTTACAAAATGTTCAATAAAGTTATTTGCAATTTTCACATTAAATCGCGCCTCTCTCCCACCAGGGGTAGGCAAAGATCACGGATTTTCCCTTACTACTATTATATTTTTCAAATTTAGGTTTAAATAATTCATTTTTTATGAAAAAGGACTAAACCAACATCTAACAAAATATAATTATTTTACAAGCAGCTACATAGCATTTACAAGGACAGTACCTGATCAGCAAAAAACCAAGTTATTTGTTCAATTAAATTACAAAGATGGGCGATATTGTCAGTTCAGTCAGTCAGTCAGTTCACAAAATTCCAAGCCACCAAGCCTAGAATATCTATTCTTCATCGCTACAAAATTATAAGCGTTACAAAGGTGTGTCAGGATCGTAGCAAGTGGAAATCCGTGATCTCTGCCTACCTCCATAGGAATGAGGCGTGATTTTATGTATGTTCAAAGTTATAACCACTTGGCTATAAAGACAACTTACTAGAGACTAGACTGGAAATTGTACAAAACTAAGATACCGTTCATGTTACGAAGCAGAATTGTATTTTATTATTCAATTCTGATACTGATCCTGTTTCTTTTAGAGGCAACAACCTGTCAAAAATGCGTTTTTCCTCCATAACCAAAATAAAAACCTGTTCAATTCTAAACGCGTGCGTACCGTCTCGCCATAGACTAAGTCCTTGGCATTCGTCAGGTTAAACTATGTGTTAGGTTTCACGGTGTATTATGTAAGCATTCAAATACCCGCACCTCACTCTTAGAAACTTAGAATTATGTATTGGCTGAAAAATTTATCAATTTATTCATGTTTGGAGACGAAAGAGAGAGCTATAATCACGTTTAGAATAACTTTGGCCAATTTTATCATTTTAACATGTTTTGTTTTTGTTCCAAAATCTTCTTATCGTGTTACTGGTTTATTTGAACCAGTGTGGTAAAAGGATTTCAAGTGCACCTCAGAGAAGCACATTTCGTGCACTCGACACTATGTTTTCGAACTTTTAATTAAGGTTCTTAGGACAAGCCGGTTTCCTCACGATGTTTTCCTCCACTGTTTGAAAGTATACTGGCATAGTGCTCATAAATACACGACCGGATTTAAACCCACAACCTAAAGATCGGAAAGCGGGACACTAGACACCACTAGACCAACAGTGCTCCCTCAGTTCCAAAATAAATTTCTTTATGTATGCCTCAAGTTGATGGACGCAGAGCAAAGCATCGTAGGGCATGTTCCTGACATCCGTGACCTACAACGCAATGCTGGTTAAATCTTAACAGACAGGCATCGCTTGTTCCAACAGCTATAGTTGTAAAAAAAAAACACATAAATAACAATATTTACCTTACTGGTACGCTCCTTGATAGTTTCATGTCGTTTATCAATATTTTTCGCCCTTACCTGTAATAAAGAACATAAAATAATTAGAATACACTCATTAACTAACAAATTCATATTCACTACAAACAATAAAGTTCCAGTTGCACGCTTAGCACTATGGATTTTTATCTATTATTATTATTTATTTACTTAAGGCTTATATTTCTGTCTGTTGTTTAGGAAATAGCTTTATTCAAGTACAATCGTAAAAAATCTTACACGTATTGCATCTCATCCGCGCGTTATTACGAAATAAATACGATCTTAACACAAAGCGCCTATAAAGCCAATTTGGGCGCCATATTGTGTGATTATGACGTAGGCAGCATGCCACACGACGGAGAGAGCCTAATAACGAAATTCCGTGCCTTTTGTTTCGTGATTTGTGTGATGGAGCTCATCACATCACAATGTTGGATTATGCATATTATGGTTAGGTAATAGAAAGCGCGTAGAATACTCGTTATGGGAAGAACATTGTTGTGCTCGCCGCGATACCGTCAGCGAAGTAGAAAGAAAAGAGTACATAGTATCTTTTCTTTCTACTAAAATAATTATTTTAAGCCTTGATAGTTTGTTTTTTTTTTTATATAAAATTTTGTAACTTTTAATATAAAGTTTTGTAACTTTTGCCCTGGCCGGCTGGCCCAGATAATATTTTAAAACAAGAGATTTTACTGTAATTATTGTTTTTGACGTCTTATAATTCGATGGAGCCAGCTGCACGCACGAAAAACATGACGTCATGCGGCGTTACCTCGCTCTGAGGCGTTCCATTTAAGTCTTATGACGTTGTCACGTTCAACTATCGTCAGTAAACCGACTTTACAGACAACTAATTTTTTAGGAAAATGCATATCTTAATACCTACAATACTAAATCTAGAACGTTAGGAAAAGCAACAAAACCCTCAAAGCCAACGAAACCGTGGCTATAATAATTAATTCATACGAATACTATCGATTCAGCGCTTACTCCATCAATTCTAAAGCACACGTCAGAATTATCGACTAAAGTGCGTCATTTGACTATCGTGGTTTCGATTGGATTACAGAAAACTTCCTAATATTAATTGGATAAAACCACGATATCCCACCGATAAATACTCATCTTACTGCTTCTCGTCGTGGAAAAGGTAGCAATCTTTTGTACACCGAGAACCCATAACATAACTCAGTGCAAAAACGCTTCGCTTGGTTGATGGGCTGCTTTGTGAATACAAGACAAAAATACATAAGACAAGAACGCAAGTATTTCATGCTGCTTTTGTCACTATAGTTTCCAGAAGTAAACATTCTTGGTTAACATGTAATTGGACAACACAGACGCCACAACACAATCGAGAAACACATTACCTGAACAGAAGATCTCGGGGAAATCGGTGACCTTGGCGATGCCGGTTCAGCTCTGTGCTCAGCCAACACTCTATGCTCATGCTTAGTGCCAACGACGGAGTTCTTCACCCGCTCCATCCTAGCCTGGATTGCCTTTCGAGATATAACCTTGGTTTTTTCAGTGTCTTTCGTACCACCATCAGCGAGCTTGCGCATCAGTCGAGCTGTTGCTGCAACAGATTGTTGCGTGTCGGAGTTGGTTCTGGCAAGTCTGGTGGCTGGTCTGGCAACGGGGGCGGTAGCGCCAGTGCTGCTCCGAGTGGTTTCGTTCCTGTTGAATGGTGCAGCATCGTGTTCTGTATCAGAGTCAGCGGCTAGGTAGCCTCCACCCCCTACTGAGGATACTCCAGTGCGTAGCAAGTTTTCGTGTTCCGCGTATCGAGCTCGTTCGTCAATGGAGACGGTGCCGTTCTGTTGTCTTTCCAAGCCGCGCTCCATTTCTCCAATCTGTCGTTCCAGTTTACGTAAAACATCGTCTGAAGGTGGTACGGGAGTGCTATCATCGGGTGGTTCTGAACCTTGGAACGATTTTAAATGAATTGGATGTGCTCTGTTTATTTCCAAGCGTTTCGGAGCGATGCCTGAAGAAGTAACCTCATAGTGCGCTCGTTGCGGTTGAGGGGTTCTCTCCAACATGGCTAAGGATACCGGAGAAGGTGGTGGAGCTCCATTAACAGCCGGTTCCTGAGATTCCGATGCTGGCGACACTCTCGGCGCTCGAAAGCTCTTTCTCATGAAGTCCTCGCGAGTCAATTTCCGCTCCATTTTAACTTACGTGCATTTCACTGAGTTTTAGCAATTTATTTCATTATAATATATCACAATATCACAGTTAGTTCTGATGTACGATTTAATCTGTAAAATTACAACATAAATATAATATTCTTTGTAGAACACTGCACTTATCAATACCATTTAGATATGGACAAAGACTGTCGTCAAAATGAAAACCTAAATAGATACCCGAACGACCTCAATTGTCTAAAAGCGACAGTTTTGATACAAATATCACAAATAATCACCTGCCCTGAGACTAAAGGTTATTAGAGCGACTTTAAATAATCAATAAATACGTTATAAAGACGTCATTTTAACCAAACTTCACATACTTTACCAATCACGATGGAGTATAAATAGTTTCAACTGAACTCTTCAGTAAAATAAAATACTAACAATTACAAAGCAAAAGTGATATAGAAAGTTAGCAAAATTAAACTCAAACTTCAAAAGATAATCTCAACTTGACGAGACATTGTTTGCATACAAAATTGTGAACGTAATAATAAGACAGCTTTAATAGATGTTTGTTTAAAACAAAGACAGCTAAATCCAAATTACGTAATGAAATAACAAGAAGACGAAAACATAAAAAGTGAAATCACTGAGCTAGAGGTAATTTGACAAGATTCGAAGCAACTGAATTGCGACAAACATTGCGCAAATCGATTTTGGCTTTTAATGCTAATGAAATAAGAACTTTTATGTTCAATAGACTAGATACTGTGGCAATAGGAAACCGAAGCGCTACTAGAGTACGTGGTTTTATGTTAACCGCAACGATTGAAACTTCCGTCTACAGTTCGCTTTTTGCAACCCAGACAAAAAATACGGACTAAATAAAAAATCCACAGGACAGGTACATTAAATTGTAGGGTTTCTGGTCGATCGGGTCGGACGTAGAGCGAGACGGCAGCATCAGCCCATCTGTAAAGATAGAGACAAAACAACTATGTTAAAAAGAAAACCTGAATCCGTTCACCGTATTCCCAAACACAAAGCCGCTTTGCTGCTCGCACCTGCTGAAAACATACCTTCACCGTAGCACTTGTACCAATAGACAAAAACACGAAAACAATAAGCGAGACAACACAGTCACAGACATAAACTCCGGTGATGACAATAATGAATAGGCTTATTTGTCAAATGTAGTAAATAATACTGATTGGCACTACGATAATAAATTCAAATTGGTAGATTAATGTGGGATAACAGTTACTATAAATGTAAAAGATACCGCAAGACGCGAATCCTTGGAGCAGAGTCACGACAATGAAACAGATGGTTAGCGAACTGTGTGACTCACTTCGCACTGCTATTAAATAATACACACATAACCTGTGCCAAACGCTACACAAGACTGACTAGACTAGACGAATGCAGTTTCAAGATTCACAGTAAATGGAAATAAGAAACAAGGCTTAACATGATTTACAGAGTTTTATTTAAATTTGCCTTTATGAAACTGGCTTGAGATATTTAAACTATATTTTTCTAATTATCTGGCTAACAGACTCAGTCTGCCTGCATACGTACGACTGAGGTTATGAATAAAATAAGGTTTTCTTTGGATGAGAATAACCTAACCTTCATTATCAGTAATATGAATTGGGAAAATAATAGGAGAATGATACTTCTGAAGATAATAAACACAACACACCACAAATGTGTCAACAAGTTCATAATCCTTGACCGATGTCCAATTATACGGAGAAATCACAACAATTACGAAATCAGCCCAAAATAGCGTCAGCTATATTCGTAACAGTGATTAATGCGTGGCTAATTATAACGCCAACATGGTTCCTCTCGTAGAGAGAGCTTCTTACTCAATTGTGCCTAAAATAACAACTTCCTACACTTTTAGGAAAATCATATTTTATTGTTTTCAGTTCTTAGTAGCACTTTTTGGCGTAAGCTCTTTATCAGTCTGAGTTTCACCATCTCTGTGTAACACAATCAGTCATATTACAATATTTCCATCTTTGTTTACAACAAGTCTGGATTCAAGCACTAAGTCTAATGTTCATCTACCTAATAGTTAGGTACCTAAATATACCATTTTGCCGTAGAGCCTGCGGTTTAGAGTCAAGGCATCCATCTATCTAGTCCGCGGAGGTGGTAACATGTTCATTTTTTTCATCAACTTTATGGTCCAGAAAGTACAACATTAAAATAATAAACATCAACAACAATAGATGATCATGTATTTTGTAGCAAGAAATAACCGTTTGCAATCCAACTCTTTTTAAGCCCCTACATCACCGTTAGATACAAACGTAGGTCTTTTATCGTTTAAATCGATAGTAGTATAAAGAAACTCACTTCTTTTCGTAAAATAGGCTGTAATAATTACTCCACGTTACACTTTAATATTTAACAAACTGATATACATAAAGACTACACTTTAAGTTGTATTCCGTACTCGTCCCAACGACCGACTGACCCCAATCCTTCGCTCCCTGCCATCGCCAACCGTCTATCCCCACTACTTTACCAACCAACGTCAAGGAGGGAGGGAGTTAGTCAGTGTTGCCAACGGCATTTCTATGAAGTTGACAGACAATTTCACAAACAAATATGACAAGTGTCATCAAATATCATAATAGTAATTTCTATTAAACCATTAAAATTAGAACTATTATTGAAATTCATCACATTCGGCCATCCGACACTGTGCTTACTCTGGAAGCACATGCTAAGTGCACAATATAATAATATGATAACTTAATAAACAAAGCTTGAATTCAAAACAAATAATGAGAAAAGATGACCATTCAAACACAATCCAAAAAAAAATTGAATGTCTAACAAAAAAAAATTTGAATTTAAAACAAATACTTAATAAGAAAAGATGACCATTCAAATACAATCTAAAAAAAAAATTGAATGTCTAACAAACAAAACTTGAATTAAAACACAAATACTTAATGAGAAAGGATGCCCATACAAATACAATCTAAAAAAATCTAATGTCTATCAAATTCGGCCATCCGACAGTGTGCTTACTCTGGAAGCACATGCTAAGAGCATAATGATAATATGATAACTATGTATATGTATGATTAAACAAAACTTGAAACTTGAATGACTACCAAAATTCAGACAACTAATAAGAACAAATTAAGACAAATCCAATATTACAATATAAAACTTGTAAACAAAATGAAATTATTAAGTAGCAGATACGAAGACACCCAAATAAATCTTAGTCATTTCTTAGAATAAACAGATATTAAAAATATAATTCTATCTAAAAATAATTACAGTTAGATATCCCGTTTACCATATTCAAAACCTGTATGCAAAAAAAAATTAACTAAATGAAATTTCTAAGATAATATAACAGTTTTGTATCAGAAAAGTCTTCGCATCCCAGCCATAAACAATGCATTCGGGTAAAATATTATTTAAATTAAATATTCCTATAGCATAAATAATACTCCGATTGTGATAGGAAGACATCTCCATGGTTAAAAATACAGTATTTTAAGTTACAGATGTGGTCTTAATAGAAATTTGCCTAACTATACTGCAAAGCTCCATCATTTTCATTTAATGTTATTAGAAAATCGTCGCAAATATCATGATCTACTGTATCATTTCAAAATTACCCACTCGCATATCGACTCTCCTTGCTTACTTTATCTTATTAATCTAAATATAAAGCCTAGACCTCGGCAACCCTTTCAGAACACTTTCGCCTTACAAGTCCATTCAAACAACGCCTCTTATTATAACCCCGTTGTCAGAATGTGTCGCCTATTTAACGATTTATTGATTAAATACAGTGATAAAATTCATATCTTTAACAATAATCTAAATAAATTCAAGAATGCATCTTTGGCCACTCTTTCATTAGAGTGTGCCGAAAACTCAAATTAGTTATTTAATTAATTCTGCAATCTCTTCGAGTCTTAACTCAAAGTGTGTGCACTTACTGTAATAAAATAATTGTATGAGTACACCTAAGTTCCAAGTAAATGTTAACTTTAATCACCTACTACTAGTTAAGCCTGGTTACACGCTATTTACTAACTTTCCTGTTCTATGCATTCTGTGTACGCATGTTTTGGGGTACTGTCTAGCTCATAACTTAATAGTATTTATGCCTGTAAATTATCGATTGTACTCTGTTTTGTGTACCTAATAAACAAATAAAATAAAATATAAAACAAAATAAAATTGTGGTAATAAACTACATAATTCTTCTCCTTGCTACGTAACTCGCGGCTCAGCCTGTTACTACGGCACCTTCAGAGGCGCGTCATGGCTCAAGCTGCTGATGTGGTGCCTTCCGTGGCGCATCACGGCTCAGACCACTGATGCGGTGCCTTCCATGGCGCATCACGGCTCAGGCCGCTGGTGCGGCGCCTTCCGTGGCGCATCACGGTTCAGACCACTGATGCGGCGCCTTCCGTGGTGCATCACTGCTCATGCTGCTCATGCGGTGCGTCACGGCTGTGTCCTGTGGCACCTTCTGCGGTGCATCGCTACTAACTTTGCCTGGAGTTTTAAGGATCTGAAACTCGTCATAAAATTTACAGATCTGCAAGCACACTGTGAATAAATATATTATCATTCATCTGCTTTATAACTAGTTGAAATGAATAGGTTTTCCAATTGTGAAATAATTAAAAAGTAACAATATATTCCAAAAATATAAAACACTAAATGTACACTATCCACGGCATTTAGACGAGTTCTCTGTACTTAGTCTTGCACTTTAAATACTACAAAGGATACGTTTAACTTAGCTCAGTAAATGCATAAAAACGCCATCATTAATTCTGACAGCGAAGAACTTATCAACTTGAATTTCTCCGTGCCATGCCCTGCCATGGCACTGCAGGCATGTACTAGTTATGTCATCTCCTCATTGTCCTTGCTGAAATGCAAACATCTTCTCGACAGTGGCTGTTTCGGTACGTAAACAATCTAGTGGTTCAGGTTTACGACGCACTAACTTTAATTAGAATCTTTGTCCAATTTTTATTTAAAACTGTGATTCAGTTGTAAAACTGAACTGTTTAACTGTAATTGAACACCTAAAACTGTAACTCATCTTTAGTTAATCTTAAGTTGATATTTTAGTAAGTAGTAAGTCTTTTATAAAACGCTTATTTTTAATTTATAAATAATTCACATTTATTTTTTCTTAAATTCATTTTTAATTCATATTTAATTCATCTTAAATTCATCTTAAATTCATCTTAAATTCATCTTAAATTCATCTTAAATTCATCTTAAATTCATCTTAAATTCATCTTAAATTCATCTTAAATTCATCTTAAATTCATCTTAATTTCATCTTAAATTCATCTTATATTCATCTTTAACTTATCTGTAATTCATCTTTAATTCATCTTTTATTCATCTTTTATTCATCTTTTATTCATCTTTAATTCATCTTTTATTCATCTTTAATTCATCATTAATTCATTTTTAATTCATAATTAATTCATTGTCTTTTCATCTTTTATTCATCTCCAAAAACTTATATAATCTTAACCCAAAATCTTTACTTATAAACCAAATCCAAAATCCGATCTTTAACTTTTAACAACTCTACACGACTTTAAATTACTAAACTTAGAATTTTTGAAACATTTGCGCCTTTTGAGACTTTTGAGACCTTGTTAACATTTTGAACATTTTGAACATTTTGAACATTTTGAAAATTTTGAAAATTTTGAAAATTTTGAACTTTTTGAACTTTTTGAACTTTTTGAACTTTTTGAACTTTTTGAACTTTTTGAACTTTTTGAACTTTTTGAACTTTTTGAACTTTTTGAACTTTTTGAACTTTTTGAACTTTTTGAACTTTTTGAACTTTTTGAACTTTTTGAACTTTTTGAACTTTTTGAACTTTTTGAACTTTTTGAACTTTTTGAACTTTTTGAACTTTTTGAACTTTTTGAACTTTTCAAACTTTTTGAACTTTTTGAACTTTTTGAACTTTTTGAACTTTTTGAACTTTTTGAACTTTTTGAACTTTTTGAACTTTTGTAACTTTTTGAACTTTTTGAACTTTTTTGAACTTTTTGAACTTTTTGAACTTTTTTGAACTTTTTGAACTTTTTGAACTTTTTGAACTTTGACCAAACAGATCTCGCATGGTTAATTAATTTCAACTTCTAGGCGTACATAGTCAAACTGAACTCACTTGTCAAACTGAACTCACTTGGTTTCAAAATCAATTTCATCTTCTAAGGCGTACATAGTCAAACTGAACTCACTTGGTTTCAAAATCAATTTCAACTTTTATGGCGTACATAGTCAAACTGAACTCACTTGTCAAACTGAACTCACTTGGTTTCAAAATCAATTTCATCTTCTAAGGCGTACATAGTCAAACTGAACTCACTTGGTTTCAAAATCAATTTCAACTTTTATGGCGTACATAGTCAAATTGAACTCACTTGTCAAACTGAACTCACTTGGTTTCAAAATCAATTTCATCTTCTAAGGCGTACATTGCCAAACTGAACTCACTTGGTTCCAAAATTTTATTAATCTTTACTTCTATGGCGTACTTAGCCAAACACAGATACCAAAACACTTTCTTTAGACGAGCAGTAATTACGTTCAATGGCCTGGTTAAGTCCCCAAACTAGATCTGTTTGCTCAAAATCACCATCAATTGCTACTTACATTTTGTCAAAATGCTGTTTCGAGGAGACTCCCCAGGTTCCCTAGGTTTTTTTTTTTTTATTGTACTTTTTGTTTTTCTGTTTTAATTGCAATTTCTTAAAAAAAATTGTATCTTCATTTTATAGTTTGTCTACCTTTTTTTTTTTTTTTTTTGCTCCAATAGTCTTACTATGTGAAACCTGTTTAATGGACCCTAGTAACAGTTGTCGTTTTAAATTATCAATTAGAATATAAGTATCTACTGATTGTTTACCTAAGAATAATAATAAATAAATAGTCTACAATGTTGATAAGTTTAGCTCACTTTGCTTCAAAAACTCGCTTTAGAGGGTAGGCTTGATCATGATCATTAACTTACTTATTTTAAATCCAGCATGGTTAGACATTTGCGGTTAGAGGCTACTCAAACTTTACTGAGCTGCTATGATATTAGCAGTACATGAACAGTTTTAGCACTATCGGATAGCCCCTGTATGAAATTCAAGATTGTGCTCGGTCTTTGCTATTTACGGCCACTTTATTATTAAACTTTATTCGATCACTCATTTTTGATGTTAATTATAAGAAATAAATATTTCCAGAAACATTACAAATAATAATTTCAACATAACCCAGCCAATAACACTCTGCTTATGCCAACAGATATTCTAATTTATTTAAGGGTATTTATTTAATTTTGTACATTATGCTACATCGGCACAATGGCGACTAATAGCATGGACATAAAAATGTTTGATTATGGGTCTAGACAGGAAAGTAGGCCTTGCCTAAGTACCCTACAGTTCTGCATATCAAAAAGTAACAAGAATGCTACAGAGGACTGACTTGCTTTTAACACTCAAGCTCAAACTCAAGCTTGTTTTTTACACTCAAGTACCTTCACTTAATTTCATACACGGTAACACGAGTCATGTGTTTTCAGAGGGTAACCAATAAAATGATCATCGTAATGCATAATAATGTAAAACTATTTGCTGTTATTAAGTTCGTTAATATTTTTAAAATATCTTTCGGTAAACTTAGCGTATATTCCAAAAATTAAGGGAATGTCAATTGTTTGAAATGAAACAGCTTAACTAAGCAGTCAAAGTCGTTAAATATTAGGTGCAGGCCATTTCATGTTCGGATGAGCGGCTAATATCAAATTTCATATGATACCACACACATTTTAGGGTAGGCATAATATCAGGCATTTCAGACAATCAAAATTAAAACTTGTTGAAAGGTGTCAGCATTACCGGATAGTCTCTGTGCAATACAGACCAGTGCGCATGAACAACGAATCAACATACTAATTCAAACTTGGTTTCTATACCTACCCTACAACGTTAGGATGCGAACGATCAGATTAAAACTCGAATGATTTCACCCACTTAAAAATAAAATCATTAAATTATAACATTTAGGTAAGTACCCGTTATTGTTCGTAAGTTCGATCGAAAAAGCTAGCACAAACGGATAATCTCGAGGCAATCTCGACCGATTCATGCTCGCAAAATCTTTCGTACCCTTGAACTTTTAGTCAAATTAAATAATTTTCTACTCAACCCAAGAAAAATAATTACTTGGCGGGTGGAATCATATTAAAATCCGTAAGAAATATTTTACATACCGTAAGTTCTTGTCACTTCTGAGATATAAAGAAACTCACTTCTTTTCGTAAAATAGGCTGTAATAATTACTCCACGTTACACTTTAATATTTAACAAACTGATATACATAAAGACTACACTTTAAGTTGTATTCCGTACTCGTCCCAACGACCGACTGACCCCAATCCTTCGCTCCCTGCCATCGCCAACCGTCTATCCCCACTACTTTACCAACCAACGTCAAGGAGGGAGGGAGTTAGTCAGTGTTGCCAACGGCATTTCTATGAAGTTGACAGACAATTTCACAAACAAATATGACAAGTGTCATCAAATATCATAATAGTAATTTCTATTAAACCATTAAAATTAGAACTATTATTGAAATTCATCACAGTAGTATCACTGATGTAGTCGAGACTACTGACTTTGCCTCTATCTATCGTTACTGTAGTGTCTATTTCAATAGATTTAGGTCTATTATCGTGTGTATCATCAACAGTTGGATAGGCTATGTTAGACCACAACCTTCCGCTATATCGAGCTACACATCGGGCTTTTGTGGTAGAAATGAGCGTTTGACGTTCTTTTGCAAGTTATATTTACAATAAGAGGGCTTAATAGGACGTTTTCCCATACGCAATTTAGTTTAAATCTATGCTATATGTTATAGAATTATGGGCAGGATACGGTAAGCTGTTTAATTTTTACTTGAAGCAGTAAGAAAGAAGAGAACAATTAAAATTAAACAATTTTATCCAACGTTGTAAGGGGCAATAAGTAAATTTACAAACCAAATAAAACTGGTATCTCCAACACAAAATATTCGATAATCGTTAATTGTATCTACGTAAATTAGCAAAGCACTTTTGGAGAAGCATTTATAACGCCATTTAAAAAAAATCCGACGTCCAGACATTTTTGCCGAGACTACAGCAAAACCAGTTCTTTTTACAATTTAAAAAAGTAAAAAAGCAAAGCAGTCTGTGGTTGGTCTTGGCGCTTGGGAACATGCGTTTTAGAAATGCGTAGTTTATGACCTTTTTGATTATAAGTTTATGTCTTAGTATTCAAAGGCAAACAGTTATTTTAGATAGGTTTTTTATGGCATACTCCCACGCACATTACTTAAAACTATTATGATTATTTGAATACGCATAGAACGCAAGTTTTTTTTGTTAATAAAAATGCATTTTTTATAACCTCTGCGTTTGTTTACAGATTTATAGTTAAATGTTTTATGCCCCATTTTCATTATTATTGACAAAATCATAGCACTGCATTTTAAATTTTCTGAAATTGTTATTTTCTTCTCTTTTCAAAAGAACAGAGAAGAAAATGATATCTTGCAAACAATACAAAACATGGAACCTATTGACCATAATGCTATTATGACAATCTTTTTGTTGCGTTTGTACAAATCATCTATAAAACAGCTTACGCACACTTTTGGGGAACTGAATGTGACCTTCTTCGTTGAGTTTTTGTGCTCGACAGATGATTCACCAGATGGTGAGCCCCAGCATATGCCTCATGAAATTATTAGGCACACAATAACAATTCATTAAAGAGACCAACAAACATAAATAATAAATAAAAAGAAAACAGAACATGAAAAAAGAATGGAATGTTAATTTCGCATCCACTTTCATTCTAATCCATTTTAAAATGAAAATGGAGGCCTTAACCAGCAAGCTAACAATAGAAATACCATTTACGTCAATCAGCTATCATACATGATAGCTAGCTCATGAGATGCTAGACATGCCTTCGATACGAACGGTGGTCAATCACAAGATTCGCATCGCAAACTCGTATACGACCGGTTTGTAATATGAGATGACTCACCGCAAGCCCAATTTCACATCACGACGGATGAAGCGGCTGTTACTGATTGAAGCTTTTAATGTTTCGAAGAAACCGTGCTATTAATATTTTGTACAATACATTTTATTGAGTTAATTAAAGAATTATACTTGCGACAATGTCATCAAGTTGTCATGGAGTAGTTGGGCAACAATGGCGGAGACTGGCACAAGACCGAAAAGCGTATTAGGGGAAAGCCTAAATAGATAATTAAAGAAGTACCCTCAATAGGCATAATGATAATAAATTATGGGCAGGAGTAAAATAGAGTTTTGAAGAGCAAAGATTCTTGTAATAATGCAACTATAAAACAACACGCCTCACTAGTCATCGGATAAAAGGTCACGAATACACAGTAATTACCGTAAAATTGATTACATTACGTCACGCCAATTAATTTGTACTCGCAAGTATTGAATTAACTATACAAAACTTTACTATACATAAATTTATATCATAAGGGTTCATAATTTTTGATAATTTATCTGAATTGCTGCATTGTTTTAATTATTATTAGATTGGTCGGGTTTAACAGGAATAACCAATATAACATTTGAGTTTCGTAAATCAATTCAATTCGATTCAAATTGCAATCCGATAATAATGAAACAATTCTTTATCTAATCGCCGAAATGACAAGGCTTTGTTGAAAAGAGTGAGAGAGCAGGCCAAAGTTGTATTTTAGAAAGAGATAGAGTGTGGCTCTCGGTTCGTTGCTCGTGAGTCATGCTACGGTGCTTGCGCAGCCCTCATTGTTGCCTTTTGTAACGAGATTTACGCTCGAGACAGGTAAAAAGTTTGAACCATAGTTTGGTCAAAATAAAAGTCCCATCTTGTCTGAACATAAATTATAATCTTCACAATTTGAAATCTTTGAAATCTTTTGCAAACAATATAATGACTAACTCTAAATAAGTTTAAATATAATTGTGTGTGAGTTAAACGTTTCAGCAAACAAATTATACGTAATTTTGTCAGCGGGACACAATTAGCCTACTATCCCCTACTGAGGTCAAATTAGCCTAATGCAATGTCCTCAACTGAGGTCAGAAACATTGTCAACTATGTCGGCTAAATACGCTTAATGAGTGGATATGAATATGTGAGTTGTTACTTCCTAGTATAATTTGATATGTTCTGTCTGCTGGTTTTTAACAAACTGTACCTTCTATTTTTTGCTCTCAAAACAATATATAACTCGTCAACCAAACCGATATATTCTGCATTAAAAACCGATTTGTGGGAACAGTGACAAAATGCATCACAGTAATTTATGTGTGAGTATGAAAGGAAGTAAATTGTTTGTTGAAACTATCACTCTTGCTATTAGATTTTGTAATTGAGTCTAAACTATTGTCCACCTCACCTTCATGGATATCACTGCCTTTATCCATGAATCTATCTGTTCTATTCGTGTTATTACTGCTATTGTGTGCCAGTAATGGGTACAATAGTATTTCTCAAGGGATCTGTTTGTATCTAAGAGTATACAATACAATGGACAATTATTATAGCTGTTTCCTCGTGTTAGCAGGGCTTTTACAAGCAATTAAATGTAATGATCCTATTTACTACAATAGAAACACGAAAGAAACGCACGTTTAAACAAACTAATGTACTTGGGAATGTGAAGAAGCTGATAAATGAATCCTAAGAAATACTAAAGTTAAAACACGTAAATGAAAAACGAACAACTTAACATAAACGAAATTGAAGCTTAATTTTATAATAATAAACAAAACTGAGATGACCTTAAAACGTGTATAAACGGCATAACTCTTAAAAACGTCTCACAAAAAGTAAAACTTGGATAAACATATTATTATGACGTAACCTAATGTAGGATGAAACGCAGACCCACACATGGACAGCTGAGACTGGTGAAAGTTAGATGACATTGTTTTAAGATATAGAATAGTCGAAACTATTGTGACTGTTACTGATTATACTAACAAAGGCAGGAGAGAAACGTTTGTATTCCAGCATAATAAGTGATCGTAGATTCGGCAGCTTAGAACCTTTTTTTAATAATTGTTCATTATATCAAAATAAATTGAAATAATGTAGTAAAAATAGGCAATACTTTGAAACAAGACCGCCTTCAGACCTTCGACGATCAGAATTATAAAAGGTTATTATGAATTCTCTTTTAAAAGTTAAGTTATTACATATTTATCAACCTTATTTGACCTTACTGGGTTAAGATTCTATCTAACTTGACTTTCTTCATTAATACCTATCTAAGTTCACTTCATTTTTCTTCATTACCACCTTACGACTCCTCTCTCCTCTTAATATCTAAAGGCAAGCATTCGCAAATCATTAAAATAATTCTACCAGCCTAACGCAATTTACTTAATTGCACACTATTAAATCTAAGCTTTTGTAGGAAAACGTAATTCACTTGGAAAATGGCCGATTTACCTTGAAGATGCTACATTCATTTTAAAATGTAAAGTCGTTTCCTTTTTCCTTTCTTGGCTAAATTATTGCTAGTTTATCAACGGTTTTAGTATCCTTCAACGTATCAAAACCTTTATAATTTGATAACACACACATACACCTAACTATCTAAGTAAGCTAATTCATATGACCAGGAGAGTGATGAGTATGAATGTAGAAAATATTGATAAACAGTGTGAAAGATGACATGGATAAGAAAGAGATGACGGCTGATAGAGGGCAATGGAAGAGGAGAACATGTTGTGCCGACCCCACATAAAGTGGGATAAGAGCAGGAAAAAGACGAACTAAACCTAAGCATGTTCGACGAAAGTAGTAATGTAATGTTATGCTTTAGAGAAAACTCTGTAAAAAATAAGCTTTATGTACTTTTTGTGTTTCCTTATAACTTATCGACTAATACTACCGATTGCTGATCTAATCGAAATACTACGAAATAACTTTAATTTAAAAGAATTTGTCTGGTTATAAAAGGTTTTTTACAAGTTACGCAATTTAATGGACACAAAAAGCAAATAAAGATCCTTGTTAAGAACATAATAAAGCCTACAAAGGTAATAAGATTGAAGTTCCTTTGACGATAGGCGTTGCGTAGGTAGCAAATCACCAATCTTGTAACACGAATAATGTTTATTAAAAAACAATGAATAATAGCTACGTTTCGTAGAAAAATGTGTCACATTTTATGCACATATATTATTATCGTTAATAATCAAGACTGAATGGCGCACGTTTTGTATTACCCAGTTACCTACTACTTTACAACAATATTTACTCAATAAAAAATATATACTTAAAAGATTCTGTTCAAATAATATGTATTATCTAAAATCAAACATGTCAAACGCGCTGCGTCCTCGAAATACGATTTGCTAATGCACACTCAAATTACACAATACTCAAACAATACAAAAGTGTACCCAATCTAGCAAATGACTTGTTTTTTCTTTGAAAATAATACTTCTTGTCTTGACCAAACAATTTGTCAATCTGAGAATTCTATACTGTTCATTATCTGTCAATAGCTACACAGTTTTAATACTTATCAGGAATCTAATCTTTAATGCCTTCTGTATAAGGAACTACGAATTATATTATCTCTTTGATAAATGATCTAGCCAGAGCTAATAATTTAATATCGGCATATTAACTGCCTAATTATATAGATTTTAGTAACACCTAATTAATTGAATATGACTACTATTGTCCAAATAAGGGAGTTTACGAGTTCCGCAAAAATAACATCTGTGTGCTTGAATCAAATAACCTAACAAACACATTTTGAATACTGACGTAATAAATACCTGGGAATCGAACATCATGATATGGTTAGTCGTGTATGGTAACATATAGCCTGGTCATGAAAAAGAAAGAAACACAGAAACAGCTTCGGAATGAATTTTGGATCATAACTTTGATACTGGTAAATTTATATCAGTCTTGAATTAAGCATTTGACACAATTGCGTACAAAGCGTTCAAAGAAAGACCGTAAGTTACAGACAAACCATCAACGATAGAATAAAATAGAAAGTTACAGACCGGCCACATACATTCTAGTTCTACAATTTACAACTACATGTTATTCCACTACTGCTAAGGCATGACTTTTATTTCCAAAGGAATAAAGAATAATATTAAATATCATAACGCGAGAAAGCTAATTGACAATAATTATAAAGGATTAATTTATTTTAAGATTTATAGAAAGTTTCCTGTCGTTATTTGATTTACAACTCGAAAACACATTCAGTTATTTTTATTTCAAAAGAAGTAATAAGTTAGAATGAAAAGTGAAACTGTTTTGGTTAGTTAGTATACAACATTGGTTTCAAATCAAAGATATTATAAAACCTCATAAGATTATTATAATACTAGAACGTTATCATTAACAGCATACAAGTCCAAAACAATACACAAGTCACTCTCTATCCGTGGTACAATGCCGTTTGATTTGCGTTTAGATCCAAAAGAAAGTTTCAGCTATTGTTATTGGTCTTCCGTGACCCACTGTCTATCTCCATTACTGGGAGAAATGTAATGATAGTTTCAACTACTCGCTAAGGAAGCTTTCGAGTAGCTCTACAAAACTGTCTAAGTAAAAGCGACAAAGATCGTACAGACAGAAGACATAACATGCTATAGAGGTGAACTACTGAAACATCTTAATGTAATTTAACACCAAAATGCTAAGATTCAAATCCGACAAGAGAGGCGTCTGAGGGAGGGGGCTTATTCCCAGCAATGGGTTAGTACGAGCTGACTATGATGGTGATGATGATGAATACCAAAATAGCCAGCAGAATGTGTGTATAGTAAGTAATATCAGCAGTTTACGTATTATATTATATCTACAATGCCCAAAAATCTACGCTCTGCAGTATAAGAACATTTGGAATAAAACTATCTCCACATGCACCGAATAAAGGGCAGCTATGGATGACGATATAGCATGGAATTGTTTGCAAATTCTCTACAATTCGCAAGATCAAACAAAAAACCGAAACATGACTGGCATCTTAGCAGACGAAGTGGCAACAGTAACGGTATAACTGGTAACGGTATTTAGTCACCGCAGTTCGGATTAATTGTACTCGAAATGATGGCTGCCGGCGGCGGTATGAGGAATGACGCGAATGTGAGAGCGGAACTGAGGAATTGGACGGAATGAAGCATACTTGAGATATCAGCTGGTCATTAGAGATGGTCAAAGAGTTCCGCAATCGCATTGCAACATAAATGTGAAGAAGAAACATTGCAGCGATAATAGCTGGCCCATTCAAATTGATATTGTCTTCACTGCAGAGTAGTATTTCAACGGTAAAATTCAAAGTAAAAGTCAACAATCTTTCCTTAATAAACCAAATATTTTAAAGGGTCTCATAAACTGGCATGATCTATGTTGCGACCCAACTTAAACGAAATATGTAGTAAGAAATTTCTCAGCAAAATTATCTAAATTATCTTGAAGCTTAGTACCAAATTATACCTCAAATCATAGAATAACATTACAATGACACGAACGGTTAAAGTTACACTACATATCTCACAATCTGCTGAACTATCGTAAACCCACAAAGATTGATCACATCGTCACCATCAAAACTTGTAGTAACACAACTGGTACCACCCACCTTTGATCCAAAATCATGCCATTAGCTGTGCGTGGGGTTACTAACGGATTGCAACCTTAGCCTAAGTATCATGTGGGTGGATTTCAATACATATTACGTGGTCAAATTTTATCCTAATACATATAACTATCTATTAACTGATGGAGTCCTACGTTTTTCATACAAACTTCAACCGAAACTAAAAGGGTACAAGGGGGGGAAACTGTCCCAGGCACTACAGCGTCCGGAAATAAGAGCATGAGATAACAGTCACCCTGACGCTGTTACATGATCTACATTAGATGCAAAGAGCCTTTCTTCTACCATCTATCTGTTAAAGTAATGAGAAAACCTGTGTGTATCATTTCATTAAATACATTTTGATAGACGGTTAAACCCTTACCATACGGCGTCCAAATTGGCATATTTTTGCAGTTTGACGTCATAATAAATCTGATAATAGCGTTTATCGTGTTATTATCAGAGGTAGAATAATATTGTCACAGATTAAACATTGCAAAGTTTTCCTTGTAAATAAGATACCTGGTTATTTATCGTATGTAACAGTGCACTGAGTCATTCAAATTCGTTAATGCTAGCAGTATTTTTACCAACCAACTAAAAATGAGAGTATAAGAAAGGTTAATGCCTCTTGATGGTAAGATAAGAGACGATGAAGCCAACGATGAAGCAGGACTAGAAGACTTGAAGAGACTTAAATTGTCTCTATCAGGATAAACGATAGTCTGCAATGATTTCAACTTCTTGGCAGTAGAACGCTTGGTGGTAAAGTGTATTTATTTTATCAAATAATGATAATAGACTTTGTACACATTAGAATATAATACTACAGCAGTCTACAGATAATCTCTACAGGATCGATAGCACGACCAATAAACAACTGGCGATTATCTTCCGATAGCAATGTCGGACGTTGGCGATTAAAAATACGAAGCAGTAGTTATATTAAACACTGATGAAGATGAACTAAATAAAACAAATAATATAGCTGAACATCTATTTTCACATAAACTCAAACTGAGCAAATCTTGTAATACACAATACACATCTTATAAAACTTTTAGTACACCCTGACACAGAACGATCATTTATGTTCATCACACAAAATATTTGTTTAACAGTGAGACACTACAGGTACTAGTAATAGTAATAAGTGAGACCGACCCAAAACCTACAGCGACGAAGGCAAAGCTACTACCAAGAACAAATCAGTAATGCCAGTTCATTCTACCCACAAGTTTTACTCTTAAAACTAGCCATTTATATTTCGACTAGTGGTTTTCCCCGAATGTATATTACCTACTAGGTGTATATAACTAAATGAACAAACTATTCGTCATATTGATAGTAAAAACTAGATATTGACAAGCTGACCCTGCTTGGGACGAGGTCGGGACGACCTTAGCACGGATGGAGAGGGCGCGATATGCAGTTAATCAACTTGCTAGTGCGAGTTAATTTAGGTAGGTAATTGCTTTTTATTGCTATATCTGAGAAGTGAACGACGAATTCGGACGACTTTTTAACCGACTTTTAAAGTAAGAGACGCTCAATTCAGCGCGATTATTAAATGATGTAGGTAAAGGTAGGTACATCTATCCTACCGGATTCTCATTTCGATAAGGTTCTCAAGTGACAACGCACCGTAAAAAGCAGCGTAAGACAACCCGGTACTCGATGATGAGACGACTAAGAAAGCTTAGTGGGAACAGTAGAATGACATACAAGATCGGTCGCTAAGAAATACGCCAGAAATAATGATACAAGAAAATTCGTCAACTCTGTAACATGCATACATACATCAAAATGTTCAAATATGATATTAATATTCCTCGTTCGTCGCAAACAGTTTAAACAAAGGCGCGTGTTGGAACAGGTTGTTCTTGTGCCAGTTCTCTGTTCAAACATCGCCTTAATAAAGCTGCAGCTAAACTGACGCCAGCAATACCACATAGGTCGAAGCGGGAATGTCAACGATAAATAATAGATGCTGTCGGGTTTTCTAATCGAGGCTCTGCAACCGAAGGCGAAAACTGACGCGTTGTTTGAACGTAGCTTTATGTGGCTACTTCAGTTGAATTATAGCTTTTGCCTGCAAGGGCGGGCTCTACGAAACTACTTCAGTTGAGTTGTAGCCTTTAGTCAGAAGGCTGGTCAGTAGACTAGGAATTACGTAATTAGACTCACTATTTTGAAAATCGTACCTAGAATTCCAAAACGAGCCCATTTATATTCAATGCGTGATAAAAAAGAAATTTATCAGTACACCCCGAAAAAAAACTTGATCTAAGAAAATTCGCAGCTGTAGTAAAAATCTAAGTAACTTTTTAAACTTATCTTTTTGTGTTCAACATCATTATGATACATCAGCTAGTACATACTTCAAATAAATAAAAATCAGCAAAAATATCGGTCTGAAAATAAGAAGCCTAAGATAAAAATACAAGAATCTCCATTAAAATTACCTTCAAAATTATAAAGCACTTGAGCCAGATACGTGACAGCAAAGTATGAAATTAAGTTGGTGCTTATTGAGTTAATCGCATTCAAAATGAACGCTCGTAACGGTCACCGCGTTTCAAGTTCAAGTAAATTGCAATTTTTACAACTGTGTTTAACATTAACAAGTGGGTCAGAAGATGCTCTGTTTAACGATTTGAAACAACAAACTGACTTATCAATGATTTTACCAAATGCTTTTATTATTATCTTTTGTGCATCGCTTCCGCTAGATAAAAAAGAGCCGTTTTGCATTTGACGAGTCTAAAGAAGACGGAAATATTTTTATCTATCTTACAAAAATATACATTATCAGTCTCGAGGTCAAAGTCAAGACGCAATTATCTAATAACATCACAAACATCACTTTGAAAATTATCGGCTTAAAGCTAGACGGATAGTGCCAGTTCCACTTGATCAAGCCTAGAACAGGCAACAAGCTTACGACTTGGTTCCTTCCTAGCATTACTTGCCAATCTCCGGTCATTGGCTTCAGGCAGGGCCCAAGAAAAGGCAGGGAAAGAACGGCATTTTTCTTCGGAAAGCTTTAAATAACAAATAAGGGCCTGACTTGGAAGGTTCTTGTGGCAATGAGCCAGAACTTCTACCAATCAGTCAAGCTCGCGCGCCAAGTTTTTATGAGCTGGAGTAGAACAGCCAAATCAGCCTAGTCGTTGTGGCCAAAGAATATTATTAGGATATAATCACATAGGTGGGTATGTTAAGTAATTATTGCATATCAAGTGTCGCCTCAAATTTTCTTCATTTCGCTTCGCAACTAATAGAAGTAACTGAATAGTTACTTCTATTAGATCAATAATCTTGCAAAAAATAGATGCGCTCGGGGCGTAGATTGCCTATACATTTTTCATTCGATATGTATAATGCATTAAGTTCTGCAACGTTTTACGTGGTCACAATTTGGATGGGTGATCCCTAGTGGCATTCACATCTGAGTGCTTTCGTGCTACAGATGGCTCGTCTGTCGTTAAGCCAAGACGGTGTCTTTTGGAGTCGTTTCAGTCTTATGACTTAAACGACTCCAAAAGACGGTCTCAAGACGGAGAGGCCGGTCAAAATTCCATCACCAGTGTTCGCCACTAAAGCCTTCCGCACATCTCGTAGTTCTGCGGTGTTGATCAGTGAAACGCTGTCAAATATCACTGTCATATTTGAAACCGATTGCGATGACACGATATTTGAAAGTTTCACTGATCAACACCGCAAAGCTACTAAATTGTGCGCAAGGCTTTACTCACGCACATACAAAAATCTTGGTCCTTGTGTAACCGTTATTTCAAAGTAAAAGTGTACAACATGACATCATACTACACGCCCTGTTATCAATGTTATCGCTCAGATAGCGATAACCATGCCTTGGAGATAGCGACAAGTGTCAAGTGTTTGAAACGGCTGGGTAAACTTCCTAATGTTGTGAAAAGGTGCGCTCTACCATAGTAGAAAGCACTATACCTAATGGGAAATTTACTTTTTAAAGTATGACGTAACGACCAAAGACCAAATTCCATAAAACCATAAAATATTAAAACATCTTATACTAAATCTTGATGCAAGTCAGCGAACAGGCCTAAAAGAACAGGCAACCAATTTACTGCTCGGTTCCCAATATAATTCAGGCGAGGTAAAAGGAGTATAAAGATGAACAATTCAAAAAATTATAAAGCGCGTATAAAGTGATATTGTAATTTATAGTAGTTGTTTTCATTGTTTCAGAAGCTATAGAGATTAAAAGAACTTTTAATCAAAATGTAGCAGCCGACGCTCTTGTAACCGACATTGCTCACCTCATCGCTTCAAAAGGTTAGAGTTCGAAGTCCCTTGAAATAAGACCCATACAATACAATCATGTAACAATTTGCATTGTTTCACTTCTATACGAAACAATAAACCCGTTTCTTAACTATATGACGAAACGCAAAGGTTCGGATTAAACTTGCGAACAATATTGTACTTGAAAAAAGGCATCACGGCTCATTTGGTATTTAGCCCTGCCTTTTGCGCCGTAGGCCAAGGGTTTCGTTCCCCACAGAGAACAAATATTTGTATGGTGAACAGTGTGAACACATATGTTTGTTCTCTGCATGGGCATTATATTATATTTACAAAAAATATTAAAAATGTATTATTATCAGCTGTCTGGTCTCTATCAGCTCTGCTTAGTTTGGGGCTAGATAGTGGATGTGTGGATTGTCCATAATATTTATATATTAAAGAGCGTGGATTGGAACCTTGGCTATAAGTTGCCTTCAAGGTAGAAGCGAGAGCGTTCTTTGTTTGCGTTTGTTCCTTTTTAAGTTGGACTTATGAACGGATTAGTTCTAGGGATAAATAATAGTTACTCAGGTTTATATTCTAAGAACAAGACTCTGATTTGTTTGCTATTGTTGTAGAAACGGTCCTTACAGCGTCAGTATTTGAACCTTTGTTTCTCTTTTAGCAGAGTTGGCCACGAGCTCTTACGAATCCACTTGTATGGCAAAGAAATATTTTTAAAAACCATTTGAGAAAATGGTTAGTATGAAATGCGTTTTACAATTTGAATATCGAAATTCCGAATGTTAAAATTTCAAGTTTTATGTATTAACCCTAACAATTTGGATGTGTCAGTAGATAATGTTCTTACCAACTAATGTTAATGGTATGTCTAGGAATTACAAAATCATAATGGATAAATCGCTGAGAGAGGAGAAAAGTGGGGGAGACCTTTGCCCAGCAGTGGGACAGTACAGGTTGATAAAAAAAATAAGTTCTAACCCCAAGATAACACAAAATGATAAAGGCCATGTGTAGGCTTCCGTGGGTGAAGTCTAGGGGGACGATGATGATAGTCAGTTCCGTTGTTTCCACGATGAAAACTAGCAACTTTTCAACTGCACCGCAACTACACCGTTTAATACCCCATCAGTCGAGAAACTATCCACTTTTCATGTCTAACCGACAGGTGTACAACTGGGTCGCAATTTCACAAATGAGGGAATCGTGACTAATACCTTTGCGGTGTACAATAGTACAGTTTCCTTTTATCATGCGAAGTCTGTTCGCTTTATTTGCTTTAAATATCAGACAGACATCGCTTTTATTGCAAAACTAGATTCGCTTTCCCCAGATAAATCCATAGCAAACGCAGAGCCGCTGAGTCTTAAACTAAATATTTTTTAAGTAGTAGACAAGGGGAAAGTAGTAGAGGGGAATGAAGGAGGAGTACATGTTGTGCCGACCCCACATAAATTTGAATTAGGGCAGGAAAAAGAATACAAGAACAAGAAATTGAGTTCAGTGTTATGTGAACCAAGCAGAATTTAATCCCAGGTTAGCTAGCATTAACATACCTCTACTTGTAGATAGATTGATACCAAAGTAGTGATTCAAGACATAGACACAGAAATAACTCAAGTTACTTTATCCCTGATTGATAAGTGACAAGAAACACAAGACAGAGGAGTCTGGTAGAAAATAAAGGCCTCTTTATCCTACAATTGGAAATACCGGGCTGAGATGATGATGGGTATCAAATACTAGGACCTAATCCACCCAATGTAATGGAGTATTTAGACCGCATCAATCCTCCAGCATGCGAGATGAACAGAACAGAAGCCCTCAGCCCAGAGTTGAACACTTGAACCGCACAAACCGGCAGCATTACCACTGTGTTGCAACTCCGGACATCAAGGTCCAATTGGCTCGTTTCACTGCCTCGAAACAAAACCCCAGGTTAACTGTTAACCAGTGCTTCATCAACCGTGAAAACAATCATTTGGACGCTGATTTGTTTGTAAGTTGTTGCTTAAATCAATATAATCAGTTTGGCCAGTACATTATAATTCGGATATGCAGCTCAAGTAATAACACGTTGAATAGTTATACTGTGGAGTTCAAATCAAGTTCAAATTAGTATGGATTGGGTCGAAACGCAGTTTTGTCTATAAAAATGTTGATTTAAGTATTTTTGGTATCAAGTTTCTTATGAACGCAAGCTGTTCTACTTCCGTTTCTTGAATTTCATTAATACCTAGCAGTTTAATTTACTATCTTTTTCTAAAACATGCATTTCATTGGTACATTTTGTTTATACCACATCAGCCGTTAGTTGACATAAAAATGTTTTTTTGATAAGATTATCTATAGAAGACTTCAGAACAATAATGATGTAGAGACTTCCAGGATAAGCTGCTATTCTCCACATTTTTCTGAACAAAATACCTGCTCACATCAACGTATGATTAATCTTCTAGTTCCTGCTGTCATTCTGTCAAAAAATATCGACATGACTGATCAAACAAAAACTCCGAAACACGAACTGCAAAGAAATGAGTCAACGTATTGAAAAAACTAGTTCTAGTGACAAACCCAAGACGAAAGGAAGCCGAAATTGAAAAACCTGTTTCACAGAAATTGAAAGCTAGAGCTTTGAACAATAATGATGATTGAAATGGTATTGAAAAGGCAGTGTTTCAAGGTAAGTGACCTTTCCACAGTAAATCTTAGCACTAGCACTGTAGATCCAGAAGTTATTAACCGAACCACCGGAGCGAGGAAGCAACGGTACAGTTCGATTCTCGCAAAAAAACCATCCAATCACACTGAACTGTAATCCTTTGAATCACTGAATTCACGATTGTATTGTCACCATCACTGGTATTTTTTGTAGTTTAGAACGATCCGACGGCGAAACGTCCGTCCCGGGCGGCGTTCGTGAGAAGACTGAGGTGGCATAGCTGCGCAGGCGACGCTCCGGTTTATCAGCCTTCGGAGGGGCAAAGGGGGTGACCAGAAAAGAAAAGTCCGCACGTGATATGGAGATAAGCACGGCTGATCGTGCACTTGATTAGAGCACGTAACTGGTATAACATTGTTTGTTTTGTGAATCGAGACTTTGTTTTTAGTTTTTAGGGTTCCGTAGCCAAATGGCAAAAACGGAACCCTTATAGATTCGTCATGTCTGTCTGTCTGTCTGTCTGTCTGTCTGTCTGTCTGTCTGTCTGTCTGTCTGTCTGTCTGTCCGTCCGTATGTCACAGCCATTTTTCTCCGAAACCGTAAGAGCTAGACTGATGAAACTTGGCGAGTAGATGTATTCTGTGAACCGCATTAAGATTTTAACATAAAAATAAAAATAAAACTATAAATTTCGGGGGTCCCCATACTTGAAACTGAAACTAAAAAATTTTTTTTTCATCGAACACATACGTGTGGGGTATCTATGAATAGGTCTTCAAAAATGATGTTGAGGTTTCTAATATCGTTTTTTTCTAAACTGAATAGTTTGCGCGAGGGACACTTCCAAAGTGGAAAAAAGTTGGTCCCCCCCCCTCTAACTTCTAAAGTAAGAGATTAATAATACTTAAAAAAATATATGTTGTACATTACTATGTAAACTTCTAACGATTTTTGGTTTGAACGAGATCTAGTCAGTAGTTTTTTTTTTATACGTCATAAGCCGTAAACCGCAATATTTACCTTTCGACGAACTACAAGAACCTTATTATGTTACATCAAGTAACATAATATAAAGGTTCTTGTACGGAACCCTTCATGGGCGAGTCCGACTCGCACTTGGCTGCTTTTTTATTTATTTTAATTTGTATTTACATTTTTATTAGAACTGACAACAGTGTTTAATTTTTCAATTTGATTTGATTGTTTAGTACTTTATTATCTGAAGTAACTTCTGGCTTTATCTTTGACGGAAGATCAGCATTTGTGGCAAGTTAACCAACATTACAGAGCATTTTGCCTATTTGCAACATACCAATCACAAAACTGTCTAACCAGGCTTTTATTATGTAAGCGTGGTATTACAGTCTCCAAAATCTCCAAGATACAAGCCCACCTGACTGTAGACCGGTCTGCTTCCGGCGGCGTTCATCCGAACCCCGTTTTTGCTCGATGCTGGAGGTTGTTACCGTCCCAAACCGCGTGTAAAACATTTTGGCAAGCCTCGTGTTCGTTGTAATTTTTTACGCTTCAATGAACAGGTTGTAGTAAGGTGATCCGAAGTTTACATTGGTATTTTAAAAGAGGATATTTATAGTAGAATTTTATTTTAACATTTGGAATAGAATGTCATTATTTCCCAACATAAAATTGTAAATTCTTTCAGCAATTTACTCATTTGAGTAAATTGCAAAGAGCACCACATCTAAATGTATTCAGCGAGCAAAGATCGATGAAACACCGGATATCCAGGGATAACCAAAATTACATCACCGATGTTAACTTTAGAAGTTCTAGATTGAGAGATACAGTGAATCGAAACTTTCACTTCATATTTATCGAAATCTCTTACTAGAAAAAAGGACGACATAATTAATGGTACTTGAAGACAGTGAGGGCCGGACAAGATTAAAATAAATAAATAAATAATGCAGACAAACACACAACACTATTTAGGCCCAAACTAAGCAGAGCTTGTACTATGGAAACCACATAGCTGATTTAATACTAGAATATATTTTTTTGTAAATACATACATAGAATACAATAAAACACCCAGACAGAGAAAAAACATCTGCGTTCACCACACAAATAATTGTTCTCAGTGGGGATCGAACCCACGCCCTCCAGCGCAGAAGGCAGAGCTACTACCAACTGAGCTGTGAAGGCAGATTAGGTCTGCATTGCATTTTCAGCAGCATACGTCCCACGATGAAATATGATATTCTTGGCACTACAGCCTCTCGAAAATAGATAAATATTTGCTCCTAATGCTGTGCTGCATAAATAATCTACAACAAATGTTTTATAGGTATTTGTACAGCCTTGTAAACCAGACTAGCTAGACTACATGTCCATGTGATATACAATGCATTATGCACAGGTTGCGAACATGTGCTACCGTGACTCATCAGGCTGCGCCAGAGCATGAGTTGTGAACAGGTATATCAAGATGTGTGCGTGTGCTGAGGTAGTTATGAACGAGTAAATAGACGTGGAAAAGTTCTGACGGAGGCTGTGGTGTCTTAAAAAAAATCAAGCTGGTTCGTTATTGCGTCACTCTGCATTTAAGAGGTTTCACGTACCCTGCCCTCAGGAAAAGAGCGTTGTGGCGACTTTTAGCATCCATAAATCAAGTTTCTTTCTTTCACAGACCCTGGGCCTTCATATTTGACCTCCATATTTGGGGGAGGTAAGCCGTAGTCAAGGTTCTATCTTGAGATAATAATGCCAAGACCACCGCCGCCAAAAAATGACGTATGAAAACATGAAAATGATGAAAAGATCGCATTATATAGGTACCTCTAGTCTGAAGTAAAACGTGAAATAGAAAAATTCTAGCCGGACGTACAATTTCCCAGTAAAAGCCAACTAACCGTCCCCGTCCATTTAAAGCTAAGCGGAGAGCATAAAAACCTTTTTCTACTGTTCATAAACGGCGTCAACAGACTACTATATGATACGTATGGTTATGCTTACGCTTTAGTGCAATTTGGTAGGTATAATATTTTTTAAGCCTTTCTTACGTCAAAACTCAGGGAGTGTTTTGACGTAAGAAAAAGCCTCTCCTTTGATATACCTATTTTATCCACAAACAATGTCACCTTTGGAGAGCCTTTACTGCCCAAAGATTGTCGGTTGCTTTTGATTTGCTAGGTATTTATTTATTGGTTTATGATTACAATTATTGTTATTATTTTTTAAATTTAATATTTTGTTTTAGTTGAAGTTCCGCAAATTACACAAATTTATTTTGTTTTTTATTGGAAAACATTAATATATTATTTATAGTTCAGTTCTAGTTAGATTTGTATAAGACTATTCAACTTTATAATCATTATAATTATTTGCTACCATAATAACTTATTATAAAAAAACATACAACATTATACAACATTTATACAATTCACAACCTTTGTGCACTAGCAGCACTGTCTGTGAGGTTTATTTCTATCGATAAAGCGGTTGTTAAGAGCAACCCAGAGTTATATCACCCTTAATTATACACTCCCGTCCGTTTCGCATGCATAATTAGGATGGTGAGGAGTCATTAACACTATTGCAGGTCAACGGACCAGTTTGCGATTAAACACTGTTAGAATAGTCCAGCCTACTGTTAGGAGCCTATTGCGAGCAACTCAGTTTAAATAATATAACCCACTAAACATTTATAAATAACTTTAAGCACCTACCGAGGTATACAGATTAGTAGATTACAACTCAATACAGAGCAAAAACCGACAGCCATGCCAAATTTGGATTATCTTTTTAACAATAATTGGTTCTCAAATGGTCTTTGCAACCTTGTGACAGAGCCTATCAGATTTGGAACCTTTTGAGGAATTGAGTAGCTGCAAAAATAGACCTTATGCCTTTGTCATAAAGTTATTGATATTATCTTAAGGTGGACGACCTGGTAACGCGTGGGTTAAGGAATATACTAAAAACTAGACTGATTCTACGCCTACGAACGTTTTGTTATAAATTTAATTTGATAAAGTGTGAAATGATGATTAATAGTCAATAAATGGTATGAATTACAATAATATGAATTAATTAATTCCAAAATAAAACACATATAAACACAAAAGATTCGAGTATAGAAATAACACTGCTCAGCAAGCGTTAAAACCACCTAGCGCCATCTGTCGTGAAGTAGTGACACTAAAATAACAAAGGCTTCCAAAATATTACACAATTTATGTATTGCAATAAAATTGTGTTCAATAATTATTAAGAGACACTAAAAATATAACACTTTAGATAATGAAATTATTTTTATGAAGAGAGGGCGCCGCGGCGGAATGCGCATTGTGCACCAGTACTTTTAGTTCCACTACTTGCCACTAGATGGCGTTGCATGTGAGTATTTCCAATTTTATTAGCGACGAATGTTCTGTTTCGCTAGGGAATAGAACAATACTGTTAGTAAACAGCATTGTGTTGAATGGATCTGTAATTAGCATAATGTATAAATCTACACGAACAATATGAGGAGGAAAGATAATTATGTATTTTTGTATGAACGAACAAACTCAAAATCTAATAGACCGTTTTAAAAAAATCTTTCACGACTAAAAAGCTACATTATGCTGAGTAACATAGGCTATATTTCTTTCTTCCCATGTGAAGTGTCATTTAGAAATCTGCCTTTGAATCTTTCGACCAGTGCGAAGCTGAGCTATCTCGGCTATGGATAAAAGAGTAAACGGGTTCAACTGATCTAAAACTGACTACCTAAACACTATTCCTAAATCTTTTACCATTCATTCCTGTAAACAAAAAACAAATGGTAGGTACAATAATAAAATGTTACCACGCGCAAATCACTTACCTTCCATAACCTTACATAAACATAGCATATCTTTGTCTCTATTCAAAACTATTAATAAATACTGTTATCACTGACAAACTTTTATCCTACCGTATTTACATAACCTTCAAGAATTTATTTTTACTTCTGTTTTTGATCTGACAATTTCTGTGTATATTCTAATTTGCATTACATACGAGTATGAGTAGCCTGCCGCCGCGCCCGCGGCTTGGCTTGCGTGACGCGCTAAGATCAATATTCGTCCTAAGCTCTTTCGTTCTTTAAGAATTATCCTTTTCTTGTTAGAGAGCATAGACGCTTCTTGGGGGCTTGGCAAGCTTAGAGGAGAGCCTTTTGCTATCCCCTTCCACTGCTTATAACTAACGCGGACAGAACCGAAGGCTCTGAAAGAATGGGAACTTTTCAAAAAGAAATTTCTTGAAACTTGTCAAGAAATTTATTTTTGAAAAGTTCCCATCGTCCAAGTTCGGCTTAGTTTGACAGTTCTATGGACAAACATTTCTATAAAATTCATGGAATTTTCCAAGTATTAATATACTATAGAAGAAATGGGCTAGTTTTCATTATATTAGTTCTAATGAAACTAAAAGGAACAACAAATTGTAGCAGTTCTATGACGTCACAATCCAATAGAACAAATGGGACTTAGTTAGGTTGAAAATTATGATGAACACCGGCATTGGATTTTCTAGCTGGTGTCTGCTACATGTTTTTCGTGAATTTCAGGAGATATATTTATCATCTAGGAGTTAGATTGCGGGAATTCCAGTGTACATAACAAGAGGAAGAAATCCCTTTCCTGCTTTTATTTGGATCTAGCGGTGAATGTACATTTACATAAAATATATATTGTCCGCCAGCTTCGCAACGGATTTAAATATAATTCACACACTTTGCTAGAGAAGCTTATTCATCATTTGGTAAGTTTCTCATGTTATTATTGCTTGCAATATTAATAAGTATATGAAATATTTAAACTCGACTCAGATAACTACCATACAGGCAGATGCGGTTTTGATTGCAAGAGATACACAAGAGTTTCTAATCATGTTTTGTCTAAAATTTGGGATGAAATTTTTGTACAAAGTAACAACTTGTTTATCTCGAAGACACATGCAACCATCTCGAAATAAACGTATCAAGCAAATGAATATTGCTATAAATAAAGCGCGGAACACTCCAATATCTATTTAGAACGATACAGTTCCAATGCGTTCAAAGATCTTGCGTATGTCGATTGCAATTATGTAATAGTTACAACACTGTTGTTGTGAACTGAATTTTGTACTGGTTTAGTCTTGTTTCGTTATTTGGCGGTAGGCATCGGTAAATGCGTGCGAAACCGCCTGAAAGCCATGTTTCGTTTTTATATAAAAACACCGGTAGCAACCAAGCCGTCAATTTGAGACTTGATAACGGGTGAGTCCGACGAATGCCATATATGCCCATACATATGAGAAAAAAAATCATACATTGATTACCAACCATGACTAGAAGTACTAGAACCAAAAATTCTAGACGGTTGTCAAATAGGATAAGATAGGAATACCTAGTCTTTAACTGGACCAATCTGGAAGTGTTATTCTAGATAGGTTCCACAAATTTCATCAAAATCTTTTTTGGCTAGAAGTTTTAAAATTTTATACGATACGTTTCAGAATGGTTCTTGTGATTTTATTGAATTAATGATTTTTGATTTTGGATGATGTAGCTCTGGATCTGACTTCCAGCGCTTCATCATCCACCGACTTCTCACGCCTGTTATTTTGTCGTCGGTCCATCGTCATTCTTGTAAACACAGCCTCTGATATCTTAAATTCTTTTGAGTATTTCTAACAAAAAACCTCTGTCACTGACTGAAACATTATACGAGTATTTGTCACACAAAATTCGACGGATTAAATTGGCCAAATAATACTTTCATTTCTCCAAAATCACAAGTTTCACTTAGCACTCCCTAATAAATAGTGAACGCGGCGAAAGGCCAAATTGTCTAAAACCTGTCAATCTAGTCTACGGTCACTTTTTATAGAGTCTCGTCTAAGTATACAGTTTAGTTTATCCATTAGTCACACTGTCACTTTCGATTTCGCGCGCCTTATTTTCGTAAAAACCACCTCCCCCATAGCCGTTCATTCGTTGTCGAGACTCCCAAATACATACATACATAAAATCACGCCTCATTCCCATGGGGGTAGGCAGAGATCACGGATTTCCACTTGCTACGATCCTGACATACCTCTTTCGCTTCATTCACTCGCAGTCGCATAACATTCTTCATGCATGCTCGTCGGTTTAGGGTACCCCTGACCCCTAAACACAAAATAATATACGAGTACGACATTTAGAAAAACTAGGGTGATGGTAGTTTATAGGTCACAGTCAAAGATGTCTTTCTTCAATAGTAACTCAAGGATCACTTTGAAACGTCTTAAAGCTAGGTGAGACTAGATGCCAGTTTCACGCGACCAAATTAAGAAGAACAGGCAACCAACTACGGCTTGTACTTGTACTAGGTACCAAGAAAGCCCCGGTCATCATGGCTTAACTATACTTCAAAGTAAGCTTGGTAGCGTAGCGTACCTTCCTTAGTCATTTCTATAACCAATGTACTAAGTTAAGACGCAAACCACCGGGAACAACTTTTCACTCAAACATCATAATATTTACCTATTTTCACCACCTACTTGTCACTATTAAACGTAGGTGTTACTTTAGCAAGTGTAAAATTCATATACGACCTTCCTTAAAGAGATGATTGAATCACACCCACGTTATACCTAGGTTCTAAATCGGTCAGGTGATCTAACCGGACAGATATTTCGTAAGCCGCATCGCTGACGTCTACCTACCTAGGGCATTCACAACACACTAATTGAGCCTTTAGGTTCGCAAAGTTAGCATCTCAGTAGAATCTTAGTGGAATCCTGCATGGCTTTATTTACGTGAAACACATTATTAAAATGTGAACATATAAATATTTGCCAGAATACGCGCATGAATAGTGCACGAGTCAAGTGTCGCATCTCTTTACCCTGTTACTTTTGAAGATAAGAGGACTTCTCTTATAATTCTCAAATAATGAGTTGGTACCAAATGGTATGTATCTACAGTGTCCGAGGATTAAAGTAATGAATCTGTTTCTATTTCTTCAGCCCGTATGCACCCACTGCTCGGTACAAGCCTCCGAAGAGAGTGATCACGTCACTCTCTTCGATCCTGTGCCAATTTCCGCCATTGCTGCCAACTACTCTGACAATAACATCTGACCAACGGCCGGGTGGTCTGCCTTATGGTTGTAGTAGATGGGAAAGATGGCATGGATAATGCCGCCTTCCTACGGTGCGTGATATCAGGCACCAGCCCGCACCGCGCACGACGGCGCACGGCAACGCACACAGAAAATGCTCCTGTGCTGCCGCGCACCTCGGCGCACGAGACCGTTCCCATGGTGTGTCGTGCGTGCTGGTGCGGGCTGGTGCGCGATATCACGCACCAGTGGGAAGGGGCTATAAGAAAGAAGTGAATACAGAGATGACGGATGATAGAGGAGAATGGCAGGATAGGGCAGGAAGAAGAAAGATAATATTAGATAACCTAATATGTAGTTAGGAATACGTGCGACTGAGCCATTGATCTACAATACAGACTGAGCGTATAAATCGAATGACCAATATATCTAACTCGTAAACACAATGCCCCAAATCCCATATCCAGATGTTCACGTCAATCACAAGCAAGACACTGTATTTATTATTATACCCGACTGCTTATTGTGTCATTCGTTTCCAAACCAGTGCGGTGAAAGGATTTTAAATGCGGTTCAAAAAGGCTTCTTGATACCTTCATTGTTTTTGAAGTTTTTAGGTTCTACGGAATGTCTATTTCCTTACGATATTTTGATTCAACGTTTGAGAGTATGAGAGTGCTTCCCCTAGACCACTAGTGCTCTCTTAGTAAAGTGTACCAGTCAAGGCCTGCGCACACCTAGGTTGCTGGCGATGGCAATCAGTCAGTGTCAAATTTGACAGCGTTTCATTGATCGCCATCGACAGCGACCGAGGTGTGCGCAGGCCTTTAGAAATGTAGTATTACTTACATTATGATTAGATCAAGTTGTTTCATAATGATTTTTTGCAACTTTTGAAAACGTGTTGTATGCTGTTTATTTAAATATATTACCATCATTACGTTCACGTGCACAACATTCATGATTCATATAGCAAAGTTTTCTGTAACAACAGTAGAGTAGTAATAATAACAAAGACAATAAGATAACAGAAGGATATTAGTAAACAGCTGATATTAGAATGACCAGCCGGGTGATTGTGTTTTTTTTTTATACAACAAAGTAGACAAATAAACATACGTAGCGTGAGCTTACGAACGTAAGTAGTGAAATTATGTTCCTATCAAAAGTTTGATAATATAAAGAAACATGTTTCTTGTTGCCATCATATTTCGACCACTATCTGTTGCCAAACTAGTTTTACAAAGCGAAGTTTCTATTCGCTATCTCATGTTTATTACGTCAACATTCAGTCTTGTTGCAGTCGTTTCTTGTTAAAGATAAGTTTTGTTCTTTGTTTGCAAGTCATCCGAAAACCTATATCGAAGGTCTTCTAAAATTAAAGCACATATCAGTTAAAGAAAAGCATTGTATTGACCCTAGCTTACAATAGATTTTATTAGATGTATGTTGTAGGTCACAAACACAACCAACTTAAAAATAAAATTCACATATAATAAAAAGATAAACGATTTTCTGCTTCGCGCATGCCTATCAAATCTAATATACGAGCAAGATCAGCTTTATATAGCTGAACTTTTACTGTCACATCAATGAATATAATCACTTGAAGCAAGTGCTTACGCTTCACAGTTCACACTGAGAAATACCTTCATGCTATCTATAGTTAGTTCGTTTTACTACTCCGGTGCCGGTTTACCCACTAAGAAACCGGTTGAGCGAATTATGTCTATTTGTTTCGTACTTATATTGATAAACTTGTGCTAATGAAAGGCAGTAAAGGCGGTAATATTGCTAGCAATTTGTTAGCTTGAGACGACTTTCGTAATTCTCGCCAAACTTTTTTAATAAGCATATACCATGTGAACTTCGAGAACGAGTCTAAATTACAATTTTTGCTATACATCATTATGTTTTGCGTGACCTACTTCTGCCGCTAAACTCGCAATGCTGTGTTCCGATTTCAAAGGTGTGCCTGTACAATAAGAGGCACATGAGACTTTAACGTTTTAGAGAAGCTATGAGAGGAGAGACTGCAGAGATGACGGCTGAGAGAGGGGAATGGAGAAGGAAAACATGCTGTGCCGACTCCACATAAAATGGGATAAGAAGTAGAGATCAAAGCTGTGCAATGCCTAGAACAAATCCTCGGTAGACGTGGTCAGCGGTATTTCTAAGTAATAACCGCCTTTCATCAAGTAGGCAAAATGGAATTATTCAGCATTATTTTAAGAATAAATAATACACCACCATAGCTAGTTTATTCCTAGAATCAAATAGTATTTTTTCCTAAACACGTCAAAACGTAAACAACTAAAACTAAGCATGTTTTGCCGCAATTTAAATCAATTCCCTTGGATAAGAAATCCTTCAATTAATAAAATTACAATTCACTCAAACCGTTGCCTATTAGAATTTTATTTCTTAAAATCAATCTAAGCATGTTGTTGATTTCGAAATTGGTATTTCTTGGTTAAGTTGTGCTTAGATGATACGAGTTTATTTTTAGGTCGGACTGAATCAACACTAACTTCTTGATAATTGCTATACTCAACTCGTTCAAAATGATGTACTGTCGACCCAGATCAACGACATACTCGTAACACATGGTTTTAATACCATTTAATTAACCCTTCTGTATAATTAATGTAGTAATTTTAGCCATCAAATGTGCATTTTTCTTCGTCTTTTTATAATTCCTTGTCTCGATATACTCATTGAAAACTTAAAGAGACGTTTTTTCTTATACCTCAAGCTGATGGAACAAGCCTAAGACCCACTTGATGTTAAGTGGTAGGTGGTGGTGGTTGCCTCGTAGGTCACGCACGTTAGGAACGTACCCTACCATTCACTGCCCCGCGTCCATCAACTTGAGGCATACAGATGTGTAGCTTCACGTGCCAGTAAGTTGCTAAGAGAACTGAAACGTTACGGTTACTTGATCTTTGGTCTAAAGTTACTTTTATTTATTTATTTATATTTACCTTATGATTGTGCCGATGATGCGTCACGGGCGGCGGATGATGCTGCTGGCTCTGCCCCGTCACGACTACCGGGAGTCCATCCACAATGGTCACCATCACCCGTTTGTCGGCACTGCGACGGCGCTCCGAGGAGTTCCTTCTACGGCGCTGCTCATCAGTCACCGGTCTAGCGAAGACCGTGCGGCGATCGTAGGCAGATTGCCGCGGATCGGGTTGGTTCTCCGCCGCGCGCGTCGCTGGAGTATGACTCTTCGACCGCTTCAAGAGTCTCATGACATGAGATTTGAGAGCATCGGGCTTGCTGACCGGCGGAGGCGGCTCATGCTTGTGTTTGTAGGACTGGGAGTGCGCATGGTGACGCTGCACAGACACTGTGTGCCCCATCCCGGGAGGAACGACGTTGGACAAGGATTTGACTGCGTAAGCAGCGTCTACTTTATTACCGGCGACGCACGACACTTCGTACATCACGCCGAGAATACAACACTGACCAAGTTCAGATCACTGCCATTGGTCGCTCACTAGGTATCCGATACACTGCAATCCTGGGTGGTTCACGCACTCATCGCCAACAACAGAACAGGTACGGAGAATCGCGTAAACAAAACACTGTTCGTTTTACATTTGAAAACTGTGGATGTTGCACTTTGTTATTTGCAAACTGTCGCTTGGTATCACGCTATTGGAAGCTGAATAATTGTTTCGTAAATGATGCAGCAAGCGAATCTGACACGTCTAGCTCGCGCGGAGGTTTGGAGCGGACTGGTCGGAGCTTGGTTGGCGGTACGGTAGCGCAATCGGACGATTGTAACACATCCTCTGAATGATATCGTTGATAAGATGCGAGAAGCGAACAGTTTAATCCGTAAGGTCAATGTTTCGGTGAAGTCACCGAGCAATTGATGGAATCACCGGATAGGTTAGGCGAATTGGATAATGAGAGTTGACGAAATGGTAGGTACCTCTCTACTGCCCAACTACAACCAACTGATTAATGGTGCCGTGTTTTGTCAATTTAATGTAGCTTAAACTGAATCGAAAGAACCCCAAACAAATATTTTTGAACAAGAACTGATTAAAATTCTATGCTTGAGTTACGATTCATGCTTCAGCAATGTTAAAATTGCGGATCCTCTTAGAATACAGAAGTAATATAAATATGATTCCGATTATCGTAGAAAAATAAGAATTCAATAAAGGAAAACCTACACAAAATGTCATTCTGCTAGGAGCTCGGTCAAAATAGCTCTAAGCAAGTATTGCTTCCAATTTCCAATATTAAAACTAAAAATATCCTTTCGTTTTGTTTTTATCTTAGTGATATACGACTCGACGCTTCAATGGATTCAGAAATGTTAAAACATTTAAAACTTTGATAAATCAAAGATTCTGTAAGATTATTTTTGATACCTTGACATTTGATACGAATTATCTATCTAGAAAATGTTATCTCAAATAGACAAAACATTTGTTTAATTTCCCTACATAACACCTAACACTTATTACAAATCATCATTACAACATCTAATTTTAAAACGTATGAGATCCATACAATCTTTCGACTCATTCGCTCTCACCTCATGGTATAATAAATAAAAGAGGTTCTGTTTTATTTAACACTGCTGTACGTACAAAAGCGATACTTTACAAATTGTTCATAAGCTTCTGCTAAATTTCCCCAATACTATTCAAAGCGTTTTTAATATAAATTCCGCTGAAGCGCTTTATTTTTACACTGTTTTTAATTGAATCTGAACAATTTCAATTTTCGCTATGTTTCCGACGCCACGTGGCGTTTATAGTCGAAATGCGAACGGTAGGCTGTATATGGAATGAACTGTAACTTTTTGTTGGTCGTTTATGACTAGGCGGAGAGGATGGTTTAGGTGCTCAGCAGGGTAAGTTTTCCTCATCTAAAGTAATGTGCCAGTTACCCACCGTGCCGTAAGTAGGGTTATGTGCGACGCTGTATAAATCATTTTTAAATACAAAGGCTTGTTTACTCTTCCTTATTACCTTTATCGACAATGTTAAATAAGTAGATAGGTGCCGCGTTTGATGCATTATCATCACCTCAACTGCTGGGACTAGGCCTCTCCTATACCAGCTTGCCTCGTTTTGAGCTGCTCTAATCAAAGTGTTACAAAGGACTTGTTCTATGTTATAGACCTGGGCCGATCTAGATTTCTCTGGCCTTTTATTCTGGGCATAGCACGCACCCTTTATGCAACTCTTAGTATGTATATTTTCCCTAGTAAGCGAATCTGAATAGTCAAAAGCCTGACAATAGTCGGCAATCCATTTTGTCTACATATATCCTTCCTTAAAGTTTGTACAGGGATATTCCCATTCTATCTTCTATTTGTAACTTTAGCCTACGTCAGGAAGAATACCCAAAGAGGACGCTGTTATTCTTGATGATAATTTATATTTGCCCTTGCTAGCAATATGATAAACTAACTAGCCATACCAAACCGCCTACTCAGAACTGAGCACAATGCGCAATTACTATCCCTATACGGCGCAAAATACAAATACACGAGTAGAGAGAAAATGGGAAAGATTTTTACCCAGTAGGAGAGGTTAGTTAAAAAAACGTATGGATTAATTAAAATTCCATATTCCGTTAAGTTACGGAAATTTCTTTCGTATATTCCCGTACATTACAAAAGGAAGCTTCCAAATTTGATGCCTCTAAAACTAAAAGTTATGTAAGTCAGTTTAAATATTTCTATGATACCAAAGGAAGCTACCCTCCAAAGTTAATTCCTCTAAAACTAAAAGTTATGTCAGTCAGTTTAATATATTTCTGTGATACCGACATAACTGGGAAGATTCACAAAGATCAAACCAAATGATGAACTTCTGCTAAATATTAGCAGTCGTTGGCTCTAGGATATACATTATCTCGAACTACCCCCGTTTTTGTCTTTGCACTTCCGTGATATGTACGCATGATAACTTATTAGTATTCAAGAAGCAAAGAAGCACAGCATCATAGCTCATCACTTAAGAATAACCTCAAGCAATTTCGCAAGGAGAACTTCCTGTGCTTGACTAAGTTATTTACGCAAAATTGCGTGGTAGGGCTAGTGTTTAAAGGAAGACTAAAATAACTAGCGATCTTTATGTACGTTAATACTATGGAATAAAGTTCATTTTACATCAAAACCTAGTTCATAGTATGGCTGTGGAATCCTAAGCGGATTCCTCGACGCTTGTGGTATTTCCTTTGTGATAAGACTCACTAACTATATAGAGTTATGAGTCAAAATGAACAAAGTCTAAGTTAGACAAAGGTCGTGATTTCATTGTCAACTTAGTTTGCATAATATTGTGTGCAATGTGATTCACAATTTGTGGTAGATAAGCTATTTTCCAGCATAGACAAAGCGATCTATGCAATCTTTGATACATAAGAATACTTATCTACACCAACTAAAACCACAGTGACGTGCTGAGATGATATCTTAAGTACGGTTAAATTTCAGTATATTTGATAGACGCAAAAAAAATAGTGCTATGACTATAAAATAGGGTCAATTATATAATATGATTCTTTACAAAATAATCTCAATCGACACAGTTGCATCATTTTTCTCATAAGGTACTTAAAAAATATGTACTACTTATTACAAAGTGTTGAAATATAAGGTGTACAGTGTTACGAAAGTCAAGTAGATTATTAATATCTAAAATGAAATATAATTGCTACAGTCCGGTCGGCAATATGTACCTTGGTTTTACTTGTTAGCCAATAACACGAGCTATCATAAATAGTAATAAACGAATTATCTGTACCGGCCGCTGGGATGCCTTTATTGCGCTATAAACATCGAATTCGTTTTAACAAAGCAATGGTAGCATCGGAGAAACTAATGTTTACGTAGATACGAATTTCGTTAATCGACGACGTCGAACCAATCATCGTAACAAAACATCGGTACTAGGAGTAGAAGTAAATAACGATGAGGCAGCAAGAGAATAAATACATCATGGTGCATTGAGCTGGTTAGGTCGATTGGCAGTGCAGAAAAGAAAACGAAACGAATGTCTTCCCACGAGAGCGTACGAAATATGCGCCTATTCTATATTCGATCTACATAAGAATTGCGACAGTAAAAAGTATCAACGCAAGGACAGCATAAGCCTTTGCAATTCGCTCGCTCGTATTCCGATATTCGATGTTAAGAACACCTCTTGTCGAATATCAGTTCTACGTACCAACACACATAACATTCCACCACCAACACGTCAGCCAAATAATGATTTATAGGCATTAACAAAGCTTTTGATGCTAAATGAGAGCACGGGTGGTCTGGATATCTCAGTTTGCAATAAACATGCAACAGCATCGACATTTCGAGATACAAAGTTAAGAAAAGCATGAACTTTGAACCAGAACAAATCAGAAAGTGAGTAGTTTTACTGATATCTACGATTACGTACTTTATTTGTTTGTCAGTGACTTAATACGTTCATAACGAAAAATCTCCCAGAAGGGAAAGGGAAGAATAACTAAGAACTGAAAGTATTCTTTAAAGATTTTGCAAATGTAATTTTGACCTTAAAATCCTGTAAAAAAAGCTACAAAAAGATAAAGAGTTTGAGAATCAGCCAGATCAGGATGATTTTTAAACTCTCAAGTGATCTTTGTAAAAACCACGTTCACTCATATCTCAAGATAAAATACAGTTGCTAAACGTGCCTAGTCAGGGGTATATCCACGCAATGAGTAATGCAAAGTGAACTAAATGCATAACATGATAACCGATATCGAGTGAGAGTGGTGAAAGTCAGGGCTCGGTCGTCGCACCTCGAAGCAAACAACGAGAAATGACAAATGATTGTAACTATTTGACCGGTATGTAGGTCAATAGCATGAATGACGTAAGTGAGATGAAGATTGGACAGAGAGTTTGAATGCTGGGGTAGGACCATGCGAATACAAAGCTTCATCTAGTCGTTTTCGTCTTCAGTAAAGGAGGGATAATAATATTGCTGACTAAAAAATGTACGCGATTCTCGAATAGTATTCAAACCAGGTATGTGAAAGGTACAAAATGTTTATGGTAACCAAAAATGTAGGTAAATACGTAATCTACTCAAGGACATAACACAGAATTAACACACCAGCGATTTAAAAAAAACTGAACCCTGAAATTCAACTTTCGGATTACGTGTCGATTACAACTTTTCAGTTACACGACAAATATCCAATCATTCGTTGCTGAATTTGCTGTACACATGCAACGCTATGTATATTTAGCACAACGATGTATCAATTGCACATAATTATCAAGGAAAGTAGGAAGGTAGACGTTTACAGAGAAACTATTAGAGCAGAATTGGTGAAAAAACGTTTGGAAACCAATAAGAGACGCATGCGGTAGCTTGGATCTTGGGTGCGTGAAGTATGACCTAATCTGATGATGTATATGTTGATGTGCAGAACTGGGGAAATTGAAAAACAGTTGAGTTAAGATGTGGCTTAATGATAATAAATTTCAGTCCTGTCCAGTAAAACAGTTAGCAAGATAAAAGTAAAATATGTGATGATAGAGAAAGGAACGATTTACCTAAGCTCCTGTCCCGAGAGAGCCAAACGTTTCTAGCTTACTCGGAAAGAAAACAGAATCTAGAGTAAAATATACGAGAATCTAAATACTCGGCAGTATGCTGATTCTAAATCTACAAGTAAACAGTAACGTTTCACAGTGCATCTCTAATTCGGCTTGCATTTCACAATCGACCTACCAGAAACCATACACCTTAAAAACGTATTTCACCACATCGGAAAACACGGAAACCGTGGAGCCAGTAAAAAGAAACTCTTGTTTATTATTCCAGCTAATGGCCTAACTGCAAGATATCACTGAATGGGTGCGTAAATAGATGCAACTTTCACTGTTAAAGGCTTACCGTGAACTATTAAAGTGTTGCCGGAAGACTGAAGAATTGAGAATGTTTATAAATAAAATTGTATGTTCGAGCACGTGTACCTCTTTTGTAAGACGTGGATGATCGATTGTCAGGTGTTGATACAATGTGTCGAATTGAATCTGCTTTGTAAGATAGACAAAAATGTAATTCAATCAACTTTATAAAAATTTCGAAACATAAAATCAGGCTGTGCATCGTTATTATAAGTTACTCCAATGCATCTCGATTTGTATGAAATTCACACACCACAAGACAAGATGACTGACTCATAGATCAGTGGCAACACTGGCAACGTCAGCACTCAGCAGTACCCTTGGATGACGTCAAAAGCCTCTTCAAATTGAAAGTGATATTCGCGAGGGTTTGAGAAGGGTCCTTTACTGCTGCCATGCTACCTCTATCTAGTCGAGTGAGTGGTTCCTTACCACATACATACAATAAATTATGTACTAGTGCATAGTGGACTGATAAAAATAAGTTAACTAGCGAACTGATGTAGTCAATGAGTAAACTTTTTTTGGAAAGTGAAACTACCCTAAACAGAACTTAAAACCGTTATACTCGTATGTATCGAATTTAATAACTAAAAACACTGCTTTACTTTTAATAAAAACTGACAGGTACAATAGATCATACAAAAACACGGCCGAGAGAAAAATTCTAAACTGAAATACGGGATTGAATAAATAAAGTTTCCAATACAGACAGTTGTTGTTTTTGTATCGACGTAAAACTTTCCCTGCTCTGCTGTTGAATGAACAACTCGTATGAAATTGTTTTTGAAAGCATACAACAAAACGAACTGAGTAAAGATAACTTAATTAATTAATGTTTTGAAAAGCCCTTTGAGCTAGCGCCAGGCCTAATTTAAAATAGGTACAAATGCAAAACCTGTTATATATTTCAACATTTTATCTCTCTTGTACACGAAAATATCAGTTTTAAGCTAATTTCCCAACGAGTAATGAGTCTGGTTACCCTGAGTGAAAAATTGTGGTACAATACACAGGAGAGTATTTTGAAATTGAAATCAGTACACAACATGAGTTTCTTGAAGAAACTATAAAGCAATTATCAACAAACTGTTATTGACGATGACGTCCACCGCCCTAAAAGTGTCAGTCCGTCAAAGGTTCTGCTGGCCAGTTTTAATTCTTGAATCTCTGGCTACCGTTGCTAACCAGATAAATGTACAAATTTTACGATCGCCACACGTTCCAGTCACATTTCCCTACGAACAGTTACAAAGCCCTAAAGCCTCAAACATTTGGACACGCGACACGCCATCCCTTACCCCACGTGTTTCAGCTCGTGTATTCTTGTCATGCCTTTCATTACCGCTCGTGTTTTTCACCGTATTTTTACCCGCAGAACATTGTTCTCTATCTTTTTAATCGTGCCGACTTCTAGATAACAAAGTTGGATGTGACGTACTGTTGTGGAGCTTTTTGAGAGACCCTATCTCATTAAAATTGTATAGCGGTTTGTTTGATTACGTGTTTTACTGTTTAGGAAGAACCAATGCGATATGTTTAGACCTAGTATTGTTTAAATTTTTTGGATGCAATGGAACGGATAGTGGAAAGGTAAGAGCAGAGAAAAGACCTAAATCCTACAACAGCTGCACTGAATTTATAACCAGTGGGGTTACTAGGAGCCGCTTAATTATGTATTATACCTACTGTCGCTACAATTAGAGTTAAACAAAAACATAACAAACGCTATACCAAACAAGGAATGAAGCAAAAACTAACAATGAATCATAATAACAGCTTAGCTTTGACTGGCCTCTAGCTCAGTTGGCAGTAGCTCTGCCTTCTGCGCCGTAGGTCGTGGGTTCGATCCCCACCGAGAACAAGTATTTGTGTGGTGAACATAAATGTTTGTTCTCTGTCTGGGTGTTATATTGTATTCTAAGTATGTATTTACAAAAAAAAAAAAAATGTATTCAAGTATTATATCAGCTATCTGGTTCCCATATTACAAGCTCTGCTTAGTTTGGGGCTGGGTAGTGTTGTGTGAATTGTCCAGAATATTTATTTATATTTATTTATTTATTTATTTATTTAGCGAATATTGCCTCTCAAATTACTACTTAGCCAAGTTCAATCAAACCTTGTTTTTCTCTCATCTACAGAAAAATAGCCTCGACATTCTAAACCGAATCTGTACAGTTCCATCTGTTATTTTCGACGCAAAACTGATATTTCCGGGACGCCCGTGGTCCCATCCGACATTATCTCTCAGTCTCCCTGTCCGTCAATATGAACAGAACACCCTCCCGACCTTGGGGTGTACGCGGACGCACAATAGAAAATGTAACGCCTACTCAAAGCCTCGTTTGCTGAACATTTTGACAGCAAAAGGCTTTTGCTTTGTGGCTAATTATAGCAGCATTTCATTGAATAAAACAAATAGGCTAAATTTCCTGTACGTTCTATGCACGGTGGATACTGGATATACCTTAAGATGATCGCTCTCATTAAGATGCAATAAGCTTTCAAGATGTATATTTTTTCTGAAAATGTTTCTAAATCGGGACTCAAAACGGTGTTCTAATTAATTATATCTCATTTCCTTTACATCAGTCAAAGCGTCTAAAATAAGTGTGGATCCATCAATCTTCATGCTTGTTTACACATTTCAATACAAGATTTATTGCTCTTTTCACGAGTTTTGCTTCAAAGTTTTTTGTGCGATAGCATATAAAAATGCGTCAGTAATATGTTCTAATTTATAAACATCAATGTTGATACAAAAATCAACCACAACATGTTCAAAGCCTTTTATTCTGTCAATCCGTTTCAAAGCTACCACTTCAAACTCTGTTCACGCGTAGTATAATCAAGTTACATTTGAACAAGTCTCTTGTAATACACAAAGGCTGGGAGTTGTTATGTGACTCTCGTTTCTTAATAGAATTCATATCAAGCCAGTAGCTCACACCAACAAGAGAACAAGCTACTTGTCGCATCAAACGCGGCAGTATATTGAGGAAACCATCCAGCGATGCGAATATAAAAGACTATTTGCGTTATGAAGGGATGTGGAGTTGGATTCACGCGTCGTGTTCGTGTCTATTATGTCGTGGTATGGGGTAGATTGGCAAACTAGATATTTGTACGATATGTGAAGGTAAAATCAACGCGTCCAACCTGTGTGCATTGGCGAGCACGCCGGCGATCAATGATTTGCAGATAATTAACTGGACGCATCGGTATAAGACATCGTCAGGAAATGTCGACATGTCGCAGAATCTAATAATTCGAAAACATGTGTCAAGTGCACGAAAAGACCGGTATAAGCTGGTATAAGCATGCACCTAAAAATAATTGCACAAAACAGATCGTCGCCGTGCACGCTTCCACAGACGCAGGTCGGACGCTTGTGGCTGAAAATGTATGTTTCAGTTTGCAAGATTCTTTTGTATAGTAGTAGTCATCAGATACTAAATTCCAGAATATTCGGAAATTCAGTTAATTCTCGAAACTGAAATTCAACAGAAAATATCGTAATTACTTTAGCGTTGTTCATGTTACACGTAACCTTTCACGGAAAATGAAGTCTAAATTAAATTATACCGAAATTGGGTTATAATGATGTCTATTCTGATAATATACGAGTATGTTAAGTACAAGCGGCTTCGCTCGAGAGGCTCTAATATTGATCTAAGCAAACACCCCTAGTGTTTGCTTAGATCAATATTAGAGCCATTTTCCCTTTCTACCCTGTTTTTGATATATTTCAACGAGACAACGTCTTATAATTCGATAGAGCCGGCTGCACGCACGAAAAAACATTACTCATGCGGCGTTACCTCGCTCTGAGGCGTTCCAGTTAAGGCTTGAAGTGCAAGCGAGAGCGCGGAACGAGCTACAAAGAGGCACAATCGGCCTCCGCGTTCGGCAGCGTTCGACATCTGTATCTCTCCTACTTGAGTGAGCGATGCGTCCGCGTGGACAGCTGTATGACGTTGTCACGTTCAACTATCGTCAGTAAACCGACTTTACAGACAACCAATTTTTTGGCTACAAAATTAGCCTACGCTAATTCAAGATTCGAAACATACATTACATTATTTTATTGTACAATTTAAAATGCATCGTCTGCCTCCATTCGATCATCCACACCAATACAAACGGCTATAAGATCGACGTGCCGTCCCATACAACTCCATACAAGGCATGCATCGGTGTTTGAAAGGACACATTTGGTATGCAAAGAGGCTTCGGTAAGGATAAATCATGTCGACGACCTATAATACCTCCTACAAGCTATAGTTCTCCGGATGATAGAATTATAACGAAAACTATTTAGATATCAGTCTTACTGTGTGTAATCTCTCAGATAGTACAAGTTTTGCTTATTTTAAATTAGATGGCATTATACGAAATGACAACCAAAATTTATTATAATTTTTTATTAAATAAATAACTCAGGACGAAGCTTTAGTAAGCCCTGTAATTTAACCCTTGAGTCAGTAAAGTACCACGTTATTTGATGGGTAAGTTGAGAAAGGTAAAGACTCGAATTTTACGTGAAAATTACAGGGCACAATTTTTAAGAATTTGTTATTCCAACAGTAGGTAGACTGTAGCGATTCAACCGTTTTTCTATTGTGTATACAAAACTTAGATAATAGATGTTAAAGAAACTACGTTGAAGAATACTGATAAAATGAGGGTAGGTGCGGTAATCTCACTACGCGAGAAGAGTTGAGAAAATAACAAGAGTTTAGAAGACAGCTGACAGACAGTACAGAAACTCATTAAAAAAAGAGGCCGAATTGGAATGAGAATGTAAAGGTGTGCCGAAAAATAAATTGTTGAATTTCTCAGTTTCCCAGTGAAGACCCAAAAAAAGCGAAGTAATAGCCGTGTAGTTTGTTGGTTTTCAATAATTGCGAAAGTTTAACAAATTCTGCGTTTATAGGTTTTCTGACTAAGATTTTCCAACTCGAAATATCTCTGCTTTCGATATTAAGTTTACAGATTCCAATCATCATTGGCTCAGCGCCCCCACTCTTTGAAATATGAGCTTAGGCATAGGCACTGAATCAGCGCGTTGAATAACTTATGAATGAAAAGGGATAAATTAGGTCAAACCTGTTTCTTACATAATTTTTTTCTGAAAATAAACGCTTTTATAAAGGAAATTATTAAATGGAATATTTGAAAATGAGAGAGAGAGCTTTGTAAGTTGGAATTTTTAAAGAATTCTTGAGCATTTCACAAGCCAAACGAAACTTGCAACTTAAAATGGTCTTTTTTGTAATACTTTTACCGTACTAACTAATGACAAATACCACATAGAACTAAACAGTTTAACTCTGCAATTTAATTTCAGAACGTTTGCTACAAAAACAACACTCCATAAAACAAAGCTTCACCGATAAAAGGATTTCCAAGGTAATTTCAGCGAAATATAATTTCAAGCTTTGGGAATTGGCGTTTTATTGTTTTAAATGATAAAACGGCCTCGAAGTTTGCTTTGAATCGGCACAATGTAAAAGTGTTTAGAATGTTTGTATTCGTAGAATTTATCACATCTGCGAAACAGTAGCACGTTTTAGTGAAAAATATTCTTGAGAGAGTGCTTAATGTGCTTATTAGCATTGAGTACATAATTTTATCGAACAGAACAATCCATGGGTAAGTACACAACTGGATTCGAACCCGGGAACGTAGGAGCGGAGGGCGACCAGGTTTCTACAGAAGTACTATAAGGCAACATAAAAGCATAGGACGCTGGCACCACGCCAAACCGAATCGGGTTAACATAATTACATTACTGTAGTAACTGTAACTTAGGCTGTGACATTATGCTCATACAATATGCACAACCTCTCACCTTGCTTTACCGTAATCGCATTTATTAAGGTGGTACGTATTCCAAAAAAATTTTTACAATTTACAACAGTTTTCTTCAATTTAATAAAGTTTAACGAAAATAAAGACAAATATGAAAGCCAACCACATTTATTGAAGTGTACAATTATACTCGCATCGCCCATAAATGGTAAAACTCAGTTTGTCAAAAAATGAACAACCTTAAGCTCCCTTATTACCAAGGCATTAAGGACGAGAATAATCAATTGCATCACAGTCATTGAAGATGAAGATACTGTAAAGAAATGTACTAAGTACATCTGCCTACTTGCAATAGTAGACGACATTGACCTTATTTTTTTGTGTGTGGTGTTAAACCCATTTCCTAGTTTATAAATACATTTATACTGCAAATTCTGATATTATAGTACCAATTTAATGTTAACCTTTTGGCAATAACCGTATTTGGTTAAAAACATTCATATACACAACAAACCTTGACACGGAACATTTCCTTTTAACTTTTTGGCTGTAAAGACAGACATAATTATATTCAACGGTGTTTATATAACCAAAAATATAGTTATATTCCAAACCGAACTAAAGCGTAAAAACCTAATGGCATTTTTATTTATTTTAGCGTAGTATCCCACTGCAGTGCAAAATCAGTTCCTTTTTCCCACACTTTTCGACCTTTGGCTACAGTCATTCATTTAATTGGCATCATAATTATCTCAGCCCGGTAGCACCCACTGCTGGGTATAGGCCTCCTTCATTTTCTGCCAGCCTCCTCTGTCCTGTGCGTCTCTTCTCCTGGTGTTTCCTTACCTTTACGATGTCGTCGATCCATCGCGCTTAATGGCATAATTTTATACAAATCTCATTAAACTTAAACGATTTATAATCAAAAGTACCAGGGTTCCAGCAGAGTACAGGAAGTTGGCAGGCCTCCAACTACCGTTAGCGATATCAGCATATCGCGTTGCGTCATTTTACGCAGATTCGCTCATTTATAACACTATCATTGTAGTCTGATTTTTAGTAACTGTCCTTTCATATTTTATCAGGCTTCAGCTATGCAGGGCGTCCCACGGATATGCCACATGAAGGGAAAGTACCTTGAATATTGTAGAGGGAACATTTTACTGAAAGAAGACATTATTTGAATTTAAAAAACAATTTGAACTGCATTCATAATTTTTTTCTCCTTTTGAGCATTTAATAAATAATTGATTAATTTTGTATTAAAATTTTAAATGCATGGTCTTCCTTTAATTTTGACACTATTTTATACAGCAAAAATTAATCCTTATACATAGTGTTATTTTTCTCGTGTAACGGGTTGGATTCCCAGTTCAACCATGTAATTATTTAAATATCTATGAATGCAGTAAAAATTGATGTGTTTTATTCAAACAATGTCTTCTTTCAGTAAAATGTTCCATCTACAATATTCAAGGTACTTTCCCTCAATGTAGCATATCCGTGGGAAGCCCTAAATACATAGGTACATAGATCAGTTAAACTTTATTAAAAATAGCATCAAAGGAATAAATGACAAAATACCAAAATAAAGTGGTTTTGTAGCAATAAAACTTGATTTAAATTATTAGGAGACAAGGATTTTCACCAAATATTTAATCAAAACTCTTGATTTTACGAAAGTGTTTTCTAATTTCATTGTCAACAATATAATTATTGTCAAACGGAAGAAGAATTTTCATAGAATTGTCGTATTAAGAAATCATTAGGATAGGAATCCTTTTAAATCTTGAAAGGTGCCCGAGATAATTGTTTTAGCTTTTCCCCGGGAAGTGCTGGAAAGTTATTTATTTTAAACAGTTTTATTACGTTCCTTACTTTGGATGTAAGAAAGAAACCTGTACTGTTTGGGGTTTGTACAAACGCTACGTTGTTTATTATTTTCAATAACTGCGCTACTCATCTATATCTGCATTATCACTTCTTCAGCACTATCATTCTTAGTTTCTGTTTTCTCTGTATTTCATAGCACGAATGCTACTTTTCATCGTTAAGATGACTTTCGCTCCTTATGGCAATTGTTTGATCAAATATTTGTCTCGACTCAAGATTATCGCGCATATCATCCAATGTAACTTCATCGTCAGATTTATTTTAAACAACAATTCTGAAAAGTTCCACGTCCACCCCATTCAGGTCCATTTTGACTCTGTTCGATTGAGCATCGACACAATTGGGAACCAGAGCGTTAAGCGAAGCGGGTCGCACGTCCGATCTGTACTGTCGCATGTAGGAACACTGGACCGGCAAGTGTGTACGTGATTATAGACTGTAATCGCTGTTGATAGAGTTTCCATCTCTTCGACGTGTTCATGATCCTCGTGTTATAGACACAGTTTAAATAATACTCTAGGAACGGTCAGATGGATGTGTGAACGATTTTGCACCCTTTTTGTACTGGTGGTAAGTCGACAGTTATTCAATCGATCAACCAACATACAACGTTTATTAATTTTGTCACAAGGTAATGTTGTACACCAACAAGGTTCTGGGTTAACGTTAATACGTTTTGTACAATTCGTGTAACTTTGTTCATCGTTCGCGATAATTGGCTCGCATGGAAACGCTTGATACCAAACTTATATTATTTAAATCATTATACCTACTGTTTTTAATAAATAGGATGTTTGGTAAACAAATTCGTAGTCGGTAGATTTAGAAGCGTTTATCAGTTCTTTGGATGTTGTGCCATGTAATTAATTATCTGGTTCCCTTAACTTTGTTTCGTTTGGGACTAGCTTAGCTAGATAACGTTGTTGAACTCATTTAAAATTATGCATGATAAAATAATAACTGTATATCAATAATTTAAAGTATTATTTCTATCATAAGTTTATACTAAATCGATAAAATATTGTTGCAAAGCCAACCTAATAGAACAAACATCCTACAAGAAGGAACTCCAAAATGCAAATAAAAACACGACCGGACTTTCCATTCTAAACTAACGAACCAACTCGGATAGTTTTTCTCGGTTTTCTTTTACCTTTTTTTGTGGTAACGATGACTAGACCACTTACTGTTCACAGTACAGTTTAGTAATAGTGTGTCTGGAGAAAAACCGATTTTATTTACCAAAGACAATATAAAAAACAGTAAGAACCAAGCCGTAGTTTGTTGCCTGTTTTTCTAGGCTTGGTCGCGTGGAACTGGCACCTAACTTTAAGAAGTTTCAAAGTGATCCTTGTGATTCTACTGAATAAATACACTTTTGTAAGCAACTGGAACAGCAAGAAAAACAAACTCAATCGACGATAAAATATAAAAAAAAAAGATTAAAACTATTGACCGGGCGACAGCAGTGACAACAACACACAATACATATAGTAACTATATTTTAATTGAAAAAGTATAAACTAGCAATACGAGGTTTTAAACAAATGCGTTGTTCTTCGACATGGAGGTAGAATGGTTTCAAATTCAGATAATGGAATATTTCAGCGGTTAAAATCACAACATGGATGATTTCACTGAAAGGATTTGACGAAGCGAAAACCGAAAGATAAGATGAGAGGATTTGAATCGTATCTTAATGAATAGATACGACTAAATTACAAGAGATTCAAGAAATATTTGTGCGATGTAAATTTAAGCATCTTGCTTAGAAAAACAAAAGATAATAACACCATTCAGAGAGATTACGATAACTAGGTAAAAAGATCCAAAACCGTTTCTAAAACAAAAAGGTTTGCTTAAATATTCTCTCTCTAAGAATAAACCCAGCTGGCAATTGAATAGACGCAATTTCTTATAACACTAATTGATGAACAGTTAGCTTTTTATAGTAATAAAATAAAATCATAAATATTAATAAACTTGACTGAATTTACTATCAAAATTAGATTTACATACAAACTTCAAAAAAGCTTTAGTTATTTAAATATTGTTCTAAAGAATCTCGTTGTGATACAAATTTATTATTAACGATTGAGTAAAAAATTGGTCTCACATTCTATAATACGGACGATCTGGGTTATTAGTTAACGAAATTGCTAAACGAATCAAATATAAATGACTCCCCAACAAATTAGTTTTGTACCAATTTCGCCATTCGCAACCCACAACCAAAAAATTTACATGTTACAACAAATTTTCAACTTCATTCAGTTCACTTTCACTTTATAATACTTTGTGCTATGATTCAACTACATAAGACGAACGATCAAATACTCCTTTGTCTAATACAATAATAGCAGCAGCTTTCAATCTCTCGCTGATCAATGCCTATTCTATTAACTCCAGTCGGCTGTACAGCCGTACGTTTTTTCTTCAGCACGCTCGACTTGCGTCCTCAAAAACGAGGTCAATCTGCAGCGTTTCCTTGATGATTGTCATTAGTCAATTCACTTCCAACGTGATGTTGGAATTTAGCCTTTTTTACGACCTCAGTGCTGGCGACAGACCTTCTGACGTGAGACAGAAGCATAATTGCTGAAATATTTGTTCCTGGTTTGGACGAAACACGAACTTCTCTTGTGCCATAACTAATAGAATTACTACTAAGCAAATCTATGTGACTGTATGGTATGGAATTATTATAAACAGGCGTGGCGACAGATCTATTATGTACCTAGTTTTTCTTGTCCCACGTAAAGAATATACTAATAATGCTTTATTTTTAATACTAAGTGTGCGTTGATTTTAATTAGAACCACAATAATTTTATCGATCTTTTACTCCAACGCTGAAAATAATCTATGTACTCGTATTCAGGTAATTATTCAAGGATCACTTAGAAAACATTTACTAAAACTTGAAATAATGAATTTAATAATGATCCTGAAAAGCAAAGCAAGGGTTGGAATACTTGGAATGCAGCAATCATGGAAGATAAATGTTTAGTACGCAAATCACCGTAGACTGGTTGACCCTAAACGTTTGAATTTCCCTTTTACACACGAAATAAAAGATCTAAAGCAGGGATTCCCAAACTATTTTGGACAAGTGACCCCTATTCCAAAATGAACAGTTTCCTCCGACCCCCATGGCCAAAATACCTACTTTTAAGATCAACCCCCTTATTCGCAATGGTCCGCTAACTTAAAACAGCTGCTACAGAGTGTTATTTTTCATAGGTCTCTCTCGATTTAGGTCAATAGAAGAAGACAGAGTGAGAATTAGCAATGCTTTAAGTCAGCAGACTATTATGAATAAGGGGGCGTATCTTTAGTTTTTAGGGTTCCGTAGCCAAATGGCAAAAACGGAACCCTTATAGATTCGTCATGTCTGTCTGTCTGTCTGTCTGTCTGTCTGTCTGTCTGTCTGTCTGTCTGTCTGTCTGTCCGGCCGAGTCACAGCCATTTTTCTCCGAAACCATAAGAGCTAGACTGATGAAACTTGGTGAGTAGATGTATTCTGTGAACCGCATTAAGGTTTTTACACAAAAATAGAAAAAAAACTATAAATTTTGGGGGTCCCCATACTTGAAACTGAAACTCAAAAATTTTTTTTTCATCGAACCCATACGTGTGGGGTATCTATGGATAGGTCTTTAAAAATTATGTTGAGGTTTCTAATATCGTTTTTTTCTAAAACTATAAATTTTGGGAGTCCCCATACTTGAAACTGAAACTCAAATTTTTTTTTTCATCGAATCCATACGTATGGGGTATCTATGGATAGGTCTTCAAAAATGATGTTGAGGTTTCTAATATCGTTTTTTTCTAAACTGAATAGTTTGCGCGAGAGACACTTCCAAAGTGGAAAAAAGTTGGTCCCCCCCCCTCTAACTTCTAAAATAAGAGAATGATAAATTAAAAAAAAATATATGTTGTCCATTACTATGCAAACTTCCAACGATATTTGGTTTGAACGAGATCTAGTCAGTAGTTTTTTTTTTATACGTCATAAATCGTAAACCGCAATTTACCTTTCGACGAACTACAAAAACCTTTATATTATGTTAATTGATGCTACGGAACCCTTCATGGGCGAGTCCGACTCGCACTTGGCTGCTTTTATTTCCTATTGCTACAAAATACCTAGGTACTAAGGTACCAATTGGAAAACTTTACACTTGGTTAGGTGATTAAAGTTGACTCAATTTTCTCATCAAAATTTGACAAAATAAACGTATGTTGTACGAACTTGAGACTTAACATTACTACAACAATGCTATTTCCTAGAAAAATATTAATTATTCTTAGTACACGTAACACAACATAAACAATACACAACAATACATACCTAACTTGAAAGTTTGAAATAAGAACTTGTGTTATTTTAATAGGGGTCGATTGTTAGACCTCGTCGACCCCCAAAATTAGTTTTCGTTTATGTCGACCCCTAGGAAACCAATATCGACCCCAAGGGGTCGATATCGACCACTTTGGGAATCCCTGATCTAAAGGATTCCATCCTGTTTTGCTCAAAGGCGTTTTATTTTTATTGCTGAATAGACAAGCGATTGGCCGCCATTTAACTAATGGAAAGAACAAATGTGGAAACGATATGTTGCTACGAGTTGCGTAACACAAGGGTGAAAGGACTATTGCACGGAGAAACGTATTTATTCAGGATAGTAGAACCAAATCTCTGGTTCCAGAGATTACCGTAAATAAAGCCGAAAAACAAAATACACAAGAATATTGTACAAACAACAGTACAACCTTCCAATTCCAGCTCTATCGCTGCTTGTGAACAGACGTGCGGTCGCTCTCTTAAAGATATTTTTAATTTCTATTTTGCTATTGGTCAGTTTAAGTTTTCGAGACTTCTCGTTTCTTCCTGAACAATTTGGACGTGTAGCTCCTCCTAGTGGGTGTTTCGTGGCTGGCTCTGACAGAGAAGACACTAGTCGGGATTGCAGTGGGCGGAGCTAGGAAACATCTTTAGCGCGCAAAACTGCTGCCTTGGGTGAGACTTGAACTCGCGGTCTTAGCGTGGCGGCCGGGTGGAGAACCAACTTAGCCAAGCAACCAGTGTCGCTGCGTTTCGAAATTATCAACCAGCTGACATCATGAAGTTTGGTTGCTGTCAGTCTACTGATGGCGATAGCTCAAGCGCCTTGGTATGTCAGAGCTGCAAAGTGCTTTATCACATTCAATGTATATTGCCTGATAAAACTAAAAAGGTTTCAAAGGATTTTAAGCTGACGTGGTTGTGTCCCAGTTGCCAGTCTAAAACGAGAAGAATCAAATCAGATAGTACTCCTGTACGTTCTGGTGCCCGTGATGACAAGGAGAGTAGTAAAGAGTCGCCTCTAACTTTGAAGGTTGTAAGTGTGGATAAAATGTCAGCGCAGAATTCGCCCCAATTACAAGTACAGAGTCCGTCGTATAACACTCAAGATATTGCTGAGCTTATTAGGAGTGAAGTCGGTAAAATGAAAAATGAGTTAAGTTCTACTCTTAAGGCATTATTTGCTAGTGAAATTTCTTCTTTTAAGCAAGAATTAAGGGACATCAAGTCATCAATGGACTACATGAATCTTGAATACAATAAATTAAATACAAGGATTGATAATATGGAGGTCAAAATCAAGCAATTCGAGGTGGTCATCTCGGAAGTAGAGGGCTTAAAGACAGCTGTCAAACAAGTTCAGAATGACATAAACCTGAAAAACCAGTGGGCTCGTCGCTCCAACATTGAAATTTTTGGAATACCTGAATATCGCAGTGAAAACCTATATGATCTGGTGCGAGATCTCGCCAAGCGTACTCATTTTGTGTTAACGCCATCGGACATCGACTTCGTCACACGTGTAGCGCCATCTGCTGGTGAAGTTAATAAGCCTAAACCCATCGTGCTGCGGATGCTATGTCGCTCTAGAAAGGATGAATTTTTGCACTCATTAAGGAAGCTTCGCGGGCTTAAAGCCTCTGACTTAGGGTTTACAGGCAAGGAATTCCCCGTGTTCTTCAATGATCACCTAACTCAATATAATAAGACTCTCCTGCAGCGTGTAAAGAAGATCGCAAAGGAAAAAAACTATAAGTTCGTTTGGGTTAAACACTGCACCATAATGGCTCGCTGTTCTGATACAAGTCCAGTATTGCATATTGGCTGTGAAGAAGATTTAAAAAAAATCATATAAGTGCTAGTTTTTCTGTTCTTGTACGTTCACGATTACTTTTTAGGTGTTTTACTGTATTAAATTGCTTTTACTTGTTATTAGGGGCTTTATCATACAATTTTTTGCTTTCGGCTATTGGCTGCTACGTCTACAACCTTACAATAATTATTTTTTTTATTTTTCTGCTCTTATGGAACCCTCTTCTGGCTTTCGCGGTACAAATTTTAAATTTTGTTTTATTAGTATGGCGTCATTATTTGTTTTATTTAATTGTGTATTATCAAATCGGTAACCAATGGATCCTATAAAAAAACTTAATATTTATTATCAAAACGTCCGGGGCTTGCGAACAAAGACTACAATGTTTTTTAGGAATCTGCTTAATTTTAATTATGACATAGTTTGCCTTACTGAAACATGGCTCTTGGATGGTATTTTTAGCAGCGAATTATTTGATGGTCGTTTTAATGTTTACAGATGTGATCGAAATTATCAAATGCGAGGTGATACTCTGGGTGGTGGAGTACTTGTTGCCATTAATAGAGAGATACCGGTCATTACCTCACAGTGTATTCCGTTTAAAGATGATTATGCTGAGGCTGTTGAACTATTAATTGACCTTAGTCAAAACAAAAAGCTCAGAATTTATTGCTGCTACTTTCCTCAAGGGTCTAATCACCGGGAATCTATAGTGCACTTCTTTGACTCAATTGCTCAAGCAACTATTGAGCATTCTCATGACTCTTTTTTATTACTAGGTGACTTTAATATAACTAATGGTGAATGGGATTGCTCGCAGAATTTGCCTACGCTATTGAGTGCATCTGATGTTCTTGCGTCCGAGCTTGATAAATTTTTGAGGTTTACTTGTTTTCAGCAGTTTAACTATGTCTTTAATAAAAATGAGCGTTTGCTTGACCTAGTTATTGGTAATCAGGCGTGTAATCTAGTTAGGTGTACCTCACCCCTGGTACCTGAAGATTCTCATCATCCAGCTTTAGAAATAAATACACGTGAAATTGGATACAAGTCTATTCGTTCTGCTCCGCGGACTATTCGTTTATTCCATAAAGCAGATCATGAAGTTGTTAGTGCGGCTCTCTCTGGTATTGACTGGCACTCTTGTCTTAACTGTGGTGATTTGGAGGCTGCTACCAAATCGTTTTATTCGATTATTAATCAGATCATAGATGAATATGTTCCAACTACAGTTATAAGATCGAATAACCGATACCCAGTCTGGTACTCTAAACCTCTAGTTAAGATTATTAAAGAAAAACTTAAGTTTCATACAAGATGGAAAAAGTATGGTAACGCAATGGACTATGATACATTTAAGTTGTTAAGAGAGAGACAAAAGATTATTGAGAGTGAATGTTATAACAACTTCATATCTAATTCTGAACTCAAAATTAATCTTGATAGTAAACACTTTTGGTCCTTTGTTAAATCTAAGAAGAAGGCCGGGGATCTCCCTGATACTATGACTTATAATAATGTATCAAGTTCAAATGCGAATGATATAAGTGAAATGTTTAATGCGTATTTTCAATCTGTGTTTGAGCCTCCTACTAGTTGTCTACATAATTCAAACATCGCTAACGATAATTCTGCAACAGTTTTGAGTAAAATTGAACTTTCAGTCCCCATTGTAAGGAAATATTTGAATGGACTTAATGTTAATAAGGGTTGTGGGCCTGACAATTTACCACCTATTTTTCTGAAGCAGTATCATAAAGTTCTTGCTTTGCCTATCTATCTACTGTTTGAGCATTCTCTACGAACGGGCTATATACCTGATATGTGGAAAAAATCGTTTGTTGTTCCTGTTTATAAGTCAGGTGACAAACATGATATTACAAATTATAGACCGATTTCTAAGCTATGTACAATTGCTAAAATGTTTGAAAAAATTGTATACGACTCACTTTTCTCTGTTGTGCGACCACTAATTAATCGCGAACAACACGGGTTCATCAATAAGCGCTCTACTGAGAGTAATCTTTGTGAATTTACTCATTTTGTGTCTGATGCTATGGATCATGGGTTTCAGGTGGATACTGTTTACACGGATTACTCTAAAGCGTTTGATAAGGTGTCACATTTATTGTTGATTCGTAAATTGAGTAATGTTGGTATCCATGGTGATCTGTTAAGATGGCTGGAATCCTATCTCCGTGCCCGAAGCCAAGCCGTAACAATTAAGGGTTATTGTTCTACATTCATGCCTATATCATCAGGTGTTCCACAGGGTTCACATTTAGGTCCCCTGCTTTTTATTATTTTTATTAATGATTTTATTCAAAATATTCTCCATTCAAAGTGTCTAATTTATGCTGATGATACAAAAATTTTTATAAAAATTGGCTCAGTTTCTGATTGTCTGCTGCTTCAAGATGATCTTGATAGACTTTATTCTTATTGTAACCATAATTCTATTTTGCTTAATGCCAAAAAATGTAATGTTATATCTTTTACAAGAAAGCCTAATTTTATCGTGTATAATTACAATTTTAACAATATAATAATTCCAAGAGTTTCTGAGGTTAGGGACTTAGGTGTATATTTGGATAACAAATTAACCTTTAATACTCACTTCAACACCATTACTTCTAGGGCTTATCGGATGCTTGGCTTCGTATTAAGACTTGGTAGAGAATTTAAAAATTCTAAAACGCTATTACTCTTATATAACAGCTTCGTCAGGTCAGTTCTGGAATATGCGTCTACTGTCTGGAATCCTCAATATGCCATCCATATTCAAGAAATTGAAAAAATACAAAATAAGTTTTTAAAGCACTTAAAATATCGTTTTCCGGCTGGCTCTGATAGCTCTGCTACCAGCCTTCAAGATCGTCGTATTGTGAGGGATCAGATGTTCTTGTTTAAAATATTATCCAATCAAGTTGATTCTGAACAGATGCTCCATAATATATCATTGTTCTGCCCCCGGCTTTCGACTAGGAAAAAGAAAACTTTTTGGACGCCCACTTCTAACACAAATTACAACAAGAATATGTTTATCAATAGAGCTTGCGAGATGTACAATAAAAAATTTACTCAAATTGATATATTTCACTCCACTGCAGCCGGGTTCCGTAGGGAAGTTGTGGGTAGCTTAAGCCAATGATTTTTAATTTTTTTAAATTCTTTGTGTTATTATTATTATTATTTTTTAATTTAATTTGTTATTTTTACTTATTTAATGGTTTCGTGATTTTATTGTTTATTATTTAGAATTACTTTTATGTTATTGTCATTATGTAGTCTTTCTTTTAATTTTCCTTCAGTCTGTTCACACGCGCCTTATGTATTATTTAATGGTGGAAACTTTACTGGTTTGTGTATTACTCTAAATTTACTAGCTTTAATAATTACTGTACTGTTTGTTTCCCTAATAAAACAAAAAAAAAAAAAAAAAAAAAACCTGCGTAATAATAAAAGAGTTCAATGTAAGATACGTTCTAGGGAAGATAATTATAATAAGTCACGTCACGTGGGTTATGGCTAAATGGTAATATTGTAATAAAATAAGTTAGGTAGTAATTGTTTCTATCATACTAAAATGTTAAAGAGACATGTGAAGACTTGCAGCTGGCAATACTCGTATACTCAAACGATTTTGTTTTATGCTTGTCAAACAAAATGCAAGATGAGAGATGAGAAACGGGATACCGTTTCTCATCTCTCATCTTGCTGAGATATCAGCTGAATACTTTATTATTTACAAATAGGTTGAGTCAGACGACTGCTACATTAGCATAATAAGCACAGAATTCAGGTAAAATTGAAAACCAATATTTAAACGATCTGCGCCGTCGACTTGAATAAGCTAATTATCTCAATTGGTACCAGACCAAGGCAAAGGCTAACAACACAAAACGTGATCATAGTACTGGAGCTCACGTACAATTTCAATGTGAATCTTAAAACATTTCAATAAAGTTCAATTCGATTCTAGAATCAGGTACTGCCAGGTCGTCAGAATGTCTGCATGCTCGAAATCGGGAAATTGCCGACGCCGGCCGGTCGATATGCGATTTTATAGAATTAGCCGGGAAAACGATCTTATATGTGATTCTACAGAACCAATATTGGCCCTTTAAAATGATATTGAATGTCAAAGGTAAGGTCGCTGATCGCATAAGATCGGTTGCCTTGGAAACCTATGGGAAAAGGTATATCTCGAGAAGAGGACACAATATGATTTTGTAAACATGTTCACGAATAGTAAAAAAGGCAACTCTTTCAGTAAACAAGCTTACAAATCAAGACCTACATCAGCCTCGAAATTCGACCAGCGAACGGCGTTGTTAAATGCATAATTTTTGCTATAGTTTGAATTGAACGCAAATTACAGGGGTAACCACAGTGAACGCGTTGGTTAAGCCGACAATCGAGATGCTGAATTTATATTTATGTGTCCGGTTGTATAAGGATATATGTAGGTCATTGTAAAAGATTTATAGCTAGCAGAGATAAAGTAGAATTGAAGCACATCTAAAAAGTCAACCAGCCTTTGCATCTATTGTACATGATTTAGTTTACATCAGGGGAACTGGTGTCCCGACTTACGGATGCTCTAGTATGGGACAGGATTGTAGATGGAAAAGGCTCACCCAGCACCTTTACCATCCTGACAGTTTAGTCGGCCTAATCCACAGGAAAGACATGGTCTTTAAATGCTGAGCTGACTTAGCGGCGGGATTCCTCAAGATGTTTTCCTTCACAGTTTGAGAGCACACAAGAGGAACATCTACAAATACTCAAGTAAAGTAAAATACTACTACTTATTGGTTCATTTAAATACAGCTAACAAATCTGTTATGAATTTAGTCACGCATTACGTTGAATGAACATAAGGATACAATAGTACTAAGAGTATGAATATAGGCATGTGTTGAATAACAACGAAAAAGCTAGACTGGGTAAAGCTAAACGATTTAAAAATAGTACCAATATACCTACAATATTATATTACTTAACAATATATCAGTAGGATGCGCCTTCCACACCCATCAAAGTAAACGAAACACAATGATGATATCATCCAATTACATGACACGAATAACTAACCCCCGAATACTGAAACGCAACTCAGATTTAAGCACGTCTCAAGCGACGAATATTTGACAGATTTTCATTGAAAACTGTCAAATATTCGTCGCTTGAGACGAAGTTAAATATTTATTAAATTTCTTTTTATGTTTCCTGTGCTACATAATATTGTGATTTTTGAAATCTAAGTGTCATACAAAACAATTCCCGAGCAGTTAAATAAATCGTTCTTAATTATTTGTCCAGTTTCAGTACTATTTGAATGTGTTACTTTGATAAAATCAATAAAATGTACAAAAAATAGTAAGCGATTTCATACTTTATTCTTAAGTCAGGTTGCTCTATTAATGTGACTATTATATAACATAACTAGTTGCTTCTCAGAAGGTACACATCTCTGTGTATGATACGATTTAAATAAAAAACTTCTAGAACTTCAAATCGTTCTTAATTATATGACCACAACTGTATGTAGGTCATTGTAAAAGATTTATAGCTAGCAGAGATAAAGTAGAATTGAAGCACATCTAAAAAGTCAACCGACCTTTGCATCTATTGTATATGATTTAGTTAACATCAGGGGAACTGGTGTCCCGACTTACGGATGCTCTAGTACAGAGCATCCGTACAGGATTTTAGATGGAATAGGCTTGCCCACATCTTTACCATCCTGACCAGCTTAGTCGGCCTAATCCACAGGAAAGACATGGTCTATAAATGCTGAGCTGACTTAGCGGCGGGATTCCTCAAGATGTTTTCCTTCACAGTTTGAGAGCACACAAGAGGAACATCTACAAATACTCAAGTAAAGTAAAATACTACTACTTATTGGTTCATTCAAATACAGCTAACAAAGTTGTTATGAATTTAGTCACGCATTACGTTGAATGAACATAAGGATACAAAAGTACTAAGAGTATGAATATAGGCATGTGTTGAATAACAACGAAAAAGCCAGACTGGGTAAGGTTTAAGATCTTTATTATTAATTCTCTTAAGATTAAAAATCGCTTACGAGAACTAAAACAATGTTATACAAATGGGTGTTCGATTCGGGCTAAACAAAACAGATGTGGGTAGATTTGAAAAAATATTGTGGACGAAATAATGTTTAAATGGGGCCGGTTCACACTAGGTGATTTTGTTACTCTAATTTCGACAAAAGTAAAGCTAAACGATTTAAAAATAGTATGTACCTACAATATTATATTACTTAACAATATATCAGTAGGATGCGCCTTCCACACCCATCAAAGTAAACGAAACACAATGATGATATCATCCAATTACATGACACGAATAACTAAGGCTATTAACGAAGTTCAATTACACGAGCTCGTGAATGGTAACTCTTTACGTTTAGATAATCAAACTGATGAATGAAGGAAGAATGAGTCTTTGTATTGAAAACTTATCAAGTGACAATAAAAATATTTAGACCTATTTTTTTTATTACATAGGCTTGATGCGTTTGACCGCAATATCACCTGCTGTTAAGTGATGATGCGGTCGAAGGTGTAGCACGCTTACCTAGAAGATACCTGTTCACTCTACTCTTAAAACATCCAAGTTATAGGTGTGTGGGGTGTTAGTAGTGGGTACCTCCCCAATTAACAATAAATTACCCATGTATGTATAATGAATACGTAAACCAGTTTACTATTATTATGAACACCGGGATATTGACCATGATTTTATTTTGTGAGTTTCGACGATATTTCCGCACAGTTGCATGCACCATGATCACGGAATAAGCTACCCAGGATAGTTTACGGATGGCTGCAGGTATTTCACCATTCCAAATAAAAGTTGCATCACATTCGCTTCCTACTTCCTTAACTTTTCTCATCACGTCCAATGGCAAACAGTAAATATGTACAGTACTTCAGTAACCCCCAGGGATGGATACTCGTAGGACATAAACATGTTCGGTTTACGGCAAGCACGTGTAGGCGCCACACGGTTGAACTACAAAACGTTTATTGGGAATACTGAAAAAAATATGGTTTCTCGAAACTCCTTGTATCTGTAAACTGGACTGATTCTCTTCAATAACTTGCTCGTTTGATCTCGTGATCTCAGTAGAAAATTCAAGACCCCGAAAGCCCTTTGTTTGGTGTTTTGTGACCTTACTAGTGACAATGACAACTTTTTAATCATAAGAGAGACAATATAACGAAATTTTATCGCCTCGCTCAAATCTTGCAATTCCGTATCTTTCTACAAATCGGGTACTGTGAAATGAGTCAAGCAAAATCATTCAATTGGGAAAATGTTCAGTATTCTGAAAAGACGTTTGCGTCTCCTTCAAATCACGCCTTATCGTCATCCCATCCCCTCGTGAATTGTGATTAAAGCAGCCTTTACAACCCTTTACAGCATTTCAAACCCCCCAAAGTGGATTACTGGTGTTTGCTCAACGTAAAACCCTTTCCCTCCCTTTGTTTTTTAATCCTTTGTGCAAAGAATTGCTACTTTCAGATAAACGCCACTGTCGACGATAGAATAATTAAAAAGTATCCTTTCAATTTCTGAATCTGCCAATCACGTACCGAGATACGGCACGTCATCATAAATAATATAAAACGCGAGCGTTTTTTCTGTATTTCTGCTACGTTTGGGGGAATAAAGTGCTACATTATTCTGATTCGTAGTGATAGTGACACAACGCGCCCCATTGGGAAGATAATCTGTCTCGTTCTAACCACGAGACTGGAAAGAGATAGTACACGTTTTAGATACTATGCAAATAGTCTGAGCACTCGAAAGATCCTTTAGTTCCGCTAACGATGTGGGGGTGACGCTATAAATTTGCACATGTAAGGCTGTCTGGGTTGGCGTAGCAGTTGATAGCAGGAGTACGGTAGTTAATGAACTAGGGGGAACGGAGGATAGTTGTTTTGTGATGGTTCTATTGTTGTTTTTACCTGAAAAGCCAATTCAAGAGAAAAAGGTAATAATGTCTGGTCTAACAAAAAACATGATGATGATGAAGTCTACAAAGAAATCGTTTAAGAAACCGACATTTAGGAGCAGGAACACCATAAATTCAATTCACATAAGATCAATTCCATTCAAAATGTCAAAACCGGATAAAGTAGGTAACTTACAAATAACCTAGCGATTATCCTAAGCTTAGATCTTACAGCCTAATAACTAGTCCGTGTCCCTTACGGCAACAAACTTACACTTCCAACGTTATTCCTATAATTTAAGACCAGCATTCAATTAGATCTCTATGCGATTTTCTATATTTAATAAAACTATTATAAGAACCAACCCAGTTCCACGTGTTATTAATTTATCTCGAGAAGATCATGTTATAATATAATTTGTTCTTACTAGTGTCTCCGCGTTTAGGTAAGCGTAGTGCAGGACACCCTCCGGCAAGGTGGGGCGACGATCTGCGAAATGTAGCTGGCAAGCACTGGAGGAGAAGAGCCCAAGACCGGGCTCAGTGGCACGTCTTGGGAGAGACCTACGTCCAGCAGTGGACTAATATAGGTTGATGATGATGATGAGTGTCTTCGTGTCTCGCTTGGGTATTTACACCCTTCTAAACATACATCATAATCATCATCTCAGGCTAAATGTCATCCACTGCTGGGTAATTCATATTTATCATAATAAAAAAAAATTGTACCCAGAGGTCTATATCTCAATGTAAATTTTCACTAAACGTAAGTCCACCATCTAATAGCTATAAAACAGGACCCACCTTCATAGAAGCATATTATTATTCTATAATATTATGTGAATCTCGATCAGCGGAAACGGAAATCGATGCTATTAATTCACATGGTGTTCCCATTACGTTTTCCTTTACAACATTGTCTAGGAGTCCTACGTAACTATACAATGTAAAATAGCTATGCAGCAAACGGTATTTTAGTAAGCACAACTCAAAAATACATTGAAAATGAGTATATTTATAAGCCTAAATATTCAGTTCGCTTCAAAGGCATTCATAAAATGTCTGGCCGGCAACAAAACATAAAGCCAGATGATATGAATTTTATTGTTCGAAAGTTGAGAATTACTTGCGATGGCTAAAATGTTTTAATCATCATCATCAGCCTGAGAAGTCTACTAAAGTGCCATATTGGTTTCACCAGTCATGTTGACAGGAAGATTTTAACTTCAATCTCTCGTCAATTTTTTATTTAATCGTGGCTTGTTATGCTTGTTGCTAAATGTTATTCCAAGAAGTAGTAAAGTAACAACATTATCCCTTTAAGAAGTTATAGACTCATATATAGATTCTATCAAAAGATCCCATTCAAAGTGCAATGTCGCAACTTAAGATAACCGCAACTACAGATGTTGACAAATTAAGGATGTGACTTATTAAAATGTTGCCGGTCACATTCACATAGTTACATACATTACAGTGCCACAAACTACTTAAATACATAAACGTACTTCGTATAAAGATATGGCAGGCATTCTTATAAAACGGATACAATGTACCATCAGTTTAGTTTTTATTTATTCGGAATGATATGTTCCAAAATATTGTTGATTCTGTCGGTTTCTGACTCACATAATCAAACAGCTTTTCAATACGTGCTAATTCGTGAAAAGACGGAGGAACTGTATGAAAAATGACATGTAAAGAGTGAATACAGAGATGACGAGTGGCAGAGAGAACGAAGGAGGAAACATGTTGAGCCATGTAGGCTTAGGGCAAGAAAAAGATATCCTTCATGTGTTGCGAATATTTTTAGGACTACCTTGTGTCTGAACATTTGTGGCACTATAAAGTAGTTATGTTGGTATGTCGACAAACCGCGCTACGGTCGTAATGAGCAGTTACAAGCAAGGTTCCAAGAATTGCATATTTACCTCTCACTGCAGTTCAAATTATTGTGATATAGACCACTTTAAGTACCAGAAATATATATACATTTTATTAAATCTGTGGAGAATAACATTTATAAAATGGAAACTAAATTGTTAAGATATGCGATTTTAAGCAAGCAGAACATTATCATACACAGATGTAACAGTAAACAAATACAATTATTCATATGAAAAAAAATAACACAAGTCGTGAAGAGAACATAGTTGTAACGTTAAGACAAATCTGTCAAATATTTGAGAGATAATTATTGAGAACGAAAACAGCTAAGATTCAAAACGTAATAACAGAGGACAATCCTATACTTAGCGAAGGACATTCGCTTTGAACAAACCTCCACCTCGTCCACACACATCACACCCACGTTGAAATCGCGACAGTTTGACAAAGGCAAGGTGGTACATTTTGCGAAACACCACGTGATTACATCGGATGGTTTAATTCCACGTTATTATTTTGAAATGCGGTGCCGTTTGTCGAGTTTTGTAATCTCTCCAGCGACACGCGCGTATAATTTAATTTGACGTAAAATGTGATCCGGCTCGAAGACTAAGCCACACAGTACAGTCGTATTTTGCGTCCTATTCACAAACGTACCAGTTTCAGACCAAAACGTGCCTATAATTAAACTTGGGGGTACCTGTAAGCGACCTTGCGGGAGTCTGGTATTTGAAACGATAGGCACCGACGTCATTTAAATTATCGTGAGAATTCTACACAATTCCGGTTCAATCTGTGTGTTTGAATGAATTAAAATAAATGACAATCAAGTTACTTTTATAAAAATAAGAATTTCCAGCGTAGGATTTCGATAAACGACTTAGAAAAAATAAAACTTAGGTACACGATCATCAATTTGCTTGAGGTAAAAGGTCTTTTATCTTTACAAAAACGATATTTTCAGGAAGATTATAATAAAAGTACGTAAATCACAGTACACCTAGAGACTTGTGAGTATAATAAATCCTCCAAAACTCATAAGCATCCCGTGATCCCAAAGCCAAAGGATTACCTTCCCAAAGTTAGCCTACTAACATTTTAGTACACAACGCCTACACATTTCATTCCGTACGAAACCAGTATCAGTTTATTTATACTACTGACATTTATCTGAGCCACATATGAAAATAAACCATTTGATAATATCATGTCTAGAATTTACTTAACACGCGTAGCAGGCACGAGTTAAGGAATAATTTACAATGGGATTTAAAGGTATGCTTGTTTATTTATTCAAATTAACTATCGGGAATACTATCTGGTAGTCTGTGGTGTGTAGAGGAACAATTCATGATTTATTTTCGTAGTAGTTTCATTTCAACGTCAAGCTCAACGAATTGATAAGTATAAATGATAGTTTTCATTTTAAGGCAGTTGGAATTTACCCTGGTGGAGTATGCTATCAAAGAACCTTGGATTGTTCATTGATCATTTTCTTGTCCTTATCCCACTTCATGTAGATTTCGTTCTCCAATCTCCTCTATTTGTCGTCATTTTACCATCATTTCTTACTTACCCATGTCATCCTTCACACCATCCATCCATCTTTTCTTTGGCCTACCTCTACTTCTATAGCCATCCACATTCATATCTAGCACTCTTCTCGTTACATGTCATTCTTCCCTTCGCATGACATGCCCGTACCACGCTAATCTATTGCTCCTCATTTCAGTCACTGGCGCCACTTACAAACTGCCCATGATGTTAAGAATTCTAATTTACAATGATCTACAAGTATGTCAAATCGATAAACCACTGGAAATAAATATGGCACTTCAGATAAATACATTATCAAACGATAAGAGCTTTCCTTTTCCATTCACAGTTTATTGCACCCGAATATCGATCGCACCTGTGCAATTTTCAAATCATAATAACTCGTCAGGTTATTATTGAAATGCAACAGAAATAGCCGATCGTAAAAACCAGTTTATTTACGTTTTCGTTGCGAAAGTGCCTACTAGCCTAGATTACGTCTTTATCTCCGTCACTGCCACTGTCAATAAAAACATTTGAGTGTGACATCATCATAACTGTATATTACGTGATATGTTCTCCATTGACATTATATTAATGATGGACATTAAAACGACAAGCATTTATTTAAACAGACTTTTTTGGTTAAACGAACTTACAATGACAAGGACTTTTCGTTTGGTGCTTTTTGATGAAATTGAACCTTATTTACCTTATCACCGTAGAAAGCATACTGGTTACACAATCAAAAAGTTGAAAAATATGACCTAACCAAATTGAACGACGACAATTTAGATACATAATGTTGAAAATTTACAACCTTTGGATACGTTCGGGTAATAAAATTATAATCAGATTTTTGCTTAAGAAGAGTGAGAAAAGTTAGAAGTATTGTAAGTTGAAAAAAGCAGGTAAGTGATAAAGCAACTTACAACATTTTAAACCGTTATTCACATCTTCAATTATATTCACTATCTGCAGCACCGTTTATACCATAGGTTAGGAAGCTACTAAATTGTTAAGGTAATTCATGCAAATTCTCAAAGGACTTTGGAATTCCTATTCGATTCGGTCTAGCCCAACTTTTCAGCAGACAGACACGTTAAATAAACGCTATGCAGACACTTAACTGTAGCGCAGACATTTCATGAAATGGGCCGTATCGTATCAAAAGAGGGAGTTGAAGGGTCAAACATCTACATAATGTTGATGAAAAGTCTGGCAAATCATGGTTAAGCTTAGCATCAGACGGTAGCAAAGAATAAATAAACTAGTTTACGTTTAGTTCTGTTATCAAAGTTTGTATTTCTACGATATATTTTATCTAAATTCAAATAAGAGGTAGCTAAGATTAAGTTATGCAGGTTTGAATAGCAAAGGGTTGACAAGTAAAACAAGAAAATCAAGGGCAGAGATCTCCAAATGGATTGAATTTAGTTGCCAAGTCCAACTTTGGAATGGATGAAGAAGCAAAGTTTAAATTAAGCAATCGAAACGATTTAATATTAATTCACAAACAAAATTTTGTAATCGGTTGAAAAACTTCAAAACAAGACTGTTTCGGACTTATTTGCAAAGTTCTTTCCAACTCAATCACTTTTCAATAACAAGTCTGTTTCTCTTCGATTTATCAATGGGTACGATTTAATTATAGCTGCTTAAAAAATCTTATAGCCATACTACGGTAAGCCAGCTACTCATAATTTTGTATTATCTGTCCAGAAATAGCCGCACATCTGATTCACGCCGGAATTAGCGAAAATTAGCGCAATGTCTGGTGTTTCAATTTGAACATGCTTTGTATTATTGAGTCATTCATTGAAGTGTACTGTTTTACAGTTACCTACGTGTAACGTACAATTTTGAAGGCAATACAATTACTTAAACAACTGTCAAATATTTGATTTATCGATTAGTCGTGAAATCCTGCCCGAATTTCAAGGGTTGCTATACTAATCAACCGATCCAATATAGCAAATATAAAGACAGCACCATCAGTATCTTTTGTATAGCCTATTCTACCATTGTTTAAGTATGTTATCATTCTACATAAACCAACTTATTCCCCGAACTATCTCAAAGCTGCCAGTCAACTTCAATCTCTATCAAGTTTCCTTTAATATTTAGGTACTTGGAAGTTGGAAGCACTCTTGAGACAAACTAACAGTGTAGGAAGCTTGAATCTGACTGACAACATAATTATGTGTCATTCTATAGATATTATACAGACATGCCGCACAACCAAGCCGTAGTTTGTTGCCTGTTCTTCTAGGCTTGGTCACGTGGAACTGGCACATAGACTCATCTAGCTTTAAGACGTTTCAAAGTGATCCTTGTGATATACAATTGAATAAACGATTTTTTTTTCAATTTACTTTGAGATGATAGCATGTTGAAACTCGTGTCACATGTTTTTACTAATGTCGTGGCACTAATTAGTGAAAAGGGTTCTACAATATGTAGAACCCCTTTCACTACTTAGTGCCCAATTTTGGATACTTCATCCACCATTAATAATTCGAATGCTGATGAAATCTGATCATAACTAATTAATTTCTCAAATTCAAAACGAATCCCATTATTACGACATTTCGAAGCTTAAATGAACATGTAAATTTTCACAAATACTTCAAAGCAACCCGTCGAATATCAATATTTGTACCAAGTTATGGTATTAAAATGTACCTTCATCTCCCAAGACATGACACTCTAATTCAAAACCGTCGGTGAACTGAATACCAACGATGCTCTCAGCTCAGGATAAGATCAAACTTGTCTTTTGGGAAAAGTTTGGAACGATATATCCTTCACTTATGTTGTTTCCATTTAAAATTCTGTTTGCTTGGGTTTATCGGAAATATTACAGCATTCTTTATTTGTAAGCTCTTTCATGTATATGTCATTATCACAATCGACTTATATGTGCGTAGATGGATGATGATGCTTGTGAGGCGTGTTATTAAGCAAATCCGATCCAATCCACTCAACATTTAGGGTCGAACATCACAAGAGCTTGGATCATCAAAAACAAATAAATGTTGTGGACAATCAACACAACACTATCGAGCCCCAAACTAAACAGAGCTTGTACTATGGGGACCAGATCGCTGATTTAAAACTTAACTTTTTTTTTGTAAATACATACTTCGAATAAAGTATAACACCCAGAGAGAGAATAAAGATCTGTGTTCACCACAAAAATATATATTCTCGGTGGGAAATTGGGAATCCAACCCACGACCTACAGCACAGGGTGTCGATTCTAAAAACACAAATCACTCAAGCGATCGCGTAAATCGATGTGAGTTGTCAATTTTTGTTTGAAAAATTTGAAAATGGAACGCGGATTCAGTGATCACTCGACGATCACTCAATCGAACCGTGTTGCTGGAATTGACGCCCTGAAGGCAGAGCTACTACCAACAGAACTGAGAGGTTAGTCACTCATCATGCTATTATTCAAAAAAAAATATCACCCTATCATTAAATTCCATGTCCAATTTTTCTCTGCACATTAGTAATAAATGTATAAATGATTTTTCAATTGAATATTTAATACAATACAGATTCAAATTATTCTTTACAATTTTACATCAACGCGTTAACAAATAACTCAATCTACTGTTAATTTCAATAACATTGTTTTGTACGAGTAGAAGACTGTATGTATATTTCGAGAGATGTCTCACTGGCAATAATTTTAGTTATTTCTATGGTATTTCTTCATTACGTTTACACCTTAGTTATATTCTTGCATCTTTGCTACCTTTACTACTCATTTATAGAGAAGCGTGTAAACACGGCATTTCAAACCAAGCTAAATTAATATTAGTTACTTTACTGATTTAGAGGAAATTATTTTTATTTTTGTATGTAGTAAGTAGTAACAAATAAATTCAAAAACAACTGGACCGATTCCGCCATTAGATAGTAACATTATCCCTGATTAACATAGACATTATTTAGGCTTATGTTACTCAGGTTGCTTTTAAGCCGTATGTTGTAAACAAATACTATTCATTTTATTTATTATTAGCAACCCTTCGTACGCATCGCATGGTGTAGTGTAGGTTAGAAAAATGGGAGGTGAAAATGTGAAATCACTGCTTTTGAATATATCCACCCGTGCAAAGCCGGGGCGGATTGCTAGTAGACAATAAAGCTTCCTCGCATTTAAGCCGCATTCCGACATTTATGATAATGAATGTCGCTGTCAGCATAATTTCCGAGCTATAAAATTATACCATTATCTCTATTGATGCTGGACATCTGTATGATGAATCAGATTCAATTACAAATGATGAAGGTCCTATTCACCAGACTAATGACTGACTAGGATATTTAGAAGTCTTTGTGATACTATTAAGTCGAAGACCTTGGAAAGGCTTAGAAGTATAATAGATGTATGTAAGTAGTAGAGCTCTTCTTAAAGGGCTCATCGGGGACGTACTACCACCATGCCTATTTCTTCCGTGAAGCAGCATTGCTGTGTTTCGGTTTGAAGGGTGTGGATGCCGGTAAAATTAATGGCACGTGAAGATGAACATCTGTATGCCTCAAGAATGCAGGGCAGTGCATCGTTCGTGCACATTCCTGACGTGCATGACCTAAGAGGCAATGCTTTGTTATAGGCGATGGTTACCACTTAACATTAGGTGGGCCTAAGCTTGTTCTATCAGCTAGTTGAATGAAAAAAACCTAAGAACTTGATTAAGTCACAAGTTGAAAGATAAGTTAAAAATATTCCGCCGAGCACGTCACCACTTTATTATGAAGGCTGAGTGATTTAATAATCGGTATAAAAACTGACCATTGACGCAAATAAATCAGCATACTAAATGACAAGGTATGTTTTTTGTATCTTTGCAAAATCTCTTGGAACAATTAAATAGATTTAAAATATACTTCACATTTTAAATGCCAATTAGGAACTGAAGCTGCAAGTTTTGTCTGCCTCCAACGCTATTGAAATTTTAGACAGCCATTTTATTGTCTAACAGTCATTTTACTGTCGATCTGTATAGGCCTACCGCCCTCTATAGATCAACAGTAAAATGACTGTTCTGGGGATTACAATATAAGTATACGCCTATTTATTTTATTTTTTCGTGTCAGGTAGGGTACCTTGAAGAATGTTATGAATGAGAGTGAAAGAAGCGAACGATATATTTCAATATCGTAGCAAGTGGTAATCCGTGATCTCTGCCTATCCCCATGGGAATGAGGCGTGATTTTATGTATGTGTGGTAGGGTACCTAAATAATCAATAAATCACATGAGTATTATAACATAACCCTATCAGCGACCACAAATTGATAAACATGTCAAATGACAAGCTTCACACAAATGTAGTACTAAAATTTCTTTTTAGGTTATTATAAATTAGTGTAAGTGCTTGTTTCGCAAATAAATTATTATTCTATTCTATTCTAAATACTTATAATGTCTGGACGTTCTCATAAGATTGAACACGAGATCTGATACATCTAACGTTCATTGCAATCTTCATCTGCTAGATCGTCTGACTCGTTATAAGAGCTATTCGCTCTTCATGGAGTAATTTGTATCATACGCTATGTCAGAAGAACCATTATATCCATATATCCAGATTCATCCACGTAGCTACGGTTGTAGGCAATAAATATTGCACATCGACTTTGTAAATCTCTTTCTGAAGTACACTACGCTCTATGAAGTTGAAATTAGCCAATGTGCAATATTTGTTGCCTACTACTTATAGTTAAGGCAGACAGATGGTCCCAAACAGTAACTAACTGGTACCCCATCAACAAAAAGCGCAGACCAGGCAGACCTAAGAGCGGGGGCACACGATGCGTTGCGGCGGCGGTGCGGCGCCGGAGCGGTGTCGCTGCGTCGTCTTACATAGAAATATCTGTGGCATGTCACACGATGCGCTCCGGCGCCGCACCGGACTTGCAACCACCAAAGACGAGGCGGGGAGGGGTGAATGCGTTGCGACGTCGGAGCGGCACCGCTCAGTTGTTTCCAACAATAGACGTCTTTTACGATCCATTTTCATTAACAGACTGTCCAACGGTGCTACGGCGCCGCTGCGACATAACAACGTTACGGCACCGCACCGCTCGTGTGCCCACTGAGAGCGGGGGCACACGATGCGTTGCGGCGCCGCACCGCAAAGATTTCACCGTGTCAGTGGGCACACGAGCGGTGCGGTGCCGTAACGTTGTTATGTCGCAGCGGCGCCGTAGCACCGTTGGACAGTCTGTTAATGAAAATGGATCGTAAAAGACGTCTATTGTTGGAAACAACTGAGCGGTGCCGCTCCGACGTCGCAACGCATTCACCCCTCCCCGCCTCGTCTTTGGTGGTTGCAAGTCCGGTGCGGCGCCGCAACGCATCGTGTGACATGCCACAGATATTTCTATGTAAGACGACGCAGCGACACCGCTCCGGCGCCGCACCGCCGCCGCAACGCATCGTGTGCCCCCGTTCTGACACGGTGAAATCTTTGCGGTGCGGCGCCGCAACGCATCGTGTGCCCCCGCTCTAACAAAAGATGGAGCGATGAAATCATCAAAATCGCAGGCAAGACATGGAGCAGAGTAGCTAGAAATAGGGAGAAATGGAAGATACTGGAGGAGGCTTTCACCGCTGATAGCGGACCTCACACAGGCGAGAAACAAGGAAAACAAATGTGTATAAGTTAATACATAGTATTTAATTTAGTTTAAAGATAAGTAAATTTAGTAAACTATGAAATGTGGAAGGTAAATAAAGCTTATATTATTATTATACTTATAGTTTATTTTTGTAGGTCGTATAGGGCTGCCATGTGATCTAAACGTGTACAATCCTGTAAAGCTTAGGCTTTGCGCTGATCTACTGGAAGGCTTTACTGGAAAATTTACGAGATATCTCGGAAAACTAAGATGGAACTATGCCTCCCTGGGGTGACAACTTTTATACCTTACCTTTCTTTCTTTTATGTAACTAGCTGATGGAACAAGCATATGAACCACCTGATGTCAAGTTGTAACCATCGTCTATAACAAAGCAATGCCTCGTAGGTCACCTACCATCGGTGTCTATTTTTTTAGAGCTATTGCCAGTACTATCAAACGTTGAAGGAAAACATCGAGAGGAAACCAGCATGTCATAAATCGAAAATAAACCTCTTTGAGGCGCACTCAAAATCCTTTCACCACAATGCTTCGAAAGAACCAGTGACACGATAACTAGAGATGGCTAACTAGCGAACCGCTTCGCACGATAACTAGCGAACCGCTTCGCAGGGTTGTAATTTTTCGACCCGTGCGAAGCTGGGGCGGATCGTTAGTCATACATCCATTTCCAGGCATCATTGGACCTTCTGCTCAATCCTTCAATGAATTCAGAATAGTTTGTTTACTTGTTAACGCAGTTCGCAGATCGTTTTAATAACATACAGAGATATTCTAATCTAAAGCATCGTTTATACGAGGCCAGTGACTGGACTCGTAGTCTGTTAGATTAAGATACCAGTCCCTGGATTCGTATCTTACTTACAAGCGTTACTTCGGTGTGAGACACTGCTTAAAGTCACTGTTTGCAGTTGGCAGGTAACACTATGTTATGTTACTAAACACTGATTACCTTTTGAGAAATGCTTGTAAAGGTTAGTTAGTTAGCTGCAATATTTTATTATCAGTTTTCGAGATAAGGGCATGTGACGTTCGTCTTGTGATCATGCACTCATAGCTCAGTTGGTAGATCTGCCTACTGCGATGGAGAGCGTGGGTTCTATCCCCACTGAGAACAATATGCTAATTCTCTGTCTGAGTATTATATTGTATGCTAAGCAAGCATGTATGTATTTACAAAAAAAAGGACATTAAATCAGCTATCCTGTTTCCATATGCTGTTTTTTTTACGGCCAGATAATGTCATTTGTCGACTATATTTATTTAAAACGTACAACAAAGCCAAAGTTAAAAGAAATATCAAGTTAGTCCAGTAGATAAGTTATATCCAGCAGCTGAAAGCCCAGACGCTGGAGTAACTTAGAACTAGTGTTACATGGGCTCAGTCGCAAGTCAGCGCGGTGACTTTACTGTCATAATGTAAACGAGGCATTGTGGCTATAATTAGTAAACAACTAGGGAAGTTTCCGCATCGACATAACGCGACTATGATTATAGCGCGTACTTGGTATTGAATAGCAGGACGTAGGCGTAGAAATTGTGTTATTGTTTTGTTTCTGCTTATTTCTTCAGTACACTGCCGTTCTTGATTACTTTGTGGTGTGTTTAGCCGAAAGTTTGAGCTGACGCGACGCTTTGTAGGAGCACTTTGTGTTAGTCCAAATAAATATTAGCATTGCTGTGTTTAGATTTAGGGCACTGTAAATTGTGTGGGAATGGGAATGGAGGAGGAAGACATGTTGTTCCGGCCCCACTTAAAGAGGAATGAGGGCAGGAAAAAGATGGAGGTACTTAGTGACATGAATGTACGAATGAGACTACTACGTATCAAAATCCTAGTTTTTACTAACATTAACAAAAAGGAATGTGTGTTTGAATATTTTGAATGTTAGTGGCTTGACTAATAAAACGTAGAAATAAATATTTCGTGATCAGAGCCCGAAGTCCCAGTGCATTTACAACATTTCGTTACCAAATGTTGTTTTCGTTTTGCCTATTTTTCTCTGTCTATTGTATGGAGAAAAGATGAGACAACAACTCTAGCTACGTAACGTATTTTTGCCGTCTCATATTTTCTCCATACAATAGAGAGAGACAAATAGGCGAAACGAAAACAACATTTCGTTACCAAATGTTGTAAATGCACTGGGACTTTGGGTACTGTAATAGCTAAGGATACTTTTATCATTTCAATATCACAAGATGTGCATCAAAGTCATAATGTATGTATCATGAAGATGCATAAAGATCATTTTAAATTGACATATCACTTTCGCAACAAAATGCCCTGACCGAAAAATTATTTGTTTTTGACTCCACAAGCCCAGACTGTAAAAGACTATAAATTTTTATACAACTCGCGGGAAATGCACCTTGGCTGATACCGATGTCGACGCCCCTTTATTTTGTCGTTTACTCACGCGGGTATGGCTTTATCTCGTATCGTAATGTTTTGACGGGGACTCTCGATAAAGAGGAAAATAGCAAATGGAAAGTTATTATATTACTGTCTGATATTAGACATTTTGTAAAGATCAGCAGAATAGAAATAAACAGAAGGAGCGTAGCAGAACATAGTACAATAAATAAATAAATATTGTGGACAATACACACACTTCCTAGCCCCAAATTAAGCAGAGCTTGTAGCAAGGGAACCAGACAATTGGCATAATACTTATACAATGTTTTTTTTTAATAAATACATACTTAAATACAATATTTCGTTATTGGTGGTGGACGAACCCACGACCTACGACGCATGGCACAGAAGGCAGCGCTACTACCAACTGAGCTGAGAGGCCAGTCAGTAGATTTATAAGTTTTACTAACAAGATCATAATGTGTTGATTTAAATAAATGCCCCACACCCTTAATAACCGACTTCAAATAAAAAAGGGGGAGGTTCGCAATTCGGTTGTATTGTTTGTCTTAATGTTTGTTATCACATAACGTCGTCATTTATGAGCCGATTGGAAAAAATATTTTAGACCTGGAAGATTTTAAACTTACAGATTTCGCCATGAAGTCGGTATCTCAAGTTTTTTAAACTTCACTTATCCTTTCCACTATTTCACACTGACTATCTGGCATTTTGTCACTCAAGATAGTAAGCTTGTGAAACTGTCACATTTGCATATTTATTATGTGTTTTATCAATGCACTATACAGATACGAGAACTTCCGACTTGTTTTATAAATAGGTTACCTATTTACCCCTATACATATCAATTAAGCAATTAATCAAAAAAGGTTAAACCGATTTTGATGAAGTTTCTATGGGACCAATCTGGAAATATAAATTTTCATATTTTTGTTTAAATCGGCTCATAAATTACGAAGTTATGCTATAACAAACATTACAAAAAATATTACCTAATTGAGAACCTCCTCCTTTTTATTTGAAGTCGGTTAAAAACAATAAGCCCCATGATATCCCCTTATTCATCAAACCGAATTTTAGAATCAAACAATTAACGTAGGCCTAAGTCGTTTTCGGGTTGAATTTGAATTGAAGTGTTCTCAACCAATACAATTTCTAATTTGACCCATTTCAAGCTATTGCTCCCTATTTTGGAAGAACAACAACCGAAAACAAGGGTACTAAGTCGACATCGTAGTGGCTTTGACCCAAAACTGTCACACAGACCCTATTGTGGTATGCTGCTAGTTAGAAGCCAGTGGAAATTTTCTAACGTCATACTGCGCGTGCGAAGACGGTCAAGAATCAATTTAATGCCGCCTTCCTACGGTGCGTGATATCACGCACCAGCCCGCACCGCGCACGACGACGCACGGCAACGCACACAGAAAATGCTCCTGTGCTACCGCGCACCTCGGCGCACGAGACCGTTCCCATGGTGTGTCGTGCGGGCTGGTGCGTGATAAGACGCACCCGTTATTCGACATTTTATTAAAAAAGTGCTTATTTTTAAACTGAATTATGTTAATGCGGCACATTTTTCATTCAAAAGTAGTTTCTTTAATTAAAAATTCTTACGACCCGCTTGATGCAAAAGGGTAAAACAATTCCACAAAAGAGGAAAAGAGTGCTTTTCTTAATGTTTAAGCAACTTCGACAGACCCAGAAATATCAGTGAGAGTTTGACGTAAAATTACTCGCCGCTAGCTACTGCACTAAGTAATACGTACATGGAAACCATTTTGGAGCAGGCAGAGGGCACGTGCCCGTTTGGAATTAATATTGCACAGAAACGCGCCGGAATTGGATGTGGTGAATGGTTGTTCTATGTTTGAACAATGCTGGAGAAAAGGTTTATTAAAAGGGTTCACTTTCAATGTACCCTGGAACAAGGAAAAATAACTGTAATATCAGAATAGAGAGAACTGAAAAGAAGCCTTTGCTCTTGTTGTGGAACGATATCGACATAGGTTAAAGAGAAAGAATAAAATCCGAATTTACAGTAGGTAAACATCGGATTTAACGATCCTAAGTTTTTAACGATTTGTAACAGTGATAAAAAACTATGAACGTCTGTTAATATTAAGAATTCTTGTTCTTAGGATGATCTCTCATTTTATTGGCCAAGGAGGCAGTTTTCATGAATTAATTCGAACGTTTGACCTAAGGATCGTTGAGATAAGCCTAAGAGAAGGTCATGGGTTCAAGTCCCTCCCAAACAACTTTGAGGATATCATAAAATTAATAGTTATTATATTAATAAGTAAACTGACGAATACTCGTCGCAATATCACACATTAAATTAAGGGTCCGAAAGTCATTAAAAGTAAATTAATCTTACGATCATTAAATGAAACCCTTCACGACCATTATCATTAAGGCCATGAGCTGGGAATATTGGAATTTTGAAAATTAAAAGCTTTTTCATTCCCTTCATTTTTAATTTACAGAATAATTAATTTAAAAATCTATGAGGCATATTTTCAAGCATCGTTCTTTTTGTCTTTCGAATCAGTGCGGTGAAAGGATTTTCCAGCAGTGAACTTCATGGTGATGATGATGAATAATGTCATATTTTATTTATTTTATAGTGTTTACTACGCTTAAGGAAATCCCAAAGATTTTGGAGCCACGGTCGCGTTAGTGCCGAACAGTCCCTAAGAGTTATTTGTCGAATGTGATTAGGATCCGATGGCGCAGCGGTCAACGCAGCGACGTACCAAGGGGAAGGTCGCGGGTTTAAATCCCGCTCGGCTCTTTACTTTTGGGACAGTATAAAACTCAATTAGATTTTGGTCTACATCTGCTGTCAACTAAAATTAGTTTAGAAAAATATAATAAGCCAACACCAATTTAACCTAGGAATTATTGGTTTATTCATCGTATCATGATCGAATATAGACAGTGGTCATAATTTCGTATGGTATACGCTTGGAGGGTATACGGCATGGTGGCTTCCATTTGTATTCAATGGCATACCTTTACCGATTTAACGCATCAATCAGCCAGACAGTACCGTATTATAACCATTGTTCTATATATCTGGTAACTCGTATGAAGGTAGGACAAAAGTACGTTGTCCTTTGATATTTTGCAGAAATAAACGCCCCACGCATTTGGGGCGAAGACTCCAACATAAATAATTTATTATTATTATTATTATTAAAAGCCTGTTGTGTCCCATTGCAGGGCAAAGGCCTCCCTTCCTTCTCTCCATTCCTCTCTTGTTTGGGCTACGGTGGACCAATCCTTAATGTAAGCCTCTATTTCGTCCCTCCATCTTCCTTATCTATAAATAATTTAATAGGTTTATATTTTAAGAACCAAGCCGTAGTTTGTTGCCTGTTCTTCTAGGCTTGGTCGCGTGGAACTGGCACCTAGACTCACCTAACTTTAAGGTGTTTCAAAGTGATCCTTGTGATACTACTGAATAAATACATTTTTGACTTTGACTTTGAAGACAATATCAATATTCATACGTTAGTTAACCCAGCTTACAATTCCAAAGACATATAATTTTAAACCTACATTAGGCATTCGCTTTTGTTGTTTGGGAAATAAAAAATGCAAAGAAATGAATGACTTTTTCTCTAGAACCCGAAGTCGGAGTTTTGCTACCACATTTCGTTACCAAATGTTGTTTTCGTTTCGCCTTTTTGTCTCTCTCTATTGCATGGAGAAAATATGAGACGGCAAAAATACGCTACGTAGTTAGAGTTGTTGTCTCATCTTTTCTCCATACAATAGACAGAGACAAATAGGCGAAACGAAAACAACATTTGGTAACGAAATGTTGTAAATGCACTGGGACTTCGGGCACAGATATTGATCAAGTGCCTTACTTATTTTAGAATCATCACATTTATGTACAAGTATTATAGGAACATAGGAAAAATACAAAAAACTATAATCACTATGTGCCGAAAAAGGCATTACAATAGACGGGTGGCAGACCGAGAGGTTTAAGTTTATTCTACGTATGATGTGGGTAGTTATAGAAGACTTACCCACTTCGGCCAGCATCAAGTATTTCTTGCACGTAGATTAAATATAAATAACCTCTCCCAGTAATCCTTTTAGAAACTTTTCTCTTGTAATAAGGAATTAATGAACCGAGCGAGCGATAAAATGAGAGTATCTCGCTGCAACTTTATTTGGCTCATATAAAGGCCTGCGCACATCTAGGCGATGGCAATGGCGATTAGCTGAAACGCTGTCAAATATCGCTGTAATATTTGACAGTCTTTCAGTTGATCGCCATCGCCATCGCCTAGGTGTGCGTTGGCCTTAAAAGTTTGATAGCAATTCACTTGTTGGAAATGAAAAATGTAAGGGAAAGTTCCGCAGGTTTTATCCAGCCTCTGAAGTTTGCATGAGACTTGAGGCAGAAGTTGTATCCTAAGTCGTTATTGAGTAACAATATAGGCAAATAGTATTCCAGAATTTAAGAAGTAAAGTACCTGTGAGGCTATGATATACCTACCTTATTTCTAGCTTCAGTTCAAGATTCTAAAAGTAAAGCACCCGGTTAATTCTGATGAACCCAGGCGCATAACCATTTGAAAATAGTCCAATGATAGTTTTTGGAACTACATAATTCTAATTCGGTAAATTTTGTGATAAACTAAACTATTTCATACTTATAATATACATTTATGAATGGTAATTTATTGTAATCCAAAACCAGACGGCATTTTAATTTATGAAGGTCGTATGAGGGTATCCGTTTTTTTTTCTTTTTGTAGCATGACATTAAAACCAGGTAAACAATGAATCCAGCGAATTCCAACAGCGTGATCCTACAGAACTGCATATTTTTTGTATGTAGCAAAGCAAAGGGCTAGTGAAACCGGTCCGACCGACCTTGCCGATCATAACAAAACATACCCCTGTCAAACAACTTGTACCGCGCAACATCCAACTCTTCAAGCGATCTTATTCAAGAACGAGAGAGAAAAACACTGGCACAAAACACAGAAAAACTTCAACTTGCTGTTCACAATTTGAATTTTCAGTACTTCGGGGCACGATTGTTTTTTATTTTTAATATCGAATCGCAACGGGTCGAGCGTCCGGCGTATCGTAGGTGCGGCGCGCAACTGAGGATTCAAGTGATTCAAGTGTTCTATTCGGGCCAGAATCAGAGTTAATTCACACAATGCGAGGCACGAAGTATGAGTGAAGCCACGCCCGAATGTTTTGGTTTATAAAACGTGGTTTGTGTTAGCAAAACAAACTATTTCAGGTGTAAGAATGAACTTCTGCGCGCGATATTGATTGAAACAAAATTTTATGTGCTCAATATTATGTTTGAAATCTCTAAATGCACGCACAGTACGCCATATGTACCAGTGGCCACAAAACAGTTACATATTTTGTACTGATAAAATAAATTAAATTAAAAAGTTGAATTAATTTCATGCCTAAATCGGTAATGCTATATGCTGGATTGATTTGGATAATTTGTTTAGTAAATAGAGATAGTTCGTGACCTGGACTAGAATAGCTTTTTCTATTCCTATTTCCGGTTACCACGTGAGCAAAGCGAGCGAATGCCGAAAAGGCAAAATAAAGGCTCCAAATAAAACCAGTACAAAACTGGGAGTGTGTTGGGTCTGCATTCTGTTATCCTACTCCATTACACAATATGAACTAATAGCTTCGCGCTCACAGTTTCCAGAGTCAAGCTAAGTTGTAGAACGGCCACCTGGAATAAAGGGGCAGACCACCGTCAAAAACTTAATTAAAAATTACGAGCAGAGATTCAAAATGAGTAAAAATGAAGCTAGGATTGCAAATGTTGGACTTCTTTTGAACAATGTCGAGATTTCCTATTAAGTACCTATGTACATTATAATTTTATTACTTCCTAACAGCTCACACATTATAGAATCGAACTCCAACTGCAGCGACCATACGGGGTACATGTACTATTATTTTTTAAATCTTATGTACATGAAAGTAAAAAGTTGAACAGCCTCACTACTGAGCAGAATGCGCGAGAGCAGCAACAGCATCCTAAAAGAAATTTCTTCTAATTATGCCTGTCCTCTGATGTGGAAGCTCACCCAGAGGACGAAATCTGTTTTAGCTATTAAGTACTAACCCCTAGCCATAAGTTCTACTAATACTATTGGACTAAGTTGTCTTAAATAAAAAACTTTATTATTAAAGTAATAAATAAATATAAATACAATGTCAGAGATAACTTTATCTATAAACTTACACGCGTCGGTAGCTACTCATCCAGAGGATAACTACAATAAGATTTAACAAACAAGAGAAATCAGTCAGTGACCAAGGTGTATGGTCATATGAGTGACACTCTAGTTGCGTTGGAGTTGCAATCAAAAGACACACAATACAACACAGAACAACACACATCACACACAGTTTGGACAGAATCAAAAGAAAATTAACCACAAACCACTACATATCTTATACCTTTAAACGAGAAAATCTTGTATATATATATATATATATATATATATTTGAAATTATGTATACAGAGGGTTTCGGGGGCGATAAACCGATCTAGCTAGGATCCATTTTCAGAAAATGAGTCTGTTCGTTAAAAAAAAACTAAAAACATAAACTGAATATGTGACTGCTCCTTCCAACTATTGACGATTGTGAGCAACTAACTGCAAGCATGTCCAGCAGATGGCGTTGTTTAGTAAGAATAAACCAGTAAAGATAATAATATGCCTCTTATGATTTCTTAAAAATACAAATTAACGAAAAAAATTCCGAGCGAAGCTCGGTTACCAACTAGTCTATTTAAAGTATGGTAATCAGACAGGTGTCAGAATCTCATTCATTAAATCCTATACAGTTCTAGTTAGATTAATCGATTAAAGATGGGCTATCGTAATCAGACTAATCAACTAAATTAGCGTCGTGATTCACCATTTCACACAAACAATGATGCACGCCATACAGCCTGAACGTGCTCTGGGGAATGCTCTGACCTAATTCACCGTAACATAATGTGATATGGAGCTTGCTTTGTTGGATGAGAGAATGGAATTTTTGATTTGATCTTCCTAATTTGATAGATGTTGGATTATTATGGATCGTAGTTGTGAGTTGAGAACATCGTTTCATTGTCTATCCTAACATACAGATCATTTATAATTTTATATTGACTATGGAGGACTGTGTCGAATTCAATCTTAACCATGTTAAAAATAAATTACGTCAAATTTTGACATTCATCAATCAGCGAATACTTTTGGTTGGCAGGTAATTTTCAGTCTCTGAAAATGTCATCAAAACATTACAGAACCCGAAAAAAACCTCTAGATATCTTAGCCAATTAAATCTCAGGTATAAGTAATCATATTGTTTCTTAGTGTGATGTTGATAAATTGTGTCTCAAAGGCCTCTTCTAAATCTGTTAACAACTTCTGCTTAAAAAAATGCAAGTAAGCAGTTATAATACTAGCAGTGCTATCAAAAAGTATTAATAAACATTCTTTATTCTAGGACTACGTAGACTGAATACACACAAGGGAATCCAAGGTCTGGGGGGTCTTAAGCCAAGAATAGCCTCAAGCCCCTGACGCGAGAGGTGATCCCTTTCAATAAGTATTAGAAACTTGGTGGATTGGAAACTTCTGAAAGTCGTGAGTTCTTTAGCAGTTTGTACGAGACTAGTTTGGTAATTCTTTTCAATTACAAAGGGTCTGCTTTTCGGAAGATTTACATTGGATGTGCTAGTGAGAATAGATGGCACACACATACCACAATTTGGACCCCAATAAGCGATAAGAGAGTACAAAATATAAGCAGAAAAGAACACAAAAAACAGTGTTCACACACAACCACAGGATACAAAGTAAATGAATACATACATGACGCAGGTACTGAAGTTTCCTACACCCATGCAACACGAACAGCCAAACAACAAAGAGAACCAGAACCCACATCTCCACACTTCAAAGTCCAGACCAACGTCGCTCCTATCACGCCAGTCGCAAATCATTCATGATACAGATAGGTCCCATTCAAGGCCAGGTACCGGACAGGACGAATTATCCACTGAACGACACGCGGCTAGCTCGTGGCGGGGTGAACCGATTGAGGATGTCTTTACAGGTGACGTCTCTGCTAATCAACGGAATTAGAACTGGTGGTCGATGTAATTTGTATCCTGGTTGGCTGATGAGACAAAGGAGCCGCTAGCTCAGGTCATAAACTGGAGTTGCTACAGGAGATTGCTAATCATAGTTCATATAGCAAGTTCAAAGTGGACGTCTAGAGGCCAACAATCACTTATCTCTGATTCAGTTTTATTGCATACCTAAACCTCAACTGATGTTATGGTATAGTTTACTAGTAGAGTATATGTATTTTCATGTTCTAAGTTTCTTTTTATAACGACAACGTTAAACTCACAATAAAGGTTCAAATGTTTCTTTGTAATAGGCTTTTAAGAGACAATAAAGCTCAAACCTTAAACTGGGAACTATTTTCATGCAGATTGTATTGAATTCTTTAGAACCCTATTTAAATTTCTTGTCGGGAATAGAACTTTAAGCTGTTTTAACTTGTTGGCAGTTTCGCAGTTGCAGTTGTGACTTGAAACTAGCGTACTTCGGAACAGAAGTCATTTCATTCAATTCGAAATAGGTCAGACGAAGGTCAATGTATTATTCTAGAACCTTTTAAAGTACATGTCTACTTAAGATGCTCGAGAGCTTGAGACACTTGGGAACAATAGCAGTTTGAATGAATTTGTGAAGGAAATGTCCTCAATCACGAACAGGCAAAAGTTACAAAAGTAATAAGTGTCGTAAAATTCGGAACCCTCTTAATCTCTATGACCCAATTAGGAATTATTTTGGCGATTATCGGTCTGCGTTTTGGAGCACATTCAGGATAATTCAGGAGTCAATTTTCAGTAAATTCAAAACTCCTTTTTGATAACTTTGAAGTTTCGACAAGCGCAATTGCTTGTTTGTCATGTTTCATGTATGTCTCACTCATCTTAAGACGGTGTCAGATGAGTTGGCGCCCAACATGGGTCCAATTAAACAATAAACCACGGCTTTCCCACACTCTCCCACACGGATGGTACAATTAAAGCACCCTCGCTCCATTGGCGAATTTAGTTACGTCGGTTCGACGGCCGGGGAGAATTGGCCTGACATATTTATTGGTCGTTGGCTCCAGCAAATCCCTGGAGTTAGTGATCGAGGAGAAACGTTCGTGAATCTAACTTTCAGTACCGTCCCTTCTTATATATCTGTTGAGTTCGATCTTTCTGCACTCGAGGTGTCAAATAGGTATCAGAATGCGCAACTAAACAATAATTTCAATGGCTACGTGCGCGATCGCACTCAGTCTGAACAATCTTTCAAAGATGCTATTATATCTGTCAAGGGATACGTTGATTAGTTATATTATGTTTCAAGTGTTCTTGGAAGAATTTGTCTCCCGAAATTAATAAGAATCCAATAGCCAATAATTTTAAAACTTGGCCACGGTCACGGCTTATGCTGACCAGAAGGTAAAATGTTGGCGAATAGGCTGTGGCTTTTATTGTACTTATTATTGTTATTATTTATTATTATTCGGTTCTGCGAGTCATATTCGCTCTCCTAAGAGAAATTCAACTTCGTAGTAAGGTTCGCCATCGACGGATACGTCGTCACTAGAGGACTCCATCATCACTTCGGTAGGTAATCTCACACTCGACTCCCTTACTACTCTATTGCCCAGAAGCAGATATTTAAGCTAAACATAATGATAATGAATGAATAAGATAGAATAGATGAGACCAACGTCACTTATCACCAGTCTCAAACACTATCTGAATATTGTGGACGTCTTGTATTTGTTTAAGATAACGTATTTGCAGTCAGGCGACTGGAAATTTTCCGAATGGTTTGCATTTGACACTTTGGAAATTACCGTAAAATCATGCTTCTACCCTAAAATGATTATCAAAAAGCAATCTTATTCTGTGCTGGTTAAGTCTCGTATTGAATTTGTGCGACTTTGTACAAAATCAAGCAAAAGAGACACCTTAGACACTTTATTACAGAAAGGTCAACAGTCTAGTACACATTTCTAAATCAAATAAATGATTTTCTATTAATAAAGCCATCGCCGTGAACAATAAGTTCTATAGCGAGCCCAACACAAAAGATGAAAGAAACTTTCCTATCACATAACAAGTCATTCGACCGAATAGTCAAGTCCATGATATTGTAAGGCTTTGAGTTGGGGCGGTCCATTTTCTTGACAGTCGATATGATAAATGTATAATCACAATCGAAAATGTCCCATCGCGAATGAAGCAGTCATATACAGGTAACTTTATCAATTACTGAAGACGTTATCATTCTTTGAAAAACTTGTTTTCAGAAACCTATTGGTACTTATCATGATGTTCTAAGTTGATATTTCTGGAATAAGATTCGTATATTTTTTGTAGGAGGTCGGATGGGATCACGAGGGGTGGCAATTTCAGAAATGCCACAGTTTATAATCTTGATAAGACTAAATGCGTAACTTTTAAACGGTTTTTCTGCCCTGCGAGTAATACCTATCAACTAAGGGAGGCAGCGCTTAGTAGAAGAATCTTCATTGCATTTGTCGTGACCTAGTTTCGTAGCCGTCTAATGTACCTTCAAAAAAATAAAAAAATATTGTGGACAACCCACACAACACTATCTAGTCCCAAATTAAGCAGAGCTTGTACTATGTAGCTGATATAATTCTTATACTTACTATACAATTTAAGTAAACACAAACTTAGAATACAATTTAACACCCAGACAGAGAACAATCATCTGCGTTCACCACACAAATTGTTCTCAGTGGGGATCGAACCCACGACCTACGGCACAGAGAAAAGGCAGAGCTACTACGAGAGGTCAACCGAAGGTTTGTTAATAACAAAATATTGTGCAATCCAAAGCACACAAAGGACAACTATTATTGAAATCATCAAACCTTAATAAACAAATGTATTCACGATCGAAGGCGTTGAATCGATAGTTACAAAACAATAGTTGTAGTTACATCGCCTTGACACATCACGTCCCGTGCGATTATTCAATTGGCGGGAAAATAGCCAAGATGGCCGACCAGACAATAATTTGCTTGGATGATTGCTACAGAAATAAGTTCGTTGTAGTCATAAGTAAAGAAAGTAGATTTTGTAAATCCAAGAATCCATGCTAAAATTATGCAACACGCGCAATGCTTACTAAATTCTAATAAATTTCATAACAAAACACATGTTACTTTCAAGCTACAATATCTCATAGCATACAAGATAAGGCAAACAAACATTAGTATCGCAAAACAATCCATATTTTATCTAAGCACACCGGTGCGGCGCAAACTTACTCCTGACGTAAACGTAGTAGATGCTGCTATTTATTCTGTGGCTGCGAATCAATACGAGTTTTTGAACGAAGCGAACGGGTGGCGCCATCTATTATGCAGTAGCAGAACCGAGTATTACGGCTCTTCGTCTTCGTAGTTCGCACTACGGCCGTTGAGTGAAGTTGAGTGTGTTATTTTCACGTTTTGCGAAAACCTGTTGGGGTAAGTCCTACGCTAGTGGATGTAATATTATTATTAGGTCCGGTTTTGTCCGGTGGGGCGCTGAGATGCAGTTCTATGGCCTCCTTGTCCGCACTAAACATTGTCCTGTGTGAATGATGATGACATGACATAATCAAAGTATTTTTAAAACCACATCAAATACGGAAAATATACAAGATTAAGTCATAGTTTCCTCTTAAAACATTTAATTGTAATAAAAGCAATTAATTCTTTTCATCCCTATACTAGCTACGTTTTATTAAACTCATCGTATTTAAACTTTAATATTATTTAATTTTGTAAAGATTAATTTTCCGAGAGAAAGGCTTTACAAAAGTTATAAGTACAGCAGCTTAGTCAAAGTGTCAATTAAAAAGAAAAACAACTGCAAAAACGTGATCTCAATACACAAACAACTATTTATAACGAGACTCGACAATTAGAGCCCACGAAGTGACAATCGGAAGTGCAAAGAAAAATGTGTTCGGAAATAGTCTGTTACGGAAAAATAACAGGGTTTCCTGAACGCTTAACAAAAGACTTTTATTATACTAAGCAAGCATACAGGTTGCACAATCAAAATGTTGAAAAATTTGACATAAACAAATTAAACGACTATTAAATAATAAATAAATAAATATTTTAGACAATCAACACAACATTATCTAGCCCCAAACTAAGCAGAGCTTGTACTATGGGAACCAGATAGCTGATACATATAATACTTGTATTTTTTTTTGTAAATACATACTTAGAATACAATATAACAACCAGACTGAGAACAAACATCTATGTTCACCGCACAAAATGTTTGTTCTCGGTGGGGATCGAACCCACGACCTACGGCGCAGAAGGCAGAGCAACTACCAACTGAGCTGAGAGGACAGTCAAATTTATCATAACTTTTGATTTAATTTACGAGAACGAAGTCGCAAGGGATTCCACTATTAAACTTAAAAGCGCACCACAAGGCTAATGACTTATGCGCGTTACCCACTTTCTATGCGACGTCAACGCTAGTCTGAAGGGAACGTCGTGCACGAAGACCCGCAGAGAACTGTACTGTGCCTGATATGTGTGAATTGAAGCACTGACGCACCACTGCAGCACGGATACGGAACTGTAACGGTACTGTGCCGGAACTGTGGGTTCACTGATATGTGTGAATCGACCTTTATAGACAAAGCAAACTACAACACTACGCTTCAAAAGTTCACTATAAGATCGTCGTAGGTACATATAACTTGGCTAGACTGTGGTAGAGAGGTGTTTGTTAGGAAACTAGTCAATGCAAAACGGTGCGAGGGACAAATTGCGGTTTCCTACACGTGATGGCAGTACATAATAATAGTACTACATAATTATACACAGACATTGTCTTCGTCATACAAACACTACATTATACAACGTGAGTTTGAATTCATATGTTATCCCGAAAGGGGGATAAGCTACTCCTGAATGCCAACAGCATTAGTTCTATGACTTTTCTGAATCAGGACTTTTTCATTCAACAAATGGTGTGTAAAGTTTACGCCATGATTTTGCTTAAAAGCATGTTAGGCAACCCTATAACCAGCTGATTAGGTACTTGACCTCTGTTGAACTATGTCTTATTTGACACCCAAAATCTGCCATTGGCAAGTCAAAAAGCAATAAAAATGTATTACCGCCTCCTTTGAATCGTCATCCTAATTTTATAAAAATGGGGTCTGTTGGGTTCCGTATAATATTTTTCATGGAATTTATGTTCAAGTATTTATTTTGTTTATTTGTTGTATGATTCAGAACGAAGAGGATGTGATGCAATGCCTACACTCATTAAAAATTATTTTATTTACACATTGTAAAAAAACTAGTGGTAGGTACTTTCGTACCAAAACATATGTAAGACAAGTTTTATTTGTGTGATTGAGTGATAAACAACAAGTGCATTTTGCGACTACCTACTTTATGAAAATCTCCGACTTTGGCATTGCTTTAAGATATGATACGAGAAACTTAAATAAAGTACGTACAGAGTAGGTACCTATTTACTTTAATTTAATTCGAATCGAGAGCTTACGAAGTCATCATACACACGACTTACTTAACCCAATATTGGGTTAGGTAAGTATTTCATAATGTTTGTTTCGCCGTTTTTTATTTCAATGAAAACGGGACGGGACCCTAAAATTATTCGGCACTGTCAAACTTAGACAATTTGGTTAAATTGTCTAAGCTGTCAAAGGAAACCGAACTCGAAAATCTAAAAATAAACTTAGGCATTTCAGTTATTTTCAGTATTTCGTGGACTATTTCGTTGCGAGCGCATGTTGAAAAGTTAAACTCAGTGTACAAAAATCATTTAATTGTCGTAGGTATGGCCTACCTAAGTGCTTGTGAATAATGTGTGCAAAACCTACCTGTACCTAGTACTCGTAGTAGTACCTACCTATGTAGCTACCCGTCTTCAGAACAGAGTGCCTATACCATGGAAAGCCAGTAAATTGATATGTACCTAGTTTGTAAGTTTTATTACTACTTACCTATTTACCAAATTAGCGCCGGCCCCGCCCAAGATGTAGGGTTTTCACACAAAATATTTTGTCAATTGATTATTTTTTTTGTATGGAAGATTTAGATTTCGTATTTCACAGAAATGTTTTCATAGCTTGTGCAAAACCATGGTCCCTATCACCACCTTTCGGGATAACATACGAATTCAAACTCACGTTGTAGAATAGACATCAAAACCTTGCGTAATGAATTTAATCATAGCTTAAAATCTATCAATGTTTGTCAATGTCTCATATACTAGACTGCTGAGGATTTCCATAAGGACTGTAGCATGAGAAATCTTCGAAAAGGGCGTTTTCAAAGTTTTAAAGGGTCGGTAACGCGCTTGTGATGCCTCTGGTATTGCAGGTGTCCATAGGCTACGGTAACCGCTTCCCATCAGGTGGGCCGTATGCTTGTTTGTCTACTTTATTGTATAAAATAAAAAAATATATATTAACGAGCGATCCGCCCCAGCTTCGCTAAAAGACCACTATACAGGGTGTCCCACGGATATGCCACATGGAGGGCAAGTACCTTGATTATTGTAGATTACTGATTGATTGATTATTGTTACATTTTACTGAAAGAAGAATAATTTAAATTTAAAGAACATTTAAACTGCATTCACAGATATTTTTAATAATTACGGTATAATGGTTGAACCAGGAATCGAACCCGTTAAACGAGAAAAATAATCATCCTGTAGCTTTATCATACAGATCGAAAAGTTTCATCTTAAGGATTATGTTCTGCTAAAAACAGAAATAAAAGGAAGACCATGATTTTATACATTTTTAATACAAAATTAATCAATTATTTATCTAATACTCTATTATAAAAAACTATGAATGCAGTTAAAATTGTTTTTTAAATTCATATAAAATCTTCTTCAGTAAAATGTTCCATCTACGATATTCAATGAATTTTCCCTCCAATTTTTTCCTTTCATTTTATCTCCTTATTACCCAAAGGTTAGCTGGTAGATAATACTATCTAGCATTAAGTTCGCCTATGTACAGTAATTTTAATATAACCGATAAATAATTATAATATAAATATATATCTACCTATCCGTGGGACGCCCTGTATATGAAGTTTGTTAGAGATGCCGCACCTGGACCATATTCAATAGTATGCGCTTGGTCTCAGGATATTAGCAAAGTTAGTTACTATACACATTCATTAAAGTTAGCTGTGGCCAAGTACGTAGAAGTTGGTGAGGAATAAACTTAACCTGTAGGCCTACCATGAGCTCTGTCTGGATCTGTCTATGGCTCTGGTTTTGAGTCTGTGTGAGTTCTCAGCTCTCACCAGTGCATTATACTGTGTGTGTGTGACGTTTTGTGTAGAATTTATTTAGTCAACACTCACACAGACTCAAAACCAGAACCAGAACCAGATACAGAGCCAGACAGAGCTCATGGTAGGCCTACTGTTGTTTAATGTGTGCTAAGTTCTAACACTCTGGTAGTTTGACCGCTGTGTTTCAGTTTAAAAAAAAAGTAAACAGGCCTTTGCATCTATTGTAGATCATTTATAGCGTCAGGGGCAACTGGTGATTACTCAAGCCCTACTTGCAGGACGCTATAGTGCCTGGGACAGGGTTTTATGAGGAATAAAGTTTCACTAAGTTAAGAATTTTGCTCGAAATGAAACAGTGCTTAAAATTTGGCCCATCAATATGAGTCACATATATTAAAGACGTTTTAAGGTGATCCTTGTGATTTTACACTGTAAAATCGCAAGAAGTATGTGTGACGAGTGTGTGTGTGCCTAAAATAAACCTATAATATATGAAGTACAATAATTTTTGCACACCATTCAGTTTCGCGTCCTGCGGGCGAGACAGAGACAGAGAAGACAGACCATAAAAGGTTAGATCTAAAAACGATAAGCTCAAAACAATAAACATCAAGTATTACTATCACATTTCACTGGCGCATGCTAAACAGGCGCGATTGCACGAAGCGATAAGAATCGTATGCTGAGCAACTGATTCCTACGGTGGCTACAGACGAGCCAACATTGTCAGTTCTACCATAAGAACTTATAAATGACAAGACAACTTAAGGCTTGCGCACACCTAGTTCGCTGGCGGTAGCGATCAGTGAAACGCTGTCAAATATCGCTGTCACTGCCACAGCGTTTCACTGATCGCCGACGCCAGCGGCCTACGTGTGCACAGGCCTTGAATATGCCCTTAAGGCCTGCGCAGGCCTTGAGGTCATTTAAAAGAGTCGGTTCGGTTCAAATTTGAACCAGAAATTGTAAAAAATTCAACTAATCTTATTAGTGTTTTATAAAGAAAAGCAACGGGTTTTAAGCTTGTGTCATGGGTCAGTGTCTCAGTGAACGCAAAAAAAGCATTAACCTTCTCCTACTCCATCTAAGTTAAAAAAAAGCAGCCAAGTGCGAGTCGGACTCGCCCATGAAGGGTTCCGTAGCATCAATTAACATAATATGTATAAAGGTTTTTGTAGTTCGTCGAAAGGTAAATTGCGGTTGACGATTTATGACGTATAAAAAAAAAACTACTGACTAGATCTCGTTCAAACCAAATATCGTTGGAAGTTTGCATAGTAATGTACAACATATATTTTTTTTGGATTTATCATTCTCTTATTTTAGAAGTTAGAGGGGGGGGACCAACTTTTTTCCACTTTGGAAGTGTCTCTCGCGCAAACTATTCAGTTTAGAAAAAAACGATATTAGAAACCTCAATATCATTTTTGAAGACCTATCCATAGATACCCCACACGTATGGGTTCGATGAAAAAAAAAATTTTGAGTTTCAGTTTCATGTATTAAAAAAAAAATACGGGTTGCACTCCGGGAGTGCCGGCAGAAGTGAAAACTTGATTATTAACGTAGGAACCCTAAAAGTTGTTTATTTTATCAAGTTCCTCAATGTAGTAAAACCCCAATCAAAGTCCTAAGGAACCCTAAAAATTTTAGCATTATCAAGCTCCCAAGTGTAGTTGAAATTCCAATCAAAGTCCTAAGGAACCCTAAAAATGTTAACATTATCAAGCTCCTAAGTGTAGTTGAAACTCCAATCAAAGTCCTAAGGAACCCTAAAAGTTGACCACTTAATCAAATTCCTCAATGTAGTAAAACCCCAATCAAAGTCCTAAGAAACCCTAAAAATTTTAACATTATCAAGCTTCTAAGTGTAGTTGAAACTCCAATCAAAGTCCCCTAAAAGTCGACCATTTAATCAAATTCCTCAATATAGTATAACCCCAATCAAAACCCTATACGGAACCCTAAATTTTACGTAAAGCCAAATCCTCAACGGGTCGGAACCGCTAGAAGGGACCTTGTCGCGCGACCTACAAGTAGGTCCTAAATGAAGTAAAACGGCAGACATAGGAGGAGGGGGTTCTGGGGGGCTAAGGGGGGTCACAGCACGGCTCGCTTCGCTCGCCGCGCTGTTCCCCGTGGTCGCGTGGCGGCTCGCTTCGCTCGCCGCGACGCTCCCCCCGGGTTCAGGAAGAGGGGGTTCTGGGGGGCTTAGGGGGGTAACAGCACGGCTCGCTTCACTCGCCACGCTGTTCCCCGTGATCGCGTGGCAGCTCGCTTCGCTCGCCGCGACGCTCCCCCCGGGTTTCGGAGGAGGGGGTTCTGGGGGGCTTAGGGCTCGCAAACTATTCAGTTTAGAAAAAAACAATATTAGAAACCTCAACATCATTTTTGAAGACCTATTCATAGATACCCCACACGTATGGGTTTGATGAAAAAAAAATTTTTGAGTTTCATTTTCAAGTATGGGGACCCCCAAAATTTATAGTTTTTTTTCTATTTTTGTGTAAAAACCTTAATGCGGTTCACAAAATACATCTACTCACCAAGTTTCATCAGACTAGCTCTTATGGTTTCGGAGAAAAATGGCTGTGACACGGCCGGACAGACAGACAGACAGACAAACAGACAGACATGACGAATCTATAAGGGTTCCGTTTTTGCCATTTGGCTACGGAACCCTAAAAACACACTCCAGCGCCACGTAATAACGGTTTTGGTGAAAGTTACCCCTGACGCTATTAATAAATTACGTAATAAATCACACACAATCCATGCAAAAACTCCTTTACCCAATATCTATTTAGATGTAATTCCTCAAGTTGTTACAGATTGGATCTGAAATTGGATCGCCTGTATTACCTCCAATGACACCCACAACTGTGCGTTCATTCATACCGATCATTCACCTTCATGATATACGTGACTGCTACGCCCAATAAACGCACAAATTGCACAAATTACTAGATAGGTAATTGGAATTAGTTATGTACAAACTGATGGCACTGTTATGCCAAACTAATTAAATGGTAATTCTGATTTTAACCATCAAAACAAACACTCGAATGGGTTAATCTGTTTTAAAACAAAATACAACAACAACAATGAATATTTTCACAAGTAGAAACAGAAATTTCATCTTCTTTTTGATTACCTTAACCACCGACCATTTGTTGATTCATAGAAATGTATGGCCATGTGGATTCTTAGAAGCATGACTTGTCACATTTTATTCAATAGACACTAATTTCCATCTTACTTTTAAAAATCCGCCTACGTTTTTCATCAGCATTCGTACGGTCGGCAAAACTTAATTCAAGCTTATTTGTTTTAATGTTTACCTACACCTATTGAAATCAAATCCTTTCGTTGTATTATCCGTGGCGGTCCAGACCCCATATAATCTCCATCACTTCCAGAGTATGACGTAAGAGGCGACTAAGGGAACGCACAAACTAATCCGCAGTCGCACCAAGCGTGGTGACTTCGGCCTCCCTAAATACAGAGGAGGTATATGTCTAGCAGTGAACTCATTCAGGCTAACCCGACTATGGGCAGACGAATCTCCTGAAGACTTAACACCAACACTGTGGGGCCCAACGTGAAGCCCCTCCTCGAATATAAAGGAGGACTAACTATGTCTAGTAGCGGATTCAGACAAATTATTATTATTAAGTACCTATAATACTTTTGAAATTTAATGATGATTAAAATCAAATTGAAAAGCTCTTAAATCGTTTTACGTCGCTAAATCTTACCTTCTGTATCATGATAACCAATCCTGAGTGTAGATTTGAGATTCGTTTATTTGCCGGTTCAAAGTAGAATTACATTCTCAACTTCCCATTCCCGCCGGCTTAATATACAATTCAAGCCCCCAAACCACCCCTTTACCTGAGGTGAGCCACCGCCTATTTTACGCACACCACGCACTGATTAAATTATACCTTTCTGCAAATTGAACCAATATCAAACTCCTTTGAAGGATCCATATTAAATTAGCTACCAATATATGATCAAATGAACTTCCAAGTGAAGTTCTATCATTATTATATGAATTGCTTCATTAGAATATATGATTAACACCGTAGTTTCCCTAATATACAACCGCACCTTTTTTAGAGATTTAAAAAACAAACATTAAAACCTATTTTCTGTCTGCTCAGCCTCGTCGTACGTCATTTGCTCATTCCTTTTTTGTGCGCGGTAACTATCGCACGCACCTTCTGAGCAATATGCCAAAAAAGGTGTGCAGTGTCAAATAGAAAAATTATGCAAGAAAACGAAGAATTATTTCTTGGATTGATTCATCATCAAAATGATGAGGGTTGGTAAAACTGTTTGGAATGCTCTGGGATTGACTGCGGGTCTCTAACGTTGACATTTGCCAAATCAGAATAAAAAATAAATATATGACCAACCATGGCATCGGGGTTGACTGCGAGTCTCCAACGATGACCTAAGCAGAAAATAGGTACAACATACAAATTAGCTACCAATAACATACGCAACACCTTTGAACTACACGCTAAATTAGGTACGAGGTAAACCGTAAAAGCGCTCGCGGCAGGTCACCCATGAGATAGATGTCCCTAGCAACGAATGTGCCAGAAGAACAGCGGTGCGAGAGGAATGCCGGAAAATTTTCAAATGAGCCACTGATCACGACCAATCTGTGAAGTGTTATGACCAAGAAAAAACCGTAAAGCATCAACAGCTAGCGCGAAGTACCATCGATGGACACGGCAAACTATCGTATGTCAATCTTAATATGTACAAGTCTTCAGACTATCTTCTTACAGCAGATGTGGTCACTAGCACCTATACTATATCACATGGATGTACGCTAAGCTTCTACTATTTTGAAACTATGGGTTTAGCTTCATTACATTTAGAGATTTACGGATGAACTGCAAAATTACACGGATCTAGGTAACGACATCTCATCAAGAAGTTATGTAGGAATTTCGAACTAGCAACTAAATATACTATTGAAAAGTTGGAATTTTCTACATTTTGCAGGGGAAAGGGAAACTTGCATTTGTAATCAGTTAGTAAATAGAATTTCGTCAGGCTTATCGCACATAATCTCTGCTGTGTTCAGATTTGAAAAGTACGTAGATTTTGGAACAATTACCTTCAACGTCATAAGACTATTGGACTCAGTGCAATGCCACACAAGGAACGTCTTTGATCGTCGTGCACTGTGACGAAATGCAATTAACAAGATACGCTCTCAACGCCAGGAGGCTCATAATTTGCTTGTCTACCATCACTTATTCAAATCCAAACAACATATTCAAGTAAGATTAAGCGTGTAACCGAGCCTTGTAAGTTCATACGTTGCATACATAAACGCAATGACGATGACGTCACCGCGGAAGCAAGAGGACGTGCTCAGGTGACTAACCTATCTATTGTGTGGGCAGCAATTGGTTAGCGTCATTGGCGCATTGGCAACAGGACGCGCGAAACGGTTTCAAACGACACATTTGATTTGATACGCCCAATTTTATTGGCGTGGCTTGAGAGTGCTTCTTGGTTTCAATCCATATCCAAAACCTATAGTTCAAACCCAATCCAACAATTTGAGCAAGCATCTGAAGTAGATGTCAACAGCATCAAAGATGTTCACAACTGGACATAGGGCCTTCCCTAAGCATTTTCAGAAAGAATGACTGAACCCTCTAATAATTAGAGGGTTCAGTCATTCTTTCGCTTCGTCTTCCGCGTCGTAGTCACCTCTTATTGACCAACGGTTGTCAGTTCTTCGATCTAAACCATCTGCTAATTGGTACTAGTTCTACGAGCTGTTTTAATCAAAGACAGATTTCTTATTAATAGTTTTCTACTACCCTCATCACTGTTTTCACCCTCATCACTGGTCGTCGCATCAGAGTTTTCTTTGATATTGATTAATACTATTTTTGTTATTCTTGTGCAACGCCCCTCCGTGAAAATGAAGAGATAATAAGCGTGAAACGAGTAAAGGCACTCAATAGAAATGAAAATACTATCCAAGTGTGTAAATGTTATATTGAGTCATGAAAGTTTTCTAAGGAATTGCCCAATATCTGTTGTGTAGTTTCTTTACAGCGCTTCGTTTATGGGTTGGATATGTTCCAAGCTTCCAAATTAATCATGCAATAACTAGCTTCTTCAATACGGGTGTATGTATACTTTCTTTGATAAGTAAATAACTCTGTTTTTTAGTCACGATGACCTTCAATTTCCTTTGATAGTAAGCGCATGTTATTAGCTAAGAAAAAAATTAGTTGAATAACTCCAAATACAAATGGGCAATAGGCCAGAGCAGCATCTTCTGAGTAGATAGTAGATACCACCGATACTGCAGTCATCAATTTTATTGCCAAGCGTGGTGAACTGGTGACTTCAAGTGACCTTGAAACATGTCCTACTCCTAAGGTATGCTTGAGGTCTATGAGTGAACCACAAATAGTTTTCTGGTTGATTGATGCGGTGCCACGGCTAAAATCAGGTTCAAAAATAACCAAATATCCCAAATTTATTGAACCCCAAACTTGACTATCTCGGCCAATTTGTACGTAAATTGGACCATGTTTGATTACGAGTGGACGATCAAGGGGAAACTTTCGACACCTAAGCATATAAACAACCAATGGATGAGAGAAGCCAAAGTGCTATGTTAGCTTAGGACTGATTGCGCTGATTTATTAAATTCCATGAGGCCCCAGGACCTAGTGATGCAATCTAACCGGATTTTCAGACGATCTCGTCCGGTTATGATGCGATAATTCATTGAAGGCAAAAAATTGAGAGAGTTTCAAAACTACTTTCATATTTCAACTACTGTTAATACTAGAAAAGCAAGTTTATGTGAGATAGTGATCAGCTTTATACCTAAGAGAGTATAAACTGCAGATACTAAGCCAAACAAGAAACCTTCACCATGGCTTAGGGAGATTACGTGAACACAATTTTCGGGTTTCATCGTTCTCTTTTAACCAACCTATAAGTTTTAGTAACCAATAAGTTCACCAGCATTATTAGTAAAGCAATACACTAACATTTTCACACTTTTTTTAGCCCTGACTTCTGATCCTCAGGTCGCGGGCTTGAATCCCGTCGTGTACCTATGTTTTCGATTCGAACATTTATGCACACAATGTTAGTGCTCTGAAATGGTGAGAAAAACATCGTGAGGAAACCCGGCTTACTGAGCTCAGCACGTATTGACCATGTCTTTCCTGTGGATTAGGCCTACTAAGCTGTCAAGATGGTATATGTGCTGGGCAAGCTTATTCCATCTAAATCCTGTCTCAGACACTATAGCGTCCCGTAAATAGGGGCATAAATAAACACCAGTTGCCTCTGACGTTACATAAATCATGTTCAATAGATGCAAATGCCGTTAACTTTTTTATATCCGGCTATTTCTGGCTCACAGGGCATCCCTACTTGAATTCGATTACTTACAACAGCTTAGGCCATTTCGTTTTCACTGAAATGCTGTTTATTTTGTTTTTCTAAATATTTAATTTGCAAAACACCGTTTCATTGGCAATATTTCAAGAGACAACACGTTTTCACTAATTAAGTTTGAACGTTTGAATTCTGCAGGCAATATGTATTTAGATCTATGTGGAGTGTGGCATAGTAGGCAAGGCCAGATGAACACAAGACTGTCAAACGTGGATCATACGTGCACAGAATCCCAGTAGAGGATGATGATGGAATCGCTGGTAAGAGCTTGATGAAAACATATGATTCAAGACACATTTTGTAAAATGAGAACGTGTGACTATTTAGTGTTTAAAATTACCTCATCATCTTCCTCCGGTATACCAGCATGTGTAAGTTTACTGGCCGGCAATAGCTTCCTCCATACGAGTGATATGGCGTTCCTCTCCGTGTTTACGACAGAAGCTATCCAATCTCTGTGCAATCTGTCACTTTCACAATTCACTATTACACTGCAGGAATGAGAGTACATCACAGATCTCTTTATCAATAATACTCAAGGCTTATTAAAACTAGAAAAAATAACACCGTGAAACTGTCGTCTACAGAAACACTACAAGTGATGTTGAGTAAAAGAACGTATTGAATCTTTCAACAACTGCATTGTCTGCCGCGCGGCTAGGCCAATCTTAATCACGGCCAAAACAATCGAAGATAAGACAAAAATACCCACGGGTGATCGAGCACGTCATAGAAGATCATGACATTGGGCGTGGCGTTTGTTACGTATCCTTCAGGTTCGTTTACACTAGAAGTACTTGAAATACTGCTTGTCTATATTGTTCTATGTCTATCCTAACAGATGAACTAAATCTGCGTACGCTGTACGAGATGAGTTTCCGCTGATAACAATAACGCGTGTTTTGAAGAGTAAATGAGCTCTCAATAAGCAAAGACAGTTCTTACTTATAGGGAAACAATGTCATTAGAGTTGTCTCAAGTTTAGAATTCATACCAAATTGGTGAGCATTCGTTAGCTCATAGTTTACAGGAAGAGTTGTTTCAAACACGGTGTCACAGTGCTGGTGTGAACGACGCTTTCCTACGGCTGAGTTGGCAGCACGCCAGCATCTCAGCCCGGTCGTAAAGCTACTTTTATTATGGAAACATCGGCAGCGCGACAACCGATACGATACAGGGTGTAAATACGGGTGTTCCGAGTGGAATAGTAGATGTTTTACGACTGCGGATGATAGACGGACGTACGTATTTGGGCAATATAAACTTAGAGAACCGAACGTAACATGCCATTGCAGTATAGTATTCTTCAGTTGGCCGTCGGTATATTTGAATTAGCTGTATAATATTTTTTCTGCGTATTCTTGGCTAGTGATAGTGACGAACGGATTGTAATAATAAGTGATACTGATGGGGAATGCGTGGGTCGAGAAAAAATAAGAGTAGGAGTAGGTCAAAGGCTTACTACTATCAGAAAGATCATCTTCAAACAATAGAGTAGAGAATAGCTATTAAAAGAATCTGGCAGAAATCGAAATATACGGTCTTGACCTTTAGAGAGCTAACCCTGGCAACACATTCGCAATATAGGATAGCGTTCGAAACGCTTATAAATGTGCCAACTTTGTTGTGTTCTCATAGGATGAAAGGGATCCAATGATTTGAATTAAACCTACAGAACCAAATTATAAAAATACCAAATCTTTATTTCAAACAATATTACATGACAGTAACTTAGTGTAATCAATTGATCTTTTTAAAATATGTACATTATATTACTTCCCTCTTCTGTACCATTTCTAAAACCGAGTCTTTCTAAAGAGTTGTTACTTCCGAATCCCAAGTGTTATATCTAAATATGTAAACTAAATCAAAGTCATATATCTGATCCCATAAGTTTCTCAGTAGCATGCATGACTCAATTCCACGATCACATCATCCATAGCTTTAACGCTTCCCTACCATTTCGATAAATTTATACGTCACTCTGAACGGTTATTATAGTCATTACCTTGGTGCACACGTGTTTGTAAATAGTTATAGTATGGTTATAGGCCAGAAAGAACGATGGAAGATGGACAACGGCGATTACAGAGACCAACGACCACGAGGTAGACCACCCAGCCGTTGGTCAGATGACATTGTCGGAGTAGTTGAGGAGCAATGGCGGAGCCTGCCACAGGATCGAAGAGAATGGCGTATTAGGGAGGAGGCCGCATCATCACTTAACAGCAGGTGAGATAGCGGTCAAACGCAAACCTATAAATTGTAAAAAAAAAAAAAAAAGGCCTATACCCAGTAGTAGGTATATACGGGCTAAATAGATAGATAGATGGTTATAGGCACGAGCCGGGCACGGCAAGTGTTTAAACTGGACTTAACGATGAAAATCTGCTTGTACATAACCTATCATAACTTGCTAGGTAATTGTTGAATACCTACTCCTATTAGTTGGTTCCAACTGGAACGAATAAATAGGAAAATGGGAAGGATAATAAATACCATACGCTTTGTTGCGTGTGTATTAAAATTATTTTCCATATACATACCTATTTGTGGAATTAAAAGAGAAATGACAGAAATAAATCAATCAAACGAGCTGTGATTTACAAACGAATTTATTTTACGGCAATAAAAGGAGCATTGAAATGAAAACAAATCCATTCATTCAGCTAACGCTTCATAAATAGAAATATTCAATATTGGTACACAGAAAGATATCAATTTTAGATTAAGTGAACTTCAATTGGAAACAGCTGGACTCACTCATGCGTTTATTTTTAACCGACTTCCAATCAAAAAGGAGGAGGTTCTCAATTCGGTTGTATGTTTTTTTTTTTTTTTTTTTTTTTTTTTTATGTTTGTTACCGCATAACTTCGTCATTTGTGAGCCGATTTGAAAAATTATTTTTTTATCTTAAAGGTACTGCTTCCAGATTGGTCCCATTTTAATTTTATTAAAATCGGTGTTGCCATTTTTTTTTAAATATTTTTTTTAATGTTTGTAACTGCATGCCTCCGTCATTTATGAACCGATTTAGAAAATTATTTTTTTATTTGGAAGGTTATTCTTACGTCCAGATTGTCCCAAACAAATTTGATTAAAATCGGTTTAGCCGTTAAACCATGAAGTCGGTTTCTCAAGTTTTTTAAACTTATAATTATGTTGATAATGAAGTGTTCAGAGGTCAGTAGTAAAGTTATTAATTCAACTTCAATAAGCTGAATGTAGCTTTTCAAATATAATTTTGCAGACATACAAAAACAGGCAACAAACATACGGCTTGGTTTCTCCTGTTTTCAAGAATGATCCTTTTATAAAATATGATAGTCAAGGCTTATCATAACAGTGATACTGCAATCCAACGAAGAGGCGTAGGCAACATAGAGATATGTCAAAAACATTGATCATACCCTGTCAGTAGAAAACCAAAAGGCAGTAACTTTTCGTACTCAATATCACATACGTATAGAATAATAAATAACTAAAAATTTAAGATTTCAGCAATATAATTTTTTTGAAATCATATTTTTAAAGCATAAAGTTTTACGATATCTATTTCAACGAAGTTGATTCAGAATAATTTAAGTTTAAAAAACTTGAGAAACCGACTTCATTGTCAAACGGCTAAACCGATTTTAATCAAATTTGTTTGGGACAATCTGGACGTAAGAATAACCTTCCAAATAAAAAAACAATTTTCTAAATCGGTTCATAAATGACGGAGGCATGCAGTTATAAACATTAAAAAAATTATTAAAAAAAAATGGCAACACCGATTTTAATAAAATTAAAATGGGACCAATCTGGAAGCAGTACCTTTCAGATAAAAAAATATTTTTTCAAATCGGCTCACAAATGACGAAGTTATGCGGTAACAAACATTAAAAAAAAAAATAAAAAAAAAAATAAAAAAAAAAAAAAACATACAACCGAATTGAGAACCTCCTCCTTTTTGATTGGAAGTCGGTTAAAAACAAAATTACTTTCTATTCGTCTTCCCAGAAAAGTTCTAGAATTCCATCCTACGAATACAAAGGCATGCCAGGGTCGTATAGAATTTAATATGTTTTTATTGGATCAATGCACGCTAGACCAATTAGAATATATTGACAATGGAAAAGCCTGGAGGGTCCTTCAATTCGGGTCACATCAATTTTCAGGGGTTTTACGGTTTGGTTTGAGCGGAAAAAATATAAATATACACAACTGTAAATAAAATGCAAGGTTTTTCCTCCTTGTAATAGCTGTCAGTTGGAAAGTTCGGAAATATTTCTGTGAAAATCTACTTTTGTTTCTCATGTTTGCATGTTTTTTACGTACTCTGGCCTCCTGCGATAAAAGCTTGTCCTAGGGCGGGCCATGAGTTACTTTTGTAGCTATTGTTTCATCATCATCGTCATCAGCCTGAAGAAATCCTCTGCTGGACATAGGCCTCCCTTACAGCTTTCCAGGAACAACGATTCTGAGTTCTTTCCATCCACCGACTTCCCGCGATCTTAACAATGTCGTCGGTCCATGGGCGTCGTTCTTTTCGTCTTCCGATTCCGGTTTTCTATTGTTTATTGGTACATGTATTTGTAAGAAAGGAATACCTACATGCGTTCGAAAATTAGTTGTTCTTTTCTGTAATTTAGTTAGGCTAGTTGATGGTTAGGCTACAAATTTCCTATGTCTTGCAATTTTTTCCTTATCTGAATTAGTTTATAGTGCATGACAAGCTTGCACAATACATTGCAATTATGTTTTTATGTAATGCGTTGAGTTTTGCGGTCACAATTCACAAATTGCTGTTGTAAGAGCGTGTTGATGACTGCACTTTGTTTTACATAAGAGCTCCTTTCACCACACTAGCTGTTTTGTCATTTATCATCTTTTTTGAAAGTCCTTCTAACAGAGTGGTCAACGCAGTTGCCGAAGGTTTTCCACGATAGGTAGGTAGAACGATTTATCGTGACTAAGAAAAAACTAATGACGAAATCGGTAGCGTGTGTTACATTTTCTAACTTTTAGCCTATTCTAGAAAGAAAAAAAATGCAATAAATACTATCAACAGAGATATAATAAAAATGAAACAGTAACGAATATCTAAAACAGGCATTAAAAAATAGGCAGGAGAAACTAGTCCATCCAATAAAGTAAAAACCCTTTTGGGAAAGGACAATATTTTTACAACTTTCAGCATTTTTCGAATGAAATGTATGCGTCGTACCGACCGTTTTGCATGTATTCATCCGCTTAGCCAAAGGATGTGGAAAGTGGGTAAGTGTACTTGCCGATTAGCATACGCCCACATTATTTGTCTGAATTCAACTGATAAAAATTCGCAGAACTTTATTTACCACTTCCAACCCATCAAAAACCATGTACCGTTTCAGGCGCTACATTGTCCTACGTAAGGGCATGATGAGTAAAACGCTACTCGCCTCGTAGACGTCCTTTTGTCCTAGCTTGAGTATATTTTTAAATTGAGCCAATCTCCTTTCTGGAAATGAAATAATTAAAATGAAATTGAAATTATTTGCTTAAAGCATGGTACATTTTAGATCGTAAATATAGATTCACACACTCCAGAAAACGCAGCATGCAAACACGATAATGAAAACAAGTAAGATGGTACATGTTTTACTTTTACAATGTTGGACAACGCTGTGAGTTGAGAGAGTAAGTTGGTATGAGGAGTGTCTAAGGCGCCAACAATGACTCCTCAAAGTCATGGTTTACCACTGCCAGAACCGGGATCGACAGTTAAACGTGATCCTGAAGCACGAGATCACTCAGAGTATCAGTTAGATAGAGGCTGATGTAAAAGTGCATCAACGCATAAAACCAGTAAGCTATTAGCGATCACTCATCCAACTGATGCCCGCGGAGAATAAAACCTTCTTAATTCAGTAGTTTATTAGTTAGGAATGACTAAGCCACGACCGCTTCTCAATTCAATAGATTGGAGTCGTGCGTACCGATTTCCCACACGTTCGGGCTTCGAACTTGACCGTACGCTTCTCATTCTGCGTCGATCACAGAACCATCAACAGTTGCCACCTGTGACTCATCACCACAGAGTACTGGGTAGTCACTACACCGGTTTCTTCGATCCAGTACTGGTAATAGTCGCGAGCGCACCTTCGTTAGGAGAATATCTAATGGTGGCACGCCTTTGATAGCATCATGTTTATTTTTAAATACTACTGGAGTCCTTCGAAAAATTGACCGGGCGGTTGCTTGTTGATCCCAATAAGTGATAATCGTATACTAGCAGATAGCTTATGCTTTTATTATTCTTGGAATGCTGCTCCACTACTAAAAAGACTGGCAGTTATTCTTTTAAATTACTTCATACCTAACGCAATCTAAACCGTTCTTCCTGTTCCCAGGCCATGATGTTTCGGAGCCATAGTGCTCTTCATCTCCCTATTCCTCTCAACTTCTCTTTATTACACGACTCATGGTGTCAGTGGATGATTAGGCCTCAAATCGTTTTTTCTGGATAAGGCTTATATCCAGCAGTGGACTTTATCAGGCTGATTATGAATGGCCAATCTAGGCAGTATTATCTTAATATTTCTCCATGTACGCATCTACGTCACGATCCGGAGGCCTCTAATCATTTGCCAATAAACAGCCAATTGCGAAGTTTTTTACTCCAACCACAGAATAAGTATTAGCTTCTATAGCAATACTCGTTTAATGAACTGAATCGGAACGTTGATGAGAGATGCCACTCTATCGATGAGACGTTTTAGTGACTCGAGAGTGTAATATTTTTAGACTATAGACCTCTAAAATGTATAAGTATGTCAAAAGTTATATAAAATATATTATATTTGATAAGTACAATTCACTAAAAATATTGTATGTCTAAGAATGCATGTATACTGTAAACAGAGCTGTAAACTTTTATTGATGTTATGGAATAAACAGGCTTTTTTATTTTATTTATTTATTTTATAGACTTCTACTGCTAGAACCAAGCGTTAGTTAAAATTAGCCCTGTCACTGTTTTCTGTTACTTATTGGTAAGAGAAGGCTATAATTTATTAGCGTTGTTCATCATCACTATAAAACCCAGAATCAATCATGGGTAAGCCTTGCTTCCTGACACTTTGTTCTGTGCCTGTAAGTAAATAGGTCTTTTTACTATTGTAGATGATTTATACAGCGTCTGATGCAAATGGTGATGACACAAGCCCTACTGCGGGACGCTATAGTGCCTGGGACAGGATTTTAGATAGAATAGGCTTGCCCAGCACCTCTACCATCCTGACAGCTTAGTCGGCCTAATCTACAGGACAGACAATAGACAAAGACATCTGTGTCTGTAGTTCCCCAGCAAATGGGCTAAAACAAACTGACTCTTACCACGTATGAACCAGAGTTCATTTCAATCATTGCCCATCTATTACTCTGCCAAAACCTACAGAGTAGCCTGTGCCGATGACATCACCGTGTGAAAGCACGCTTTACTGTTCTGTTGTGTTTGGTGTATGTCCTGGGGTCAAAATATTTTGATTAGCCGTATCATCACTGGTCCGAATCGGAAGAGCCTCAGGACTTTGCCCCCAGGCACCAAATATAGATATCCTGTCAGATCTCTTAGTACCAACTTAAGATTTTTAAAGATCAATGTGTGTATGTAGGTACTAGATAGAATAGTATAATATGACCGCTGACTGAAACAACATTGTAAAAACGTCGAGTTATGGAAAGTCAGGGTGCATCACCCTTTTTGATTGGTATCGCACAGTTTAAACATCAGAATTTATTGATCAAGGAAAACCCAATGTTTTGTGGGGTATTTTTAAATCACATCAAGCTAGCAAGTTATGTGTTTACTGAGATCAATTAATTTCGGTGGAAACTTAGAATAGAAGAACCATTTTTCTTCCTCGCCCTTTCTTAGGTCATACAGTTTCGGAGCTTTTGTGATGAGTGAGTGGAGAAATGATTTTTTTATGTAATAGAAAGGCAGAGCGAGACGACCTTATGGCCCACCTGGTGATAAGCCAACACCAAGGGTGCTGTCATTGCGTTGTCTACCCTGGAGGAGTTTTTTAAATGTTTTTTTGAAGCTATTCTTGTTGTAGTTCAGAGGCAAAACCTCTGGTGGTAGCTCATTCCACTATTTATGGGTATAAGGAAGAAACGATCTCGAGAAGCGAGTTCGAGAAACCGAGTGTTCCCAGTGTTCTAGTCTTTCAGCCTACATTTACATGAACTTCCTTGTTCTAGATCCTTATGAAAAACTGCAAAATAAAAGTCTTATTCAAGATCTAGTTTAAAAAAAATGATGTTAGATGTTAATAGTTGAGCAATGAACAAGGAAAACCAACAGTACCAAATTGCTACAATTGAGCTAATGACGTCAATTTATAATTGCTCGCACGCATATTTAGAACTACACGCAATTTATGTACAGTACGTAATATTATTGGTAGAGTTACAATAAATAACTTAATGAGCCTAATTGATAAACAAATCTTTGATGCGTATCGCAGGAAAAATAATTAATCTGATTATTTGTCAAAAGTTTATGATTGAACTCTAAGACCTGTATTCAGAAACAATGCTTGAGTCTCAGTTGAGCTTATAGCATAGATTTTTGTGCAAAAATATATGCTTGAGGCTCGACTCAGACTCAAGTACTGTTTCTGAATACGGGCCTGAGCTGTTTACATTTGAGGGGACGATGCCTGTTTCATCGAAGCGGATTCGTTTAACCGTTTCAGGACGATATGAAGCAGAAGATTTATAGCATCGTAGAGGACATTCATAATAAATTGGTACAATTAAGTATTCGGTATGCCGAGAGCACCAGCTCCCAATGAGCAGTGCCCTGTGTCCATCACGTTGAGAAGTGTTAAGGAAGGCTTATGTGACAGATTTGCACTTTGAGACCTACATGACGCTTCAATTTTGAACACAGCAATGCCTTGGTAACCGCCATTACTGTGTATGTACTTCCTCGGATGGTTTTTTTTCACAAAAAGCTCTACTACTAAATACATAATGGATTTCATAATAAAATAAATTCAATATTTAGTTTTTGGCAAGGGTACGAGCTCGTCCCGCCTTTCGAAGTTCGCTCCAAGGCCTATGTTAGATCGATAACTAGTTCTAAGTCTGTTTGAGTTTGTGAGTGGTCCTAAAAGCTTCTGTCTACACTAATAATTATACCGAATTGCGTACTCTCATAATTTCACCAAAACACTCAATCTGAAGGTTTGAAATGAATTGTATTTGATCAAGCAAACTCGTGAAGAAATCTGCAAACTCATCTAATCGACCGGCATCTGATGGCTTTCAATATTCACGATTACTAATATCGAATGAATGACCTACATTTAATAATGATCTATAGACTTAATAGATGAAAAGGTCTTTGTGTGTCTTGAGTGAAGATATTACTTTCTTGACTTTAATGTGCACACAGAAGCTTAACTTTTATGGCCATAAAAGTACACAAGTTTAATGAAAAACCCATCTTGTTTTTAACCCCCGATTGTAGTAATAAGTTCGAGACCTTATTGTGGAGTCTTCTGTTTGTGAGTTTGACCCGAAGTTGAGTGAAGATAACTTTCGCTGAAAAATACACTTATTGCTTTAATCTGCCTACACAGAAGCTTAACTTTTATGACCCTCAAAATAAGTTGAGTGAAACACCCATCTTTTTTTCCCGACTGTAAAGAGGGATGTTATAAGTTCGGGACCTTATTGAGGAGCCTTCTGTTTGTCGTCAAACGAATGCTGTGATATGAATGCGGACAATTTTTATAAAAAAGTTGAACGTTCTGTTATCGTTCATAACCATGTTAGGTAGAACCCAGCCTCGACTTTCGTTTAAGTTGAACAAGGCGCTATTAAAACTTACTTCCAACATGAGCCCATCTTAATGAAAGTAGACGCACTTGAGTTCCCTTCACCACACTGGTTTGAAAGAACCATTTACATTACACTATAAGAAAAACGAGGAGTCTTATTGGAAGATAATCTTCGCAAAAAACGTCAAAGAGAAGTACTTAATCTTCAGTCAGATTCTCAATTTTGCCGCCACAATTTGATTTCCCGGACAGTCAGAAAGGGCTTTTAGCCAGTTAGTAGGCATGAGGGGGAGACCAAATAGTAGGCAAGGCAAGGTCTAGACGCCTTAATGGATTCGCTACTAACGTCGGAAATAGAGTTTCGTCTATCAAATTACTGCATTATCAATTTGTACATATGATATGCCAACAATGTAGGTATACTTATTTTATAGGCCTTACAAAAGAGTGTGTGGTGTATTATTCTTGTCGTGGCACAAGTTTTATCGACCTAGTGTGGTGAAAGGATTTATGTGCTCCTCAGAGAGGTTTTTTTCGTGTACGGACACACGTTTTCAAACGTTTTTGGTTCTACGACACACCGGATAACTTTGTGAGTATTGGCGTGATAGAGGCCTAACCCATTCGATATTACAGACTTATTAGATGTATAAAAATAGCAAACAAGTATGTCAGAAGTCAGAACTAGTGCTCATAACAATGTTACAAGGGCTATGACGTAAATGAGTTAATTAGATTAAACTGCTTAGCCGTCAGTACTATCCACACGCACCGTAGGAAGTAGGGCATGCAATTATCGAAACTTTTCGATAATCAATAATACGATATTTATCGCTCTATTTTTCTCGCGTTATTGGTAAAGGGAAAAACCTTCATGTTTCGGTATAATTTAACTGCTTTATTTGTCATATCTAAACTCAACAAGAGGAATTACGTATAACCTACTATCCCGTTACCCGTTCCCGTGTCCCGTATACCTATTATTTATCTATTTCTACTTATATAGTTCTTTTTTTTTCGTGTCGATGTTACAATAAAATTGAGTGAAAAGAGGATGAAACGGCATTGAACAGAGGATGTGCCTGCACTGTCACTTTCTTGTTTTGATTATTACATTAATTATTATTTTTTATACAGCTTTCGGTTTTTCACTGTTTATTCAAGGATTGCATGTACCATTAGTATGGAAAATAGCTAAAATTTATTGAGCTTTACATTATAATTTTGGGATTGATAACTCATTATTTACTAATAAATAATAATATGATTTTATTACATATTATTTCGATTAGTGTCACTAATCAAATAGCTTTTAATTATATCACACTTTCCGTTCTAATAATTACGAGTATGAGCTATTTTAACGATTAGGTTCTTTAGTAAATCAGTCAGTAGAATGCTTGGACTAGTAGGTAATCATTATCTATAAATGTTTTTTATAAAGAAACCAAATAATAATAATCAATTAGAATGTACACATTGCTTAACATTTTGTTATCATCGTTAGGAATAAGAATGAACTTTTCGTAATAATAGTTCATTCATACATTTTTGAATTTATCGTTTATCGGTTTTTATCGTTTTTATTTTCGATAATTATCGCTGGCGAAAATGAGCCGATTACCGATAATTTATCGATTATCGATTATCGGATTGCATGCGCTAGTAGGAAGGCAGCATAAGCATGTCTAAAAAAACTTTTTGCTACAAACATTAAGCTTAATTTGGGACTAAAAAGTGTTGTGTGGATTATTCACAATATTAATTTATTTATTACTAGTGGCCGCCCGCGGCTTCGCTCGTCGTTCCCGTAACACCCCGTTCCCGTTGCTTTTTCGGGATAAAAAGTATCCTATGTCCTTCTCCCGGTTCTAAGCTACCTCCCCAAAAATTTTCTGCCAAAACGGTTCCGCCGTTTTTGAGTTATAAATAGTGTAACTAACACGACTTTCTTTTATAAATATAGATTTCTAAGTCTATTTATAAGATAATTGCCTACCCAATAAAATAGTGAACCAGATAGGGGTGGGTCGTTTAGGGGTGGAATCCACCCCATAACCAAATGCATGACGAGCATTGCTAATGGAAAACGAGCTAATATTCTTTTCGTTTTATTGCTTTTCTTTATTTGCTAACAGAATTTGTAATGGGCATTCGTTTTATGCTTTATTCATATCTAAATAAGATAGGTAAACGAAACACAGTCTTATATTTTTTCTGTTAACTGTACTTCCGAAAACTCGTAACATTCGTTAGTAATGAAATAACGTTTTAAAAGCAGGTTTTAAAAAGTCGCAGTTCTTGGAATTTTTGTTTTTGCAGAATCATAATTATTATTGCAATCGTAGGTCTAATTACTCATCTTGAAAGTTATATCATAGCTGAAGCTAGAAGTATGGTTTTCAGTTGTGTTACCTGTAACGGACTTAAACTTGAACCAATTGCGGGCAAAAGGAAACACTATGATCACATAACCAAATAATAATAAGGCATTCAATGATTTACTAACGATATGGGAAGAATTCAACATTGTTATTATAGAAATACTAGGGTAAGTTATAACACATTCTTAACATTACTATAATTGCACGTTCAGTATTACATTACAACTTCCTATTAGCACCGTAAACGCTGAAGATATAATTTCACAGCAATAAAAATGCCGGTCTACCGTTAATGGTATGCTACGCTACAAGAAACATTTCCGACGACATTTTTCTTTTACGAGCGTGGCTGTTTCTTCTTATTGAAATTCGTGAATTGAAGGATTCACTTTAGTAATATCGCAATATCTAGTTCAGCTTTGAAAAGTATGACAGAGAAGTCCACTCAAAGACTCGCTCGCTCATTTTCACAATATTTCCGAAACTACAGTTCTTAGAGGTCTGAATTTTGTCAGACACTCTCTCAAAAAGATATGAATTTGAAAATTCGTTAAACGTGGTTGAAAAAAAAGGAGTTTCAAAGTAGGTATGGAAATCGTTTTGATTTTCCATGAAGAAGATACCGAATATCCGTCTCTGTGCCGATCTTATCAAAATAAGAACATATACCTACAGAGGAAGCCTGAAAATGTAACAAGCATACACTCTCGGAAGTTTCGCATTAATACGAGTATTGATTCCACAATTTTTCCAACTTGCGTTACGTGCTCTTTCCCCGTTTCGCGAACGCGTGGTACTCGTATGATCGCAATAAAAAGTGCACAAGTCGATATGTGGATCCAGTGCCACTCTGCCATATACAGCCATGGGAAAGCGAAGCTCGTCGCCTTATCGAGCTGACATTGCAATGCTTTAAAATACCTTACTTTCTAAAGTAATATGTATTTTCAGTTGTTCGGTGCTTTCTGAGATTCTCTATCATGTTATTCGCAAGACTCTCTGAGAACCTAAAAAGTATTTTTATTTTCAATCCTTCTAATCTAAACCAACCAACACCTATGACCACGGACTCCGAGCGACCGCGAGTTAATAATTTTATGCAAATGTTTAAATCTACCCTTGGAGATAAATTGCAAAAGCTTACTGGAATTGCTTTGGTTTAAAATTCACTTTTCCGTGGAGAGCGATGTTGGAAATAAATGTAATTTAAAGGGAGAGAAGCTTGTGAATTTGATCACAGAATTTTAGCATTTATAGTCTACTAAGACACCTTCTTGCCAAGCATGGTGACTACGGCAGAATCTCCAAATGTTAAACAAATCTATGAAGGAGGCATAGGCTTTACTATGCCTATACCAAATGACCAAATTGACCGAATTGTCGTCAGTTTAACTTGATGATGTAGGGTTCCTTTACTTTTCCGGGGAGTCCGTAATAAAAAAAACCAGACAAACCCAGCAATCAGACTCCCAAAACAATGAAGTTTAAATCACGTTATGTCCAAGGGTTTTGGGAACTTACGAAGAATGTCACATTATAGTTACTACAGGCTGGTACTAGTAAGATATCGCATCGATCAAATCGTACAAATAGCTGAGAATTCCAACTGAATTCGAGTAATTAGCATACCATACGAAGCTTACAAGTTACACGGTACAGTGAACAGGTCTATTCATTTATTCAGATTGAAAACAGCCCTTTTTACATGACTTGGGTGAGACATAAGATGCATCCTAGGCTTCTACTTACGACTAGAGCGATAGTGCCAAAGGGCGACCAATTCTCTCAAGTTAATCCGCTTTATCCACAAGAAACACATGGTTTAATACGTGCACAGTTGATTAAGCCACGGGTTTCCTCATCATATTTTCCTAGCAATTTAAGAGTGCTAGAAACAACTAACACCCCGTTCCCGTTGCTTTTTCGGGATAAAAAGTATCCTATGTCCTTCTCCCGGTTCTAAGCTACCTCCCCAAAAATTTTCTGCCAAAACGGTTCCGCCGTTCTTGAGTTACAAATAGTGTAACTAACACGACTTTCTTTTATAAATATAGATTTCTAAGTCTATTTATAAGATAATTGCCTACCCAATAAAATAGTGAACCAGATAGGGGTGGGTCGTTTAGGGGTGGAATCCACCCCATAACCAAATGCATGACGAGCATTGCTAATGGAAAACGAGCTAATATTCTTTTCGTTTTATTGCTTTTCTTTATTTGCTAACAGAATTTGTAATGGGCATTCGTTTTATGCTTTATTCATATCTAAATAAGATAGGTAAACGAAACACAGTCTTATATTTTTTCTGTTAACTGTACTTCCGAAAACTCGTAACATTCGTTAGTAATGAAATAACGTTTTAAAAGCAGGTTTTAAAAAGTCGCAGTTCTTGGAATTTTTGTTTTTGCAGAATCATAATTATTATTGCAATCGTAGGTCTAATTACTCATCTTGAAAGTTATATCATAGCTGAAGCTAGAAGTATGGTTTTCAGTTGTGTTACCTGTAACGGACTTAAACTTGAACCAATTGCGGGCAAAAGGAAACACTATGATCACATAACCAAATAATAATAAGGCATTCAATGATTTACTAACGATATGGGAAGAATTCAACATTGTTATTATAGAAATACTAGGGTAAGTTATAACACATTCTTAACATTACTATAATTGCACGTTCAGTATTACATTACAACTTCCTATTAGCACCGTAAACGCTGAAGATATAATTTCACAGCAATAAAAATGCCGGTCTACCGTTAATGGTATGCTACGCTACAAGAAACATTTCCGACGACATTTTTCTTTTACGAGCGTGGCTGTTTCTTCTTATTGAAATTCGTGAATTGAAGGATTCACTTTAGTAATATCGCAATATCTAGTTCAGCTTTGAAAAGTATGACAGAGAAGTCCACTCAAAGACTCGCTCGCTCATTTTCACAATATTTCCGAAACTACAGTTCTTAGAGGTCTGAATTTTGTCAGACACTCTCTCAAAAAGATATGAATTTGAAAATTCGTTAAACGTGGTTGAAAAAAAAGGAGTTTCAAAGTAGGTATGGAAATCGTTTTGATTTTCCATGAAGAAGATACCGAATATCCGTCTCTGTGCCGATCTTATCAAAATAAGAACATATACCTACAGAGGAAGCCTGAAAATGTAACAAGCATACACTCTCGGAAGTTTCGCATTAATACGAGTATTGATTCCACAATTTTTCCAACTTGCGTTACGTGCTCTTTCCCCGTTTCGCGAACGCGTGGTACTCGTATGATCGCAATAAAAAGTGCACAAGTCGATATGTGGATCCAGTGCCACTCTGCCATATACAGCCATGGGAAAGCGAAGCTCGTCGCCTTATCGAGCTGACATTGCAATGCTTTAAAATACCTTACTTTCTAAAGTAATATGTATTTTCAGTTGTTCGGTGCTTTCTGAGATTCTCTATCATGTTATTCGCAAGACTCTCTGAGAACCTAAAAAGTATTTTTATTTTCAATCCTTCTAATCTAAACCAACCAACACCTATGACCACGGACTCCGAGCGACCGCGAGTTAATAATTTTATGCAAATGTTTAAATCTACCCTTGGAGATAAATTGCAAAAGCTTACTGGAATTGCTTTGGTTTAAAATTCACTTTTCCGTGGAGAGCGATGTTGGAAATAAATGTAATTTAAAGGGAGAGAAGCTTGTGAATTTGATCACAGAATTTTAGCATTTATAGTCTACTAAGACACCTTCTTGCCAAGCATGGTGACTACGGCAGAATCTCCAAATGTTAAACAAATCTATGAAGGAGGCATAGGCTTTACTATGCCTATACCAAATGACCAAATTGACCGAATTGTCGTCAGTTTAACTTGATGATGTAGGGTTCCTTTACTTTTCCGGGGAGTCCGTAATAAAAAAAACCAGACAAACCCAGCAATCAGACTCCCAAAACAATGAAGTTTAAATCACGTTATGTCCAAGGGTTTTGGGAACTTACGAAGAATGTCACATTATAGTTACTACAGGCTGGTACTAGTAAGATATCGCATCGATCAAATCGTACAAATAGCTGAGAATTCCAACTGAATTCGAGTAATTAGCATACCATACGAAGCTTACAAGTTACACGGTACAGTGAACAGGTCTATTCATTTATTCAGATTGAAAACAGCCCTTTTTACATGACTTGGGTGAGACATAAGATGCATCCTAGGCTTCTACTTACGACTAGAGCGATAGTGCCAAAGGGCGACCAATTCTCTCAAGTTAATCCGCTTTATCCACAAGAAACACATGGTTTAATACGTGCACAGTTGATTAAGCCACGGGTTTCCTCATCATATTTTCCTAGCAATTTAAGAGTGCTAGAAACAACTAAATAATTATAAACTAGCTACATATGACTGGATAATTGTTTTCCTGAGCAATTCATTTCAAATTTAATTTTGTAGTTTATAAATGTTTCCTGTTACACGTACACGCAAGTATCTAAATAGCTTCAATAACATTATTCAAAGTAAGTTTGAAGTTATTTTTTGCCAGTTACCGAAAAAGGTACTATGGTAACTTGCCAAGCTCAGAAACATCAAAATTCCAAATTGCACAATAGGAACCTATTCTAAAATCAGACGATAAATATGGATTGCAATTCGCTAGTTTCGAAACTATCAACACTTTTATACCAAACTCATTTTAATTCAATCTTTGTTCCACGGTAAGCAAAAGTTAGCTCGATCAAAACTAGTCAAACGAATCCTTGAAAAACATTGTCTCTTGATTGAATTACCAACTCTCCAAGGATCTGAGGAAAAACAAGATTTCCTTCGCTTATCAGTTAAAACTCAACTCGATTAGAGTATAAACAAGTTTAGAAGTTAGAATTTCTCTCATCTCGGATGCACCCTGTTGCTTTAATTTTCCTTTCTTTAATGCAATAAGTTGGCAGTTAAAAGTTGTGGCGAAGATTTGCGCGATATCTAGAAGTATTTTCTTTTTAATTTCCTGTGACAGAGAAGATGCCCAAGAGCACAGTTTAGACTTAGAGTAATAAATGTTATGTACTTCCACCGATTTAGAACGCTACCCGTAGTGCCGATGAGATACATACATTTTTAATACATAAATACATTTTTTAATAGAAAAAATCCATTGATGCGTTACCAGATCTCATAAATCATAAATAATTTGTTTGCCTCAATTAAGTGTACATGAAAGATCTTATAAAATAATAAAATAAGTGTCACTTATTCCCCATAGCCGGGATGCAAAATTTTCGGTTCATGCTTATTTAAGTTTGAATTCAATATAAACATTGACCATGTTGTATCAGATGCATTTGAACGAATGACCTTCAAATCAGAAGTTAGGTCACTCCCACTAGACCACCTCTCGTTCAACGTTGTTGTGTTTTATTGTAATCTATGAAACGTAATTAATTCAACGTATGCGTATGCAATTATGCACTATGCACCCAAGGGTCACCTTCAGGGAGGCCTAGTGAACAAGAAGCAAGGTTCTTAAAGTCGGTTATCAGGATAATGTTACCGCTAGCCTTGTAGATAATAATGGGGTAGTGTGAGTACATTAAGTAATAGGCACCTAGACACATTGCACTAATACCTACTTCTCAGGGAGTCCTTGTGGCTGTGTTGTTATTTTAGGAATTGTATAACAATACCATCATGTGTTTGTTTATTTTTTCAATGGTTACACATTTTACAAAGCATAGTTTATTTATATCGATGAAGTTACACGAAGCAAGGAACTCGACCGTATTTATAACTAGTATCCCACGTAGAATAAGTTTCGATGGTCGATAAGAACCTAAACCTAGTTACACCAATAAAACAACCGTTTAACCTAGAACTTAGCAATAATATACAAGCTCAAATAGAAAATAACTAGTTCTACTCAGATAATAGAGACGAGATTATTTACCTAAAACAAATAAATTAACAAGCACGAGAGCACTGTTTACAAATTAAACTCTTTTAATTCTGAAGCTCTTCGCAGTCTCTACCTCGTCTTCCAAGAGACAATGCATTGTGCATCCAACACAATAAAGGGAATCTCTAATCAAATATTTGCTCGTGAGAAAAAGAAAGAGTCAACGCAATAGTAACAGACAGAGTTGCCATGTTGTTTTTTTTTCCGGACTGAGGTAAATATAGACGCGTCCAACTTGCATGACATAACTCTGGTTTCGAGTGCATAGAAAAGACGAAAAGTTATACTGAGCGGGAGACGTCCAGAAAATGGTTCATTATAAAAACTCTTCGGGTGCCTTATGGCATCCGAAGAGTTTTTTTGCGTGACAACAAAAGCGGTTTTCTTGGAAGATAACTTTTCGTTGCATGTATTATAACCACCATTATATTGGACGTCCCGGCCTTAAAAATGGCCAGAGATATAAATAATAGGGCAAATTTACGTGTGGTCTTATGTCAGTTTAGTATGGTACAACAACAGACTACGTGCAGACGTCTAAAATGCCTATTTTCTTTTGAGTACTGTTAAAATTAGCACTGTCACCGTAAAGTTTCTGATGGAGCCTTTCTTTCGATAAATACGATTAATACCCGTGTAGTACCTACATTCAGTAGCATTTATTTCGATGTGGGAAGGTATAGTAACTCATGCGAATTTTTCGCGTTGTGTTCATATGCAAAGCTTCTTCGATGGTTGCGAAGGACGATGTTGTGGTCTTTGGAAAATGGTGGGAGATTTTAAAGGAGACTCGGTTAGAATAATTTGGAGATGTTTTGACCAATAGTAAGACGATAAAAAAATGAACAGTGCCTTAGAATAAAAATACAAAAACGTGAGTCACAAGGTTCTGATAAAACCATGAGCTTTCAAGCTTGGAATACTAATTACTAGGCCTGTCGGCGCCATGATCTCCTTGCGTTACAGTGCTGGTTGTTCGTCATAAAATAGTAGACCGTATCACGACGGAATAAAAACCATAGAAACGGAACAATTAGATTAGGTCTTGAATTTCATCGCATGTGCCAAATATTCTTGGAATTAAGTCTGAATTCTACGTCCTATTCAGCATTATAGTATCATTCTAAATTCACAATTCCGGTGAAGTATAGTTGAGGACTTTGGTAACATCAAAATCTATTCAGATACCTACATAACATCAGGCTGATTGCTTGGGTGATAATTATATCTGTAAAAACCATCTGTAACATAATGATTTCTGTTGGCTTTTGAAGAACATAGGGCGTCGACAACACGTTACAGAATTTTAATAACCAACCGGTCACTTACGTAACCAATGCGTGTTATTGATTTTTTTTTATTTGTCAGGTCGAGGGCAACGACATGCCTGTGCCAATAATTATTCTACATTCGAAAGAGTTTTGGCTTTCTGTGGTATGGATTAGGGAAGAAAGAGGTTAGTATTGATTTTAATTACGGCTCTGTATTAAACTGATACACGTACGGTGGAATATCGAATAGGGGTCACAACTGATATCACTGTTATGTTGACCTCAGATCTGATGCCTTTGTAGAAGATAAAAGTTTATAGCTTATTGCACGAGTGTGAGAAGATTATTATTGTGACGTAGGTGGTTGAAGCACATTATTATACGTTGTACATACCTAATTACCTAGTTTATCTACGTATAACTGTTATGAACAGAAGGGCAAGTCCCACTTCATTTACAACATTTCGTAGACGAAATGTTGTTTTCGTTTCGCCTATTTGTCTCTCTCTATGTATGGAGAAAAGATGGAACTGCAAAAATACGTCTCATCAATTTTCCATACAAAAGAGAGAGAAACGTGCTCACACGAAAACAACATTTGGTAGACGAAATGTGGTAGCAAAACTCCGACTTCGGGTACTGGAAGACGACCTTGTCTTTACTCCAAGCAATAATCTGGCAACTACCTGACTGAAACAACACATTTGTACACCTAATAAGAATATTTATTATTATGGTGATTACAGCCGAGATGGTAACATTTAATAGTACATTGTTACCTGAGTGTTGAAAGTCACGTTTTTTGAGTCCCGAGACGGGTTTGGCGCCAGAGCGTAGCGAGGGCGCCAATGGAGCTTGAGGGACTTAAAAGACTTTCACCCGAGGTAAACACTGTGCTTTTCATTACGAATACAAGGAAAGTAAAAATAAAAACATGAAAGAAAAATTAGTGAAAATGAAGATTGAATTGCCGCCTTCCCGGTTTATTTTTTCTTTTTCTCTGGCGGGCCTTCGGCTTCGGCTCGCCAGCATTATTCAGCCATTATTTTCATTTTCAAAATTTAAAAAATGGTAAATTGTTTGCTCAAATCTATGTTATTTTATAGAAATAGTTGAAGCTATATATTAATAAAGTAATTTAGAAGATATATTATTTATTTAATACTATCTTTATGTTATTTAAATTTAAATTTTACATTGCGCTCTAATTAGACGTTATAAACTTCTTACCGTTGTGATGGGTTTCCAACCTACTTGCTAAATAAAAAGTTGGAATTTGGTTCAACAACCTCCTTGCAGTTAGAAAGACTTTAGAAAGTTGGAACATGGTAGAATAAAATAGAACTTGTTTTTTTTATAATTTGACAGCTGTCAGTAGAAAGCGATTCTCCTTAGGGCTGAAAGTATTACTTTCAATTAAGCCCCTCAGGCAACTTCAGACCTACTTTCAGAGTATGAGCAATGAAAAAATATATTAAGGCTTCATGCATTTACACGTTGACAAAATATAAAGTTTGAAAATATCACGCACAAGATTTCGCGATTAAAATGCGTAAAAGTCCTGTTGAAAGCTCGTCCGTGTACCCAATGCTTTATGCATGAACGCGCTCTCTGCGTGGGTAATTTTTAAGAGGGCTCTGGTAAAATGTCACCCTATGTTGTGTAACATTTGCTTAGGTAAATAAATAAGACTCCATTTGCCAATTTTCGGACAGGCTTTGTTTAGATAAGTTCTAGGAAACGTATTATAATTTCTAAAATAGAGTATAGGTGTGAAAAGTCGATCGTTTTTATGCAGGTACCTACCTACTTTAACATACTGCTAGGTACTGATGGAGCGAAAACTCTTCATTGATTATAGCTACAACTCTGTTTAACTTTAAAACACGGCCAACAATCCAACTACACATAACGACGCCATCTTCTTTCCTCTTCTTCTTTTTTCCACCACTAGAGATGTGATGCTTGATCCGATTAGGGATGTCCTATTCCCAAAACCGGTTAGCATACATATGACATTAGAACATTTAAATAAGTTGGTATCTTATGGTGGTTGGTGGTATTTGTCGATAAAACAGCACCATGGTAAAAAAAGCTGAAATTCCGAAGCATAGTACGTAGGTATAGGTTGACATATTAGAACATTTTAAATAAATTGGTATCTTATGGTGCTTGGTGGTTTTTGTCGATAAAACCGCACCATGGTAAAAAAAGCTGAAATTCCGAAGCATAGTACGTAGGTATAGGTTGACATATTAGAACATTTTAAATAAATTGGTATCTTATGGTGCTTGGTGGTTTTTGTCGATAAAACCGCACCATGGTAAAAAAAGCTGAAATTCCGAAGCATAGTACGTAGGTATAGGTTGACATATTAGAACATTTTAAATAAATTGGTATCTTATGGTGCTTGGTGGTTTTTGTCGATAAAACCGCACCATGGTAAAAAAAGCTGAAATTCCGAAGCATAGTACGTAGGTATAGGTTGACATATTAGAACATTTTAAATAAATTGGTATCTTATGGTGCTTGGTGGTTTTTGTCGATAAAACCGCACCATGGTAAAAAAAGCTGAAATTCCGAAGCATAGTACGTAGGTATAGGTTGACATATTAGAACATTTTAAATAAATTGGTATCTTATGGTGCTTGGTGGTTTTTGTCGATAAAACCGCACCATGGCAAAAACGAAGCTGAAATTCCGAAGCATACCTAGTACATTATTTAGTTGAGTTGAGTTGATACTTTGTACCATTATTGATGGTTCTCCCTGATAGGCTTATTTCTTAGAAGGATAAAAACAACAGTTGCATACATAACATAAACAATAACAATACGTCGACGTACACAGCAGCTGTAAGCTACACGGATGATGATGTCCCTGGTCATTCAAATAGTGTTTATGGTGGTCTGTTGTGAAGATCGAGTTTCGTTTGAAGTTTGTCGTTGTCGACGCTACGTCCTACAGTAACTTGACAAACTTAGGAGTTCACAGCAAATTAGCCCTTGCGGGACATGGTTCCATTCCATAGGCAATCCATTCATCCTAAGCACAAAATATTGCAGTCAGTCAGTGGCGCGCCATGGTAAAGACCTATATTCAGCAGTGAACTGCATAAAGATGATGATGATGAAGAAGAAGTTGTGGTGAGCCAAGAACATTACAATATTATATTATAACATTATATTGACTAGTTAGGTGTATAACTTGACATTACTACATAATAATATGTCACATATGAACTGTGAGAAAGATGACATGGATAGGAGAGGAGTGAATGCAGAGATGACAGCTGACAGAGGGAAATGGAGGAAAAAGACATGTTGTGCCGACCCCACATAAAGTGGGATAAGGGCAGGAAGAAGATATTATATATTTATTTATTTACACTTTTAATCAGGTGAAAACCTCTGTTATTAAAACCGGTACCTATGTGTTATTATTCATATACCTATATGGTAGGTATTTTTTCTGCAAATGTTTTAATTTACACTTTGCAAGTTGACTAATGGCCCACAAGGATAACATAATCATTAACATTACCCTCCTGGGCAGTGAATGACATGTATTTATTTATATGTCACTAGGATTATGATTTTATTGTATTTTTATATTTATAAACTGTATCTTTATCTAAGGCTATTGTGCTGAGTTGGCGCTCACACCATTATAGATATCTAGTTCCTTACTTTTGTGCATAGAAATGATTAACAATGTTTCTTTGATTAATTAGATAGCTGGTTCTTTGTCATTTCAATTATTATTTATAGTGGTTTTTGTTTTTATGGAACATTCACTGTGCAAAATGTTGGCGAGTGAAAACACTTCATTGGTTATAGCTAGAACTCTGTTTCACTTTATTACACGGCAAAATCAAATGTCTACGCATTACGACCCTATCTTCCTCTCCCCCACTAGTGATGTCTCACCACTCAGTCTTAGTAGGGATGTCCTATTCCCAAAACTGGCTAACAGTAGGTTAGTACTATGTAAGGTACCCATATCAACTTGCCTATCTACATAACTATATCATACATACATAATAAAGCAATTAACAAGTATGTAAGTTTTTATTTCCAGACCATAGATCTCATAGACATAGACATAAATCTCTCTACAATAAATACTTTATAAGACAAATTAAATAAATATTATTTATTCATTTATTAAGTACTTTCTATTACTTTTTGTTATGTATCTCAGTAATGCCTAATTTTAGCGACATTGGGTATACATACACCTCTTTATCAGTTTATTAGTTGTAATATCAACAGATTCTTTTAAAGTTATATACATTGATTGATTTATAGACAAGATCCTACAAGCATAAGCGCAATTTGAACACTTGAGTAGTAAACACAGATGCTTGTTCTCTGTCTGGGTGTTATATTTGTTTTCTAGGTATGTATTTATAAAAATATTTATAAGTCATCAGCTATCAGCTGGTTTCGCTGGTTCCCATAGCACAAGTTCTTCTTAATTTGTTTTTTATTTGATTGTCAACAATATTTATTTAATTTATAGATATCTTATGAATCTGATTCATGAAATAAAATTGATCAGCACACATGGAATATTTTAAGAGGTAAAAAGGAATCTAATTTTATCAAGCCCATTGGAGTACTCATGTAGCTAATTTAATTAAAATAAGCAGCCGCTGATTATTAACATATGATTCTAGATTTAGTGGACATGCAACGCTGATCACACTTTCTAGGAAATCTAGGCTAGTAGCTGCATTTACACAATGAACTCTTTTTATCTCACACACCAGCAATCTATAGATTAAACTGATATTGGTTTCATAATGGTCTGGTTATCTATTGGATATTGAAAGTCTGATAAGACACTGACAGCTTGTTTGTTTGTACTAATAAAACAATGGTAGGAGACATCTGTTTGGTCACAATAGACAGGATAATTACAATAATATTGCATACAGAACAAAAGGGGACCACTATTGAATGACCAGGGAGCCGTAAAGCGAATTATGGTGACTTACCTTGAAGATGGGCCGGTTATGCCTCGGCGCAGAGGCGGGGGCAGCTGCCGCCGTCGTGGTGGCAGGCACTGGAGCCGGTGACGTCACATGGTCCGCCGGTAACGACTCCGGAACAGTCTGAAGGGTTGGCCTCATAGTCGTCGACATTTTCACTAAATCACTTGTCCGAACACTGTAACACCTCGCTAGCCGGTCTGCACCGTTCGCATCATCCGCGGCCGCGCGTTTAGACCGCCCGACCGACCCAGACCCTCACCAAAATGCACCACCAGAGACTCCACCGAACGCCGACCAACAACGCCCATCTAACCGCATTTTCCACCAGAAAAAAACATCGCTATGCCCTAACACGACGGTTGAAAGACGTAACGCGTACTTGATTCACTTTCACGTATATGCTAACGATCGTTGAGATTGAAAACGGAAATAGACACGCAAAAAACTATTAGAAAGCTTACGGTGTCTTCTCCTGTCACATAAACACTACGAAGGAATTCACAATTTCGGCAGTATGACTGCGTGCAAACTTGGAATTATGGTTCCCCCGGCTAGGGCGAACGGTACCAAAATTAATGGTGGACGAATAGCCGTCCATTTAATATTAAAATAACAAAATTCAATCACTTTACTCGGATAAAGTCCTCACATTCTTGAATTCACTCTCAAGATGGCGGATTTTACCTACTCCTCGTAAATGGGCACAAGGCTGACACGAAAACATCAACCGGCTCTCTATCAATCCCTTTCTTTTTGCACCATGTGGAACGAGATGGTGATATTCGTGAACGAGTTTTTGGAACGTCACAGAAATCTGCCAATGGAGCATGCGCAAGAAATACTTTAGTGAACGCATCCATAAATTTCGTTTCGTTCAAAATATAATACAAAATTTTATGCAAACAACAGAAAACTTTTTTTATTGGTATTTTTTCTTGAAAATCGGCGTTGTGTTTAATCCTATAGAACAAAACTGTTCTATAAATGATCAAAAATTATTTCTTTATTCACTACACAGATTTGTTTTTGTATGGCATCATAGATGGCGGCAGTTGCTGTATTTCGATGCGCGCCCCTGTCTGGCTAATAGCAGCGTTTTACCTACCAATAAAACGCATATTAATTTACTTACCTTATTCGAAGATTAATTTATTTATTTGAGATAGACACTACGTTTTCCGCCCTAAATCTTTGACTTTTGACGGTTCTAATGACAGCCTGTCATGTTACCCTTCCGTCATTTCCCCTACCACCACCGCAGAGTGGCGCGTTTGAGGCAGCCATCTTTATTCTTCATTGCGTCGAAAATCACCAGGCAGAATTGAAAGTATAATCTTCGAATAAGGTAAGTAAATTAATATGCGTTTTATTGGTAGGTAAAACGCTGCTATTAATTTGACTTGACCTTATTCGAAGATTAATTTATTTATTTGAGACCTGTTTGTTATCGCCTGGTGGTGGTAGCAACTCTGACGCCAATGTGAACATGTGACATCAAAATATTTTACAACCTCAAGTAGGTAAGTATACCTACAATAGTAAAACGTTATTATCTACCAAAGAACCTAAGAAATTATTCTTATAGCAAACACTATAAAATGTGGCTAACTTTAACAAAGTTAAAGTACTATGAAAAACCTGTCAGGTTTTGCATCAAAAGTGATCGTGGTCATAATAATTAAGAAAGTCTAAAGTAGTAAGTAACCCTGTGTATGTCACACAGGGTTAATAGACCAACCCCCTCATGACTAACCAACTTATGAAGAAGGCCTAAGTCCAGCTATGAATTTCTTTGGGTTGGTTATGATGACAACCCGGGCCATAATGCAATGGCATTGGAAACATCAATATACTTGCATATCATTGGAAACATAGCTAAGCAAGATTTTTGCGTTAACTAAAAATGACACTTTTTAACTCACTACCCTCTCGTTCAGCCCAAAATAATTTTCCAGAATAACCTTTTCTATCCAGCTTGGAGGAACTTCTGAAGGTGCTGTAATAGCAGCCTGCCAATCCAACCTCCTGACCTATGCGGACTTATGCGGGTGTTGCGGACTTGCTAAATTAATACTGTTATTGTAATAAAAACATATTAAACGATTTGACTGGTGATAAATAAAATATTGCATTTATCATAGTTTCATTCCAGTTCATGATGATGATGAATGATCAGTAAAATACTGATGAGAGTTTTCAACCATAAATTATCACTGCGATCAATTGTCAAATACAGGATAAACACCATACTATAAGGAATACGATCAAATATGTAACCATCTGATGATGATGATAAGGTATGCGATCTAATGTGTAACCATAATGTGAGTCCTCTTGAGCCAAGAGCATAATATTACTGCGAGGCAGTTTTACTATTAGTACCTATGTAAAACATAAACATTACTCATACTTACTTACTTAGTATTTATAAAATTTATTTTTGCCAACGTCGCAAACCGGATAGTTTGATTGACATGGAGTAAGAACATCTGGAAGAACATGCCTGCTTCAGAACGTAGGAACTACGGTTTCATGGTTTTTGCTTTCAGCAAGAATTGTTCTAAAGTACTAAGGATGTTTTTGTTTACTGATGTATCAAGGAATTAAACAATTGGAAACCCTTATGTTTATCAGTGGTACTACAACCACTATTTTTAAAAACAGCATAACAATAGCAGTGGACTTCTTCGGGCTGATGATGATGATGATGAATAGTAACAATATTGGTTAGAACTATATGCCATTACATACTTCGACGCTCCGTGGACGAGATGATTTACTTTTATCAGAAATATATCTCATGTACCTAGTCTTCTTCATATAGTGTCACTGGATCTTTCGAAAAGAAGTGTGGAGAAAGGATTTTAAGTGCGCCTCACGGAGGCTTCTTTTGTGCTCTTGACACATATTTTCGAATCTTTTAGATTCTACGACAAAATTACACTTAGGAGCTAAAAACACAGTGCAGCACATCCATGTGGGTAGGCAGTTCCATGCAGAACGTTAAGAAACAGCTTGACGAGATTTCAGTTTTTAGTTTAGTTGGTAGGTCACACGTCCACAGTTTTCAAAAACAAAAACAAATATGTATATAAATGTGGGTAGCCTGCATTTTAGAGGCAACTAAGATTCTTTATTTTCGATATTCAAAGAGGCTGGTCTTACATGGTACCTAATTTTTTAAAAGGGTCGATCCACAAAGCGTAGCTCTTTAAGCCACACCATATATACCACTCTACGATATAGGTAGATACCTGTATTATACACTGAACCACACACTAACTCAGCTAAAGTTTTCCCTGCATAAGTGACTTTAATACTTAAGAGTTTGTGATCGTAGAGATGCACGACGTTTCTGACCCAACTAAGTATTTTTATTTTGCGTAACCATCTAAAAATATTTGTAATACAGTAGGTGTAACAAGCACCTGTGTCACTAACTACTTTTAAGTGAAAATGCACTCTGAAATGAGATCAGTGGTAGAACCCAAAAATTAGGTTTTACTTTCAATAAAAAAATTATTGGCCAGCACATCATCGTCGTAAAGGATGGGCTTACAAACAGATGGGGGTACTTATTTACTGCACCTTGTTTCACTACATATAACGCATAGTTTACTACATACAGTGTAGACTGTAAGTACTAGAGCCAACACACAACTGTGCAAGTTGTTCATCAGTACAAGCTTGTAGGTACATTAGAGTACGCAAGAGCAGCAGATTATGTTCTGTCCCATTGTTACATTACAACTCATTATTGTTAATAAACATTTACTGGTATCTAATTATTCTATTATTATTCTCAGGACATTATAACCTTACAAAAACATCTCCCACCACCCAGTGAGGGTGTGCTGTTTTTTTTTTTTTTTTTTTTTTTTTTTTTTTTTTCACAAACACCTATTTGCGAAGGGTGTATATTCAAAATGATCGGATTGCTATTGTGAGGAAACAGCACTTTCTGGGGCCAGGCCAGGCCAGGCCAGACCAAAATTCACAAATTCCACGTGATGGAACACAATAACCACACAAAAACCCGAAACCCCTGCGAGGGGCCGCTGTTAGCTTGATTGGATTTTTCTTGCGAAAAAACATCATATTCAGGAGCCAATGTCCACTAAAACTTTATACAGACACATGCGATGGGATACAGTTACCAAACACCCCTGCGAGGGGTGGTTGTTAGCTTAATTGGATTTCTCTTGCGCGATCCCATCAGATTCAAGAGTCATGATCCACTCATCGTTTATACAGCTCCATGCGATGGAAAACCGTTAGCCAAACACCTAACCTCTGAGAGGGGTGTCTCTTAGCTTGATTGGTATTCTGTTGCGTTAACTCATCAGATTCAGAAGCCATGGTCCCTCAACGCTCATACCGCTCCATGCGAAGGATTACCCTTACGTAAACACCTAACCCATGCGAGGGGTGGTTGTTAACTTGAGTGGATTTCTCTTGCGAGAACCCATCAGATTCAGGAGCCATGGTCCACTTACCTTTTATATAGCTCCATGCGATGGAGTACCGTTAGCAAAACACCTAACCCCTGCGAGGGGTGGTTGTCAGCTTGATTTGATTTCCCTTGCGAGAAGGCATCAGATTCAAGAGCCGTGGTCCAGCCACCGTTTATATAGCTCCATGCGATGGAGTACCGTTAGCCAAACACCTAACCCCTGCGAGGGGTGGTTGTTTGCTTGATTGGATTTCTTTTGCGAGAACCCATCCGATTCAGGAGCCTTGGTCCACTGAAGTGTATACAGTTCCATGCGATGGAGTACCGTTAGGCAAACACCTAACCCCTGCGAGGGGTGGTTGTTAGCTTGATTGGATTTCTTTTGCGAGAACCCATCCGATTCAGGAGCCCTGGTCCACTGAAGTGTATACAGTTCCATAAGATGGAATAAAGTTAGCCTAACACCAGACCCCTGCGGGGGGTGGTTATCGGCTTAATTGAATTTCTTTTGCAAGAACCCATCAGAATCAGGAACTCAGGTCCATTAAAAGTTTATATCGTTCCATGCGCTGGAATAGTTTTAATAACGGCCTACCCCTGCGAGGGGCAGCTGTTACTTTGATTGGGTAGCGATTCCTCTTCTTATGGTTGACGAGTTCCCTCAGCTGGAACACAGCGTTTCCAAATTCTTAGCGTCACCTTTGCGCAGCTGATAGATTCTGGGGAACAGAACACCTTAGCCGCCAAAAATACTTAAATAAAATATACAAAACTCCGCATGTAATAATACGACTTGTAAAGTGAAATAATAAAGAGGATAGCAAAAATGAAAAAACCGAGTTTCTTCTGCTTTGCCACTCAGATTCTCAAAAATTAACTTCAGCACTCGTATAATTAATTGAAAAAGAGAGAAGATTACAATATAATATACTTCGTGCAATTATATATTAAAATTAATATTTATTTTTCACAATGCAGTAGGCACATTTAGTAATATATGCATTTTAATTGATTTATCGTATCATACATTTCTCCCCACTTTGTTTGATCCCAAGTCTATGAAGCTTGGAGTATGATACAATTTACGAGTTTAAAGGGTAAGACCGTAGTCTCATAAGACGTCTAACCTAAGCACCAGTTTTCAACAACTCCAGGACAGCTACCCATTTTAGCTTCCTCTCGATGTTAAAGGATTTGAGTTCGATTCATTCCCTCATTGCAAGGCCATTGATGTTTATGACGTCATTATCATATTATCACTTACCTCAAAACTAAGATTTCGATATCACCGATAGCCATCTTATGCTACTGCACGTGGGGCTACCGCTTGTGTAAATTACTTGAACATTAAATATGCACATTAAAACTTACATGCACAACAAACATACAGGATAACTGGTTATTTACATAACTGTAATAACGTGATCCAAACGAACTTTTCGTTAAAATTGAACACGTTTCATATAAAGAGGGTACTCACGGTTTTCCCTCTTTGCACAGTATAACACACTTATTCACTAAGTAAAAGAATTAATTCTTCACTTTTGTATGAACAAGGATTAAAATATTTTAAGCAACTGTAGTCGCAGAGATATCTGCTGAACACATGTTGCTTCGACGGAAAACAAAACGCCAATGAAGAATAAAGATGGCTGCCTCAAACGCGCCACTCTGCGGTGGTGGTAGGGGAAATGACGGAAGGGTAACATGACAGGCTGTCATTAGAACCGTCAAAAGTCAAAGATTTAGGGCGGAAAACGTAGTGTCTATCTCAAATAAATAAATTAATCTTCGAATAAGGTCAAGTCAAATTAATAGAGGGGTACGCTCATCGTTTTTTCTACATCTAAAACCCTCATGCTATTTACTTGGTTAGCACATAGGAATAATGCTCTGGTGGCAATGCAGTGCCGAATCAATCTTCATGTACGTCGCGAACAGCGCCATCTAGAATGAACGGTACGCTCGTTTCTAATCAAAACTTATAAAGCTTGCAACATTTTTATTTTATTAGTACTAGCAGCACCGGTTTGTCGTCCGCCCAAGAGCGCCTCCTTGCTTGCCACTGCCAGCAGCGCCATCTTTATCAAAATGGCTGCCTTGTTGTTGGCGACTGCTGAGTGCTTGTTTAGCTTTTAGATGTTTGTTTCTTTTTAAAAGTATGATTTGGCCTCCTAATTTGTGCAAAATATTGTGGAATTGGAAGCGCTACATCTAAATGTGGTAAGTGTGAGCCCATATAAATGCATAACGCGTGTAATACTGGCAACGAAATAACTGTATCATCAGCAACGTGAGCTTTTACCTGTGTTCCAATTTTTGCAATGTTTTCTCAGTTTACCTTCGGATTCAGACAAATAACCGCTGTAGATAGGCATTTCCTGGAGATATTCAAGGTTTACTCGTCGGTTCTGTACGTATTTACATAAGCCGTGACCTTACTCTGTGAGTTTCAATCGCAACAAAAGAAAGATCAAGAAACGCTATGTCGCAACAATAAAATCTCGATGTTTTCGCACTATCCACAAGATACGAAGTAACCGTGCGAATTTGTAAATATGCCGCGCTATTTTTACTACAGAAGTCGCTACTAGTAGGTGAATGAACCGTAAATGGCCTCGACTCTTGTTTTGTCCTACCTACCTACCTACATATGAACTGAGGAGCAGTTTTGTTTGAACTTGAAGTATCCACCTGTATGTATGAATATGTATACACATACACATATTCATACATACACGACATTGATTACCTGAAGGGATCCAACGTAAATCTTGTCTTGATGTCTTGTATGTATTATAGAGTTGTATCAAATGGTATTTGTTATTTAAACTAATGAGTCATACTCCCAACAAAGCCACACAGTGTTGATTTTGGAATAACAATAAGGCCCCTTAGCTCAATGCCCAAGAATTGGTGCCAGTTTTCCATAAAACTGGGTCAAAAATTGGTGCTTGTGTTTCACTCAATTCAGAGTGTGTATGTGTGCCCTCACACACACTCATAAACATTCCTGAGAAAAAATAATAGCATACAAACAAATACCTATGAAACATGGGGAGATTTTTACCGATGGGATTTATTGGATTTTACAACTTCAACGGATAAAAGATCGGACTGGCATACCAACCCCCGAATACTGAAACGCTACTCAGATTTAAGCACGTCTCAAGCGACGAATATTTGACAGATTTTCATTGAAAACTGTCAGATATTCGTCGCTTGAGACGTGCTTATATCTGAGTTGCGTTTCAGTATTCGGGGGCAAAAGTTTCTAGAATATTTCTCACTTAAACATTGTGTAATACAACAAAGAAAATAAACTAAAACCAATGATTATAGTAGAACCTACAATGTTATCAACAGCTTACAGTAAGAAAATAGAGTAAGTAAAAGGGATTTTGTTACATGTAAAATTTACATATAACAAAATCTATTTATATTTTTGCTACATAGCTTAATTATTTTAAAAATATGAATATGATGAGAATATCATATTCTTCCATTCATCCTTTCACAGTGGCGAATCCGGTTGCAATATTTGTTCAACCAGATATATATTTTGGAAGGTGAGGATGCTAAAATCAATCAACAAATTCATAAATATTGTACACAACCCACACAACACTATCTAGTCTCAAACTAAGCAGAACTTGTACGAAGGGAACCAGATAACTGATATAAAATGCATATTTTAAAAACAGAAGTTCGGCAAGTTTTATCATGCGCACTTGATGTGCGGGCAGGTTTTTCCGCAAGTAGGCCGCTGGTGGGCCCTTTTTGCGTGACCCTTGACACGTGTTGCTCGAACTTTTTTAGGTTCTACAACACGCCGGTTTCCTCACGATGTTTTCCTTCACCGTTTTTGAGAGTACTGGCATAGTGCACATAAATTTTTCGACAGAAAAACTCATTGGTACACGAGTGGAATTGAACCCACGACCTTCGGATCGGAAGGCGGGGCCACTACTACTAGACCACCAGTGCTCCTTTAAAAACAGAATATGATATTATTTTTATGAAACAACAAGAAATATTTACCATGATTAAATTTTTTTTGAGTTGACTTCCGATATTTCGGCACAGTTGCATGCACCATGATCACGGTTGAACGTATGGTGCATGCAACTGTTCTGAAATATCTGAAGTCACCTCATCAAAATTTAATCATGGTAAATATCCCGTTGTTTCATAAAAATAGTGTTAAAAACCATGATAGTTTCAAAAGTTAGAATATGATATAACACATAGAGACAAAACATCTGTGTTCAACGGATAAAGATTTGTTCTCGGTGGGGATCAAGCCCATGGTCTACTGTGCAGAAGGTAGAGCTACTACCAACTGAGCTGAGAGGCCAGTCATAAAAAAAAAGCAGCCAAGTGCGAGTCGGACTCGCCCATGAAGGGTTCCGTAGCATCAATTAACATAATATAAAGGTTATAAAGGTTTTTGTAGTTTGTCGAAAGGTAAATTGCTGTTTACGATTTATGACGTTTAAAAAAAAACTACTGACTAAATCTCGTTCAAACCAAATATCGTTGGAAGTTTGCATAGTAATGTACAACATATATTTTTTTTGGATTTATCATTTTCTTATTTTAGAAGTTAGAGGGGGGGGACCAACTTTTTTCCACTTTGGAAGTGTCTCTCGCGCAAACTATTCAGTTTAGAAAAAAACGATATAAGAAACCTCAACATCATTTTTGAAGACCTATCCATAGATACCCCACACGTATGGGTTCGATGAAAAATTTTTTTTGAGTTTCAGTTTCAAGTATGGGGACCCCCAAAATTTATAGTTTTTTTTCTATTTTTGTGTAAAAACCTTAATGCGGTTCACAGAATACATCTACTCACCAAGTTTCATCAGTCTAGCTCTTATGGTTTGGGAGAAAAATGGCTGTCACACGGCCGGACAGACAGACAGACAGACAGACATGACGAATCTATAAGGGTTCCGTTTTTGCCATTTGGCTACGGAACCCTAAAAAGGGTTGGATCTTGTAAACTGGTAAACATTTGTGGTTGACTTGTATGTTTTAAATAAACTTATGACCTCAGGAAACCAGTTTTGAACAAGATTGTTTTTGATGTTTGATCAAGGCTTATAGGTTCAATCAAAGTCAAAATTATTAAGTACCTATAGAAATATTGTGTACAGTGAGCATTAAAAGTAGATTGACAATTTAATATATTCAATTCGTCTTTTTTTTTTTTTTTTTTTTTTTTTACAATTTATAGGGTAGCGCTTGACTGCAATCTCACCTGATGTTAAGTGATGATGCGATCGACGGTGTAGCGCGCTCACCTAGAAGATACCTATTCACTCTTTTTCTCTAGATTTGTCAAAAGTCTGGTAACTTTTGGCTTTCAAACATCCCTTTAAATTGTTCAAAACTTCAATTTTAAGAGAGGTTTAAAAAACATTTGAACTTTATTTATGTATTCACGATCTGATTCCCATAATACAAGCTCTGCTTAATTTGGGGCTAGATAGTGTTGTGTGGATTGACCACAATATTCTTTTTATTGAATTACATTTTGTTTGTTTCAGATTACCACCGCTTCAAGAAACTCAGCAGTAGCTTTTAGGAGAGCATTTAGATATTTAGCCCACCGTAGAACTTAAGTCTAGCATTAAGCAATTCTATTCTTTATCTAGTTAAGCATATAGTTCAAGATGCGGCCAGCAACGCAGTACTCGCACACAAATGTCCAGCCGCTTCAGAGCAATGGCGGGAACGATTATCAGAATCAGGGGAACCTGAAGACATTGGGCATGACTTCGGCTATATCATTAGCAGGTGTGTATTTAAACCTTTCGGCAAATTCATCAAACCTTTGGCAAATTCATCATCCGCACTTCATGTGCAGACTGGTTTTCAGCAAGTAGGCCGCTGGCGGGCCCTTTTTGCGTGACGCTTGACAAATGTTGCTTGAACTTTTTTAGGCAAATACATTATAACACCCAGACAGAGAACAAACATCTGCGTTCACCACACAAATATTTGTTCTCGGTGGGGATCGAACCCACGACCTACGGCGCAGAAGGCAGAGCTACTACCAACTGAGCTGAGAGGCCAGTCAATTATACTCCTATCTGATGAAATACGTTTGTCCTCTCAGGCCCTAAGCCCGCAGACGTTGAGAAGAGCAATGAGCTGAGGGAATCCCTGTCTCCCTTCGCCGTCTTCGAGACAGATGAAGAGATGCACCATCGAATGGAGGTGCTGGGATCCCTTCATCGCTTGGTGCGGGAGTGGATCCGCGACGAATCCCTTCGCAAGAACATGCCTCCAAGTGTGGCTGAAACTGTTGGAGGGAATATTTATACTTTTGGGTCTTATCGACTCGGGGTAAGTTTATTACTAACTGTTTTTATTACCACTTTGTGGTAGCCATCGCCTATAACAATTCATTGCCTCTTAGCGCACGTCAGGAACGTGCCTTACGATGCACTGCTCTGTGTCTATCAACTTAGGCATCATTACCTCGTAGGTCACGCACGTTAAGTACGATGCACTGCCCTGTGTCTAGCAACTTGAGGCATACGGATGTTCAGCCTCACGTGTCAGTAATTTCACCGGCACCCACACCCTTCAAACAGCAACACAGCAATGCTGCTTCACGGCAGATATCATGGTGGTTTCTATTATAAGGGCGCTAGACAAAGTCAAAAAGCATTTCGTCAGTTTCATTTAACTGACGACATATTTTTTAACCTCCGAGTGTGGCAGGGGTTGGATAGAACGTCTCAGTTCGCCTAGTTACAAACGCCGACCTACCGTTATTTATGTTTTTGTTTATTGAGCATGTGTTGTAACTAGAATGTTAAAAGAGTAACGTTTAGAAAACTGTTGGGGGTTTTTCGAGTGGGGTTTGCATGGTATGGATGGATACTGAGTCTCGATTAGCGCCTCCTATCATCCTTTTATCCTGTTCAATACTCAATACTTTTATTGCATACACATGGTATAGTTTAGGTTTAGGTGTAAATCAGTATCACATGGACCCTGTGTATAGGGTAAAGCAACATGGAGGTAGGCCGAGGTTTATAGACAGAATGTTTACAGGTACACCACAGAGGTGCTGATATAGACGCATTGTGCGTAGCGCCGCGACACATTGATCGGAGTGACTACTTCGCTACCTTCTACGAGCTACTGAAGCATCAACCAGAGGTATTACACAGTTCTGAACCCTGTTGAAGTATTTTTCCCTCGCAGTTTTGTATAGACCCGAGGTCGGCGTGCTGTGAACTTGTTGCTTCTGCATACTAAACTGTTACAATACGGAAAGTGAAAAACGAACAGACGCTCAACTTGGAGAGTGCTGATACAATTGTTCCAATTATCTGATGTGCCAGTACACTCAAACGGTGAAGGAAAACATCGTGAGCAAACCGGCACAGCATGGCGTAAAATCTAAAAACTCTAAAACATGAGTCAAGTGCACGAAAGGAGGCTCTCCGAGGCGTATTTAAAATCCTTTCACCTCTGGTTTGAAAAACCAGTGACACTATAAGAAGAAGAAGAAGAAAAAGGCTGAGTCAGCTAGCTAAAGCAAATCTGTTTCAAAATTGATTAGGCTGAAATTTTGTTGATAGTACCTCTGTAACCACTTATCATTGGGTGGGCAACTGCTAGTTCTGTCGCGGTTTCTCATTTAGATAAAAACGATTCTAGAGTTTTGTTAAAGTTAGACAGTCAATATATTAGAAAACAACTTAGCATTTTATTCTTGTGCTGGTGATAGGTAAAGGACCTCAGAGCCGTTGAAAACGCCTTCGTACCCGTCATCAAGATGAACTTTGACGGAATTGAAATTGATTTGCTGTTCGCGAGACTTGCTCTCAAGGAAATACCAGGTTCGTACAAGCTTCTATAATTTTGAATTAACTAATGAGAGTATTTTTATACCTAATTTCCCTTTCCTAATTTACCTAAATTACTTCAAACTTTGACGGAATTTCCGGAAATCGAAAAAAAAAATCCCGGTTTCGGGAACAATGATCGGGAATTTACGATTCACCGGGACCCGGGAACGAAACCCTAATTGCGATCTACGACATCATTCGGCCGACAAAACTGATCAGGGTTACTTTTTACAAACATTGCTGTTTCCAAAATAAATATATCGACAATTGAGTATGGTTTTCAGTTCCTTGAGCTGTATGACCTTCTGTCCATTTTAGAGAGCACTGGTGGTCTAGTGGTAGTGGCCCCGCCTTCCGATCCGAAGGTCGTGGGTTCAAATCCACTCGTGTACGAATGAGTTTTTCTGTCGAAAAATTTATGTGCACTATGCCAGTACTCTCAAAACGGTGAAGGAAAACATCGTGAGGAAACCGGCTTGTTGTAGAACCTAAAAAAAAGTTCGAGCAACACGTGTCAAGGGTCACGCAAAAAGGGCCCACCAGCGGCCTACTTGCGGAAAAACCTGCCCGCACATCAAGTGCGCATGATAAACTTGCCGAACTTGCCTGTCCACTGCCGCTTCAACTTGCTAAAAGTATAAACTTCCAGAAGCGTTTGATCTCCGCGATGATATGCTTCTCAAGAACTTGGATGAGAAGAGTGTCCGCTCGCTGAACGGATGTCGCGTCACGGACGAGATTCTTCGCCTCGTACCTGATATTAACAACTTCCGGCTGAGCTTGAGGGCTATCAAGCTGTGGGCTAAACGTAAGTCTTTTTATACAACTAGCTGATGGAACAAGCATATGGCCCACCTGATGTTAAGTGGTAGCCATCACCTATAACAAAGCTTTGTCTCGTAGGTCACGTACACCAGGAACGTGCCCTACGATGCACTGCCCTGCGTCCATCAACTTGAGGCATACAGATATTCAGCCTCACGTGCCAGTAATGTCACCGGCACCCACACCCTTCAAACCGAATCACAGCAATGCTGCTTCACGGCAGAAATAGGCATGGTGGTAGTACTTCACCAGACGAGCTCTTCACAAAAAGCTCTACTACTCATAAATATATGACTGTGACTTTGTATAATATGTAAACGGTACTCCACATGACTGGAACTACGTTTCTACTAGCAGTTGGTTTTTTTTATTGTTAATTTGTATTTTTAAGAAATCGAGTCATTATTATATTATTTGGCTTATTCTTACTGAACAACGCCATCTGCTGGATATGCTTGCAGTTAGTTGCTCACAATCGTCAATAGATGGCAGGAGCAGTCACATATTCACTTATGTTTAATTATTGAACTCAGGGTTAAATAATCATTTTCTGAAAATGAATCCTAGCTAGATCGATTTATCGCCCCCGAAACCCTCTGTATACATAATTTCATGAAAATCGTTGGCGCAGTTACCGAGATTCTGATACAACAAGGTATAACATTTTCTCGTTTAAAGGTATAAGATTCAATTCAGTTTTACACCACCAGGTCACGGCATCTACTCCAACACACTAGGCTACCTCGGCGGTGTATCCTGGGCCATGCTGGTAGCTCGGACGTGCCAGCTGTATCCCAACGCGATGCCATCCGTGTTGGTTCACAAGTTCTTCCTGGTCTTCAGCCAGTGGAAGTGGCCGCAACCTGTTCTGTTGAAGCAACCTGATACGGTTAATTTGAACTTTCCCGTTTGGGATCCAAGGGTGAGTTTACAACAACATATTTTATTCTTTAAATTCTCTAAGAATGTTCTAGAATAGAATGCTCCTAAACGTTCTAAAATGTTTTTTAACCGACTTCCAATCAAAAAGGAGGAGGTTCTCAATTCGGTTGTGTTTTTTTTATTTTTTTATATTTGTTACCCCATAACATCGTCATTTGTGAGCCGATTTGAAAAAATATTTTTTTATCTGAAAAGTACTGCTTCCAGATTGATCCCATTTTAATTTTATTAAAACCGGTGTTGCCATTTTTTTTAAATAATTTTTTATATGTTTGTAACTGCATGCCTCCGTCGTTTATGAACCGATTTAGAAAATTATTTTTATTTGGAAGGTTATTCTTATGTCCAGATTGTACCAAACAAATTTCAAAAATCGGTTTAGCCGTTTGGCAATGAAGTCGGTTTCTCTAGTTTTTTAAACTTATAAATTAAAGAGACAGAAGGCCTACCTATATGTATAATACCTATTTTACCTAATAATTGTCTACTTTGATAGTTTTTCTGATGATGTATGAATGATAATAAAAAAATTAAAATATTGTGAATGGACTCTTTATAAGGCCCCATTTAACCTCCTTTCGGCTTGACGGGTAGTTTTGTAATACCGTGTATAACTTAAATTTTTGCCTCAGGTAAATGTATCAGACCGCTTCCACCTGATGCCGATCATCACTCCGGCGTACCCGCAACAGAACTCTACCTTCAATGTGTCGCTATCAACCAGAACTGTTATCATGGAGGAGTTCAGACTTGGTAAGTCCATGAATCAACTGTACACAGAATAAGAAATACTTCAATGACATAGACATAGACATTAATTTATTTACTGCTTCAGCACATATACACACTATTAAAATAAGAAATGAAAACAAAAAGATACACGATATTACAAACTAAAGTACTAAAGAAAAATTACATTTTTGACATTGAAAATTACAAATAAAGAAAAATTAAATTGACAAAAAAAAAACATTCTAAAACATAATAGAAACAACAAAAAGAGGTTAGTGTATGTGTGCCACTGCAGCAAATCGGCTCTAGCTCAGCGTAATGCTTCACCACCAGCGGCAGCTCAGCGCTGTTATTCTGCCAGAACCGGTGGTCAGAGCCATTTGACCCTGTGAGGATGAATGAATTTACTAAAGCAAAATAAATATAGGCATATAAAATACATAAATGCATAATAATAAATAAAGAAAAACAATACAATTGAGAACGCGAACTAAACTGGATGTGCGCGAGGTGTGGTATCGGTGCGGGGAGAGGAATGCTTAGCCCTTCATCCCGCTAGCCCCCCTCAGGACTTCTGCGCAATAATGGTCAGCGCTAAAGTTACGTGCCGCTACCTAATACCAATAACAATGATTAATAACTTCTGTTTTACCCAGGCCTGGCCATAACAGATGAGATAATGCGCAACAAATGCGGCTGGGAGCGTCTGTTCGAAGCGCCCAACTTCTTCTCTCGCTACAAGCACTTCATAGTGCTGCTCGCTTCCAGCGCTACCACCGACGACCAGTTACAGTGGTGTGGCCTTGTTGAGAGCCGCATCCGACATCTCATCAGTGAGTTTGTTATAAAAATTGTGCATGACATTCAATATTTAAAATACAACCTCAACTTATGTAAGTAGGTACATTGCTGTGCCCTTACATGGTACATGTCCACCTTATAGCTCAATTTCTCCTCAAAAACGTGCCTTCTCCTATGCTTTTTCCGTCAGATAGTTGTATAAAAAAAGCTAGTAAATTAGTAAGATTTCCTCCTCAAAAACGTGCCTTATTCTATGCTTTTTCCGTCAGATTATAAAAAAAAACAAGTAAATTAGTAAGATTTCCTCCTCAAAAACCTGCCTTATCCTATGCTTTAACCGTCAGATTATAAACAAGCTAGTAAATTAGTAAGATTTCCTCCTCAAAAACCTGCCTTATCCTATGCTTTTTCCGTCAGATTATAAACAAGCTAGTAAATTAGTAAGATTTCCTCCTCAAAAACCTGCCTTATCCTATGCTGTTTCCGTCAGATAGTTGTATAAAAAAATCTAGTGCATTAGTAAGATTTCCTTCTCAAAAACCCGCCTTATCCTATGCTTTTTCCGTCAGATTATAAACAAGCTAGTAAATTAGTAAGATTTCCTCCTCAAAAACCTGCCTTATCCTATGCTTTTTCCGTCAGATTATAAACAAGCTAGTAAATTAGTAAGATTTCCTCCTCAAAAACCTGCCTTATCCTATGCTGTTTCCGTCAGATAGTTGTATAAAAAAATCTAGTACATTAGTAAGATTTCCTTCTCAAAAACCTGCCTTGTCCTATACTTTTTCCGTCAGATTATAAACAAGCTAGTAAATTAGTTAGATTTCCTCCTCAAAAACGTGCCTTATCCTATACTTTTTTCAGTCAGATTATAAACAAGCTAGTAAATTAGTTAGATTTCCTCCTCAAAAACGTGCCCTATCCTATGCTTTTTCCGTCAGATTGTTGAAGAAATCACTTCGTAAGCATTATTTTTTTTTCTTTCGCAGCACACCTAGAGAGAAACCAACAGATAACGATAGCCCACGTGAACCCAGAATGCTACAACTCAGTACCGCTATACACTAACAACGGACAGCCTCTTGCATTGCCACCAGGTAAGTACTACAATCATTAAGACTGTCTCTTTTAACCCTACAGAGAAGAGCCGTAAGATCAACAATTCCATGCTCACCAAACTTGTTGTTCAATAAATCGATTGTAACGTGTGCTGTGTGGCTTGTGGCGCCGTCCTGTTGAAACCACATGCTGTCCAAGTCCATATATTCCAATTCGGGCCAAAAATAATCGATAATCATGGCGCGATAACGATCACCATTCACAGTAAAGAATCCAGGGTCCAACGAATCGACCATCGGCAGGGTCAAACGTGCCCGCGGTAGCCATATGAGCGAAGTCGAGTTCCATTCATAAATGTTTTGAATGTACTTCAATCCGATACTAAAGTTTTTGATGTATCTCAAATGGTTTTAATTTTTTTTTTAAGTTGTCAAGTCCTTATTGGAAAACCCTATACGATCCTTTTACAAATCAAAACTAATAGAAGTGAAGTTCCAGTGTGGTGCAATCCACTAAGTGCGACGTATTATTACAAAAGCAAAAGGCTGGCAGGCTGGAAGCTACAGGCTGTTTTGTAATAAAACGATATGTATTCGTCACGACGACGCCGTCTTCTTTCGTTTTGGAAATAACGAATTATGAATATAAAGCTTGAATATAAATTTCAGTTCATTTAAACAGTAAAGTAAGCAATTTTTGTTTTTGACGTGATAACGTCTGATAAATCGATGGAGCCGGCTGCACGCACGAAAAAACATGACTCATGCGTCGTTACGTCGTTTCGTCGTTCCATTTACCTGAGCCCGAGCCCGGGTCGGGTAATGGGTAAGGGTAAATGAGGGTAAGGGTAAGGGTTCGGTCGGGTTCCGGGTCCGGGTCCGAGAGTTCGAGTCTGAGTCCGAGTCCGCGAGTCCGCGAGTATTTTCTTATGACGTTATCACGTTCAACTATCGTCAGTAAACCGACTTTACAGACAACCGATTTTTTTTTCTAGATGCTCCAGTGCCCACTGATCCAGCGCCTCCGGAAATCCAAAAGAATGAAAATGTAAGTTAAATCATATTTTGGATAATTATGTTCTTCTTTTGTTCCCTGCACTGCTTTGCAAGCGCGCACTGCGTTATTAGTAGAATGCTTACTGGAAGGAATCCGGATGAAGGCAAAATCATGGTCCTACTCTGAGCCTCTCAAGTCTCTAGCTTGTTTTATGGGTCTGTCCCATTATCCCTTCAAGGGTGGTAGGGAGTGCACTAGTGGTAGTAACCCCGCCCACTGATCCTAAGGTCGCGGGTTTGAATCCAGTTGTGTACCTATAGATATTTCTTTTCAGAAAATGTATGTACACGATGCTAGTGCTCTCAAAAAATGAAGGAAAACATCATGAGGAAACCCATGGCTTAGTCAGCTCTGCACGGATTGAACATGTCTTTCCTGCGGATTAGGCTGATTACGCTGTCAGGCAGGATGGTATAGGTGCTGGGCAAGCCATCTAAAATCCTGTCCCAGGCACTATAGCGTCCCGTAAGTAAGGCTTGTGTAATCACCAGTGGCCCCTGACGTTATATAAATCATCTATAGTAGATGCAAAGACCTGTTTACAAGGAAGGTATTGAAACTTTCAAGACTCTTTTCCCACCTTTAAAGGCCTGCGCACATCTAGGCGATGGCGATCACCTGAATCGCTGTCAAATATGACAGCGATATTTGACAGCGTTTCAGCTGATCGCTATCGCCATTGCCTAGATGTGTGCAGGCCTTGAAGCATCATGAATGCTTTTATTGTGTAAAAAATTGTGTTAAAAATTAAAATCCCATTCTATTCCAGGGTGTAGTGCTACCAAACTACTGTTCCATGTGGTTCCTTGGGCTCGTGTTCGAGAAGAATATAGTGAACGTGGACTTGACGAGCGATATCTCATCCTTTACCGAGGCTGTGCATTACCAGGCCGAGACTACCAGCATGCTGCGAGAAGGGATGACTATTGAGGTGAGTATTTTATAGGATAATATTTTTGTTTTCACTAAAAATCTTAAGGTACATCTATGTAATTTCTAAAATATTGATCTTAAACCCGTTTAATTGTTTAACTATAATTAAATCCATTCCATGCAAAGTTCAATCCCCGCTACACTTGTTTAGGGGCCGAATTCCGGGGATTCCTTTCTTCAGTACATAATTTACGTAGTAGGGTGTTGCGATAACTATATCGCAACACCCTACTACTAAGTAGCATAAATATCCGACCGATATTTTAGTCCAGTAAACTTCAAAATCAAATCAAATTATTTATTTTAACAAGTATTACACAAGGATCAGTTACTAGTAACAATGACATAAAAATTGGCCGTCATTCAACCTATGTTATAGTAGCGAGTGCCACTATAACGCTGGTCTTCCGTGACACCAGTTCAGTAGAACTTGTCATTAGTACCCCGAGTCCCAGTTTTGCTACCACATTTCGTCTACGAAATGTTGTTTTCGTTTCGCCTGTTTGTCTCTCTCTATTGTATGGAGAAAAGATAAGACATCAAAAATACGTTACGTAGAAACGATCGCAACGAGTTGTTGTCTCATCAATTTTCCATACAAAAGATAAAAACATGTGCTCACACGAAAACAACATTTGGTAGACGAAATGTGGTATCAAAACTCTGACTTCGGGTACAGACACTATAAAAAGCCAAATTGTTACTTTTTATAAGATGTTACCTTTGCTTCTACTTGACTCACTTATCTGTGTATTGTCTGAGTCTGGTGCATCAGGGTCTTCCTTACACATACACCCTTACACGCCCAAAACACTACACACACACACACCCACGTCTGCTTTTTAACTCGCACTTAACGGCTACCCATAATTTAATTGTACCTTTTTGTCTAACTTAACTTTTAATAGCTTTATTTTTTAAGATCCGTTCAAGCTTAGTATACCTACTTAGTCATAATAGAATGTACTACGGAAGAGCGAGACTCTCTAACACAGGTATACTTAAAAGGGAAAATTATTAAAATACGCACTAATAAAACAATAAAAAAATCTTATAACAATTTAAAAATTAATACTCAAGAAGGCATAACATCGGACCCTAACAAAATAGCAAATGAATTTAACGAGTTCTTCGCATCAGTAGGTATGCTTAGAACCGGTATAGCTCCCGGCCGGCCGGTGCATCATCCCGTTGCAACTACAATGTACTTGAGTCCGGTCGAGCCGCGCGAGCTGTACCTAATAATCCGCAACCTAAAAAGTAAATATAGCTATGGTATCGACGAGTTACCTCCGATTCTAATAAAAAATTGCGCAAAAGAACTGACGCTTCCATACTATTTACTAATTAATCAGTCGTTTTTGGAAGGCACATTCCCAGACCTACTTAAAGTGTCTATAATTAGACCGATACACAAAAAATTATCTAAAACTGACCCTAATAATTATAGACCAATTGCGCTACTACCTACCTCTTCAAAAATATTTGAAAAAGCTATGCAGACACGCTTGACCTCTTTCTGTGAAAAATACTGCATATTTGACGAAAGCCAAAACGGATTTCGAAAAAACCGCTCGACTACACTTGCTGTTTACAAATATGTTCAAGAAATTCTAAATTTAATAAATGATAAAAGTTACGCTATAGGAATTCTACTCGACATGACAAAAGCATATGATAAAGTACAGTACAACATACTACTCAATAAACTATACGGAATAGGTATACGCGGACTGCCCCACGATTGGCTCACTTCTTATCTTAAGCATCGTCAGCAGTTCGTGGAAGTTGAGTACATTGACAACGTAACCGGCACAATTACTAGAATAAGGTCAAACCCCATACGGACACACGCCTCAATCCCTCAAGGAAGTGTCCTAGGATGTATTCTGTTTTTAATCTACATCAACGACCTCCCAAAAATATTAAACGATTCTTGTGTTCTTTTTGCAGACGATATTTCAATTTTGACATCAATTAAAAACAATGACATCAACTTGACAACTAAACTAACTGACATACTAAATTCTATTCAAAATTGGATGACTGATCATAATCTGGACATAAATTATTCAAAAACCAAAATTATGCAATTTAGGCCATATCAAAAACCCCCTATTGACATAAATTTTACTTATAATAATATTAAATTAGAATGTACCGACTCTTTTACACTCCTAGGACTAAACATAGACACTCACGTGAATTGGAAAAGCCATATCCAAAAAATAAGGTCTAAACTGTCTAGTTTTACATATGCCCTTAGGGAACTTAGAAAAGCAACAGACCTACAAACTTCAACAACTGCTTATTACGCCTATGCATTCGCTTGGCTCACAAATGGCATTATCCTTTGGGGTAATAGTGTTGATATCCATGATCTCTTTGTTTTACAAAAGTCATGCATCCGTACCCTCGCCAATATAAAGCTTCCGGAAAGCTGCCAAGAACATTTTCGTAGCCTAAAAATTTTAACATTAACAAGCATCTACATATTCGAAGCTTGTAAGTTTGTAAGGAAATATCCACAATTTTTCGTGAAAAAAACTGACTTGCCACGGCGTTACCCATGCAGGTACAAGCACAAACTAGTACTGCCTTGTTCTAAGTTAAAAATACACAGTTCCGGTCCAACAACAATGGCATCAAAAATTTATAATAAAATCCCCGAACAAATTAAAAATCTAGAAAAGGATAGGACATTTGAATGTAAATTAAAGGACTTATTGATAAAAAAATGCTATTATAATTTAAATGACTTTTTCAATGATACATTGCCTGCGTTATAATAATAATTTAATTGACTTCAATAGAACACTAACAACTAGCTTTTAATTTATCTACTTTTTCAGACTTCGGCCCGCTTCCACTCCAAATATTGCTATGCTCTAAAGATAAGGGCCTGTTATGTATTTACCATTTTTTACTTTAAGACCTCACCATGTAACATAATAATTGCAATAAATAATATGAGTATGAGTATGAGTATGAGAGAGTCTCAAACCCATGAAATATACCTACCATAAATTAAGTTTACAGAAATAAATTATTTGTATTTGTATTTGTATTGTAGGCGCGTCACGTCCGTCGCAAGCAGCTCCACCAATACCTGTCGGCGTCGATGCTGAAGCGAGAACGCACCGTGTCCGGCACCAAGCGGAAACAAGACGCGCCGCAACCACTGCCGCTCAAGAAGAACAAACGACTCTCGGAGAGCAGTGTTAGTATACCTAGCTGTTATGATGGCCGACACATTTCAGCAGCTTGCTAAGTCTCTGGTCACTGACACTTTCTTCATGTCTTCTTTTTCAACCCCACCCGCTCAAGAAGAACAAGCGCCTCTCAGAGTGTTAGTAGCAGTGTTAGCATACCTAGCTATTATGATGGCCGACACATTTTAGCAGCTTGCTAAGTCTCTGGTCACTGACACTTTCTTCATGTCTTCTTTTTCAACCCCACCCGCTCAAGAAGAACAAGCGCCTCTCAGAGTGTTAGTAGCAGTGTTAGCATACCTAGCTATTATGATGGCCGACACATTTTAGCAGCTTGCTAAGTCTCTGGTCACTGACACTTTCTTCATGTCTTCTTTTTCAACCCCACCCGCTCAAGAAGAACAAGCGCCTCTCAGAGTGTTAGTAGCAGTGTTAGCATACCTAGCTATTATGATGGCCGACACATTTTAGCAGCTTGCTAAGTCTCTGGTCACTGACACTTTCTTCATGTCTTCTTTTTCAACCCCACCCGCTCAAGAAGAACAAGCGCCTCTCAGAGTGTTAGTAGCAGTGTTAGCATACCTAGCTATTATGATGGCCGACACATTTTAGCAGCTTGCTAAGTCTCTGGTCACTGACACTTTCTTCATGTCTTCTTTTTCAACCCCACCCGCTCAAGAAGAACAAGCGCCTCTCAGAGTGTTAGTAGCAGTGTTAGTATACCTAGCTATTATGATGGCCGACACATTTTAGCAGCTTGCTAAGTCTCTGGTCACTGACACTTTCTTCATGTCTTCTTTTTCAACCCCACCCGCTCAAGAAGAACAAGCGCCTCTCAGAGTGTTAGTAGCAGTGTTAGCATACCTAGCTATTATGATGGCCGACACATTTTAGCAGCTTGCTAAGTCTCTGGTCACTGACACTTTCTTCATGTCTTCTTTTTCGACTCCTCCCGCTCAAGAAGAACAAGCGCCTCTCAGAAGTTAGTAGCAGTGTTAATATACCTAGCTATTATAATTTTTACAGTCTGTAACTGAAAACTTTTTAGATTTTACGACATGCCGGTTTCCTCACGATGTTTTCCTTCACCATTTGAGAGTACTGACATAGTGCACATACATTTTCAAGAGAAAAACTATTACATGACTGGATTTGAATCCACGACCTTAGGTTACAAACAAACTCATTAAGACCACTCATTGGGTATGTTTTGTTTGTCGCCATTCGAGAAAATTTATTCCTCAACGGTTGTCCCTTAAAATTCTTATTCTCCTTCCAGACCGAGGAAGGAAACCTGCTATCTTTCAACGACGACTCAAACTCTTCAAACGTGTTCGAAGTAAGCGTGCCCAACGTAGCCAACGGCACCGCTGACGCCGCTTCCAGCATAGTGGTCACATAGCAGTACATCCGCTGGCGTAACCAGTTCATATTCGGCCACGGGGACGCCCGGTTAAACCGCTTGAGGCGGGCCTATCATGTGTGAGCGCTGACCTTTAGCCGGTAGTGTTGAGCGGTGACTCTTACCTTTAGTGTTAGTGTGTAGCGAATTTAAAGAATAAACCTTTTGTGAAAGTGGTGGGTCAAAGGTCACCTTTGTTTGACCTTGGTCGTGAAAGTATACGATCAGCCATCAAAGACAATGACAGATCTTCAGTGAAAAAAGTGATTGAAGATGATTTTTGTAGATATATTTTTGGAGCTCACCTATCATAGAAGCAAACATTTGGATTATAATGCAGACAGCTCTGATATAGAGAAATATTTAGATAAAGCAACCTAGAACCATATCACACACGAGGTCGTGATAGGTTAAGGTCAAAGGTGACCTTTGCGTGACCTTTCAAAGTCACAACAGGGACCTGTTTTAGTTGTCTGATTGAGTTCTTTTATGTGACGTCCCAATGATATTTAGATTGTTTATAGACATGAAAGTCATAATTATGCCGATTGAACTTTTATTGAAAGAATTTGTAGAAGAGAATTTGATATGCGAAAGACTTTTTTAAAGAAAATGATTCAAAGGAATACGGAAACGATAGAAAATGAGATCCTGGTGTAAGGAAAAGCCAAATAAGACAATCACACGAATAGACTACGCCATTGAGCTGATTTTAAATAAATAGAAGAGCAAATTGAGAACCACGATGGTAACACCCAAATCGGTGAGACATAAAAAACTTCGACTACAAAGTCAAATGATATGACAATGAAATCACTACCCAAAAAAAGAAAATGCAAAAAAAGAAAATGTAGTTGATGACTGTAAGAGTGAAAGTTTTAGTGAAAAAGACACTTTTAGAATAAGCAATGTGTGATACGACACAAACATTTAGTATGTTGGTGCAATGTTTTATCTGTAATCAATGTTTTTATACTGTTCTCTGTTCGATTCGGAACTCGGTAAGTAATTTTTGCTGGTAGCTTATAAATGAATCTCAAATCTTCTAAAAAATTGTTCTATATCAATTTGAAAGATATTTTTCCTCATTCAAATAGAGATTAAACACGTTTTTTTTGTTTTTTTTATGTATTTAACCTACATTGTCCCAGCTGGGCAAAGGTGATCTTTTTTCTGACTATCGAGATATATTTTTATAAGCTTTTTTAATAACAATAAATTTACAAATTCCAAAATTATTAATCTCATGTTCCCTTGGGTGGTGTGAACTATTTCTATTAGAGATTCATTTATAAAATACTAACGTGTTTCTATGGGATTGTTCACTTTTATTTGGCAAGAGTAAAATTACACTATTTGAAGAGATTTACAATACAATACAATCATTTATTTGCGAAACACAGGTTATAATTACAGGATTGTACAAACTAAGTATGTTCAGCCATGTTCTGCTAGTATAGGATCCCGCTATAGAAGGACCTTCACAGAGCTGGTTATATAATGAAACATATTTTATATTTAATTAAACATGCCAATAAATATATTCTATATGGGTTGCCTATAAAATTTCAGTCCAGGATATGATTAATTAATAATTTAAAAAGAAATTGTTTTTTTAACTTTCCACCGGTTTGTTTATTAGACAAATTCTATACCAATCGAAAGTATAGACCCCATAGAATATGCAAACGTTAGGTTGCCTATTTTTTTCCGGTCACAACTCTCGGGTAGCCAGGTATAAACAGGTAAATCGATATATAAAATACGTTTCATTAAATAACCAGCTCGGTGAAGGTCCTTCTATAGCGGGTTCTTAGACTATGCCTTAAAGCATGCAAAATATTAAAATGTCACTAAGTAGTATAAGTAGTAATAGTAGTATTTTGTGTAGTATTTATCAGTTCCGTTGTCTTTTCTGGCTTGATTTGGCGGGAAAGTCTCGTGGGGAAGTCAAAACTTGCTCAAAAACGGGCTACACGGCAGATTTCAGTGAGCTAACTTTAGAATAGACCATCTATTCTATCTAACCCGCCAAGTCAAACCGGAGAAGCTACAAGGCTAAGCCCGATACCTTTTCTTGAGGCAACTTGCCACTTTCAGGCTTACTTTATTGACACATTTTATAAAACTGTAATTTTACGAGATTCTCTGCGTGTGTTTTTGCCAAATAAAAGCGATAAACCCTACATTTGACAAAATCCTAGGAGATTTTAAATAGAACTATATATTTTTATTTATATTCTTATTCTCCGTAGATAAGAAGTCGCGCCGAGTCATCTCATCTTGGCTGAGTAAGTTAATCGTAGTTTGAAGCATTTCGATGTGTAATTATAAAAAAAATATAAAATTAATCTGTTTCCGTTATGATAGTCTGTCTAACTGTTTAGTTGTGTACTTCACTATCTGTATAATAATGCTAAGGCAAGCTATATTAATAGCGGCTCGTAAGTCTAGCGCTGAGCGATACCCGGAGGGGATAGCTGCGCATGTGTTCTGTCGCCTTACGCAATACAAATTATAATTTAAAGTAATTATTAGCTAAATAACGATTATGACATTATTTTGATGGCAAATACCGAAGGCAGCATGGTAGTACCTAATGTTGCCTTCCTATACGGTGCGTGGTTCTGCAGATCATCACGCACAGCCGACGACGCACGGCAACGCACACAGAAAGGGCTCCTGTGCTACCGCGCACCTCGGCGCACGAGACCGTTCCCATGGTGCGTCGTGCGAGCTGATCCGCCCCTCCGTGCGCGATATAACACACCGTGGGAAGAGGCTATAAGACATTATTTTTAACAAGTTTATAGGAGTAGAAAAAGAAAAACATAATTTGTCAATAACAATACAATTGAGAACGCGAACTGTACACTGGATGTGCGCGGGGGGGGGGGGGTTATTGATATTGGTGCAGAAAGATACGCACGCCCGCCCTTCATCCCGCTAGCTCCCTTCACAGAACTAATGCTAACCTATTCTCCTAGGTAAGCGACGATGGTAAACGCGCGTGGCAAAGCGTAATCCATTTCATGGCATCACTTGGGGTGCATGGTAAGATTACAGGCTATGGGCCTATGCGTTATGGTTTTAGACTTTTTGTTGGCATAAAAGCATTAATGTAATATAACCTTACTGACGCTACCCAAATCATCTGCAATAGATGAAACAAGCGGAGATACTATCACCGTCTGGGGCCTAATTCTCGGGCCGATCTCGATCATTTTGCAATTTTATTTTATTGCTTCTTTTCGAAGACAGAATGGATGATTTCCTTGAGTAATTCATCGACGACCTCATCGTAGAAGCCTCGACAGCTACGATATACGGAAAACGTAGAAAAGTGCGGGGTTGTGCAATGCCAATGTTTATTGATGGGACATTAAAAATCTCGGTCGGCCCGAGAATTAGGCTCTTGGTCTCAGTCTTTGCACAAACCTTAAGATAGACTTTTCAACAAGCAAGAATGACTAGGCTATCATAACGAAAGCGATTCCATAAAAATGTAGTGATGTATATCGAATGTCCGATAGTAGTGAGCATGCGGTGTTTTATTTGCAGGTAGCTGATCGCCGGTGGAGGTCCGCTACGATTTATGTAAGTCTATTCTGTTCTACGGTCGCCATTTGCAAGGAGGAATAGAACTGGGATATTTTCTGAACAAGCAGTAGGTGTTGTTAGTTGAAAAGAGGGCGAGTCGATTGAAAAATCGATATAAAAAGCTTTTTTGACGAAACGACAATTTACTAGCGTATGTCCACTCCCTACAAGCTTACGGTGATGAGGTGAGATTACCGAGAATACGTCTTTAAAATTGCTTCCCTATTCAACGCAATTCAAAAAATGAATGATAACAAAATCGAGGGATACAGAGTGTTGCAGCTACATATTTGTCATCCGCACCCAATTTTCAAATACACCACTGGATAGCTAAAGAATCAAAGAACGTATTACGCTAAGTAAGGACTGTAACACATCGCGCGCGGCGGAGGGGGAAGCCCCGGAGTTACGAGACGTATTCACGTACAACGATTGCCCGTGTCCTAACACAGGCACACTGTTTTTGTATTTGAATGAATATCACTCGCGTTTCTGTAAACTTCGAGGGAGTGGTCTTTTGAATGGTTTAGCTATAAAATACAGTGACATTTCTTTATTCAAGAAGCAACGACTAATTTTACTATTACTGCTATGGATGTTTATTGTTCAATTAGCTGCTACCGAAACAGCTGTATTGGAAACAATTTCATTGTATATTAGTATATTACTTGCGTCTGTTTCAAATAATCTTAAATGTAGCTGTTGTCCTCTTAGGGTAGGGTATGGCGGACTCCCATTTGCAAGGATTTTTTTGAACCTTGAAGATCTTCTATTCTTTAAATAGCCCGTGTGAAGCCACTGCTTGGTCTTCTCTTATGCCCGTATCACACCTCCGCAGCGGAACCGCAGTAATTTCGTCATGTCTTGTCTCGCGTAGAAACGGAACGCTAGCGAAACTGCCTGTTCTAACGCATAGATTTGACTATATTCCATCTCTTTCTCCGCGTGGTTTCGTCGATCTGCTCTGACGCCGGCCACGCCTCCGCCCGTTGGCCGCCATTATGTTGCGGTGCCGCGTTGTTTTCACGTGTTTGTAGAAATTGACAAAGACGAGGTTCCGATGCCCATTTCGCTAATCAAACTACACTTGATCGGAGCGGAATTCATCTAGCGGTGTCGCTTTAACAGTTCCGCAGCGGAGGTGTGCTACGGGCGTAAGAGTTTTATTATTTTCAAAATTTATTTGAATTTGATGTAATTGCTCTGCTTTATAAGTTCACAGTCGTAGCTCATTTAGTAAGAAGGCGTTTCTATATTCAATTTTTAAACAAAAGTAGATTAAAATTTCCTTGCAATTGGTTGTATAGTACAAAATAGAAGAATTTTCGAATCTGTTTGTTAATAGGTACCATAATATTTGAAGGTTATTGCGTAATATTCTTATTAAAAAAATGCAATTATTCTTCTGAAAAACCATAATCGCTACGCAAGATAAAACCCAGAACATTCCAAAATGAATGTACTTTTCGATCAATATATTTTGTGTTTTCTGCTTTCCGAAACATGTTCAGGGTAAATAGCGTACTTTATTTGATTGCCAATCTATAACTTTGCTGTGTCGAAATGTAGACACGCGTATTTTCATTAGCTCTTAAATAAAATTATTCCATCTAGTTCTAAGACTCACGTAGATTTTTATTCTAATAATTTAAAATGTATATATAACCTATATAAAATAAAGAATATTATGTATGTCTGGAAAATTATTAAAATGGATAAAAAAATTCAATAAAGAATATACAAAGTATTGTTGTTTCATTTTAACAAAGCACCAAACACCCTTCCTAATCTTAAAACGAAGGGGACCAATAAAGACCAAAATAAAAGAGTACGTATACAAACATAATTTTTATTTAAAAGATTCAACAAACTTAAACTATGTACGTATAAACAACGCCTTTGAACGCCTTAACAGTGATTGCATTTTGGACAGATACAAGTCCGCGCCACGTAAAATGATCTAGGTTTGTTCCCATAATAATGTCTGGAGCTTGATAACGATGGGTGAAATATTCCCCAATATATTTCACTAGGCTTTATTATCACAAAATCATATCTAAAATTTCTTTATTTAACATATTAGTCTATAAGTGTAGATAAGGATAACGAAATTCACTATTACATTGACAAAGTTAGTTACCTCCTGATGATCGTAAACTTTTGGTCTTGCGACAATACTATAGGAGTTAGATTAGTTGATATATTATTTGTGTAGGAATGTGTTTGCAGTGGGGTTTGTTGCTCGTTGGCGGTGAAATGTTCCTGTAAGTAAAAAAGTTTTATTTATCATTACTTATGTTTATCAGTTATAGAAAATATCTAACGCTATCCATGTAAAAATAATGTGTATTTAGTATTCACAAGGATCACTTTGAAACGTCTTAAAGGTGAGTCTAGGTTTCAGTCACGAGACCAACCCTAGAAGAACAGGCAACAAGCTACGGCTTTGGTTCGGCGGAAATCAATAAAATGAAAATCCGCATAACACTATCTAGCCCCTAATTAAGCATAGCTTGTACTATGAGAACCAGATAGTTGATATAACACTTTTATTAGAATACAATAAAACACACAAACATCTGTGATCTACCTCACAAATATTTGTTCTCGGTGGGGATCGAACCCACGACCAACAGCGCAGAAGGCAAAGCTACCAACTGAGCTGAGAGGCCGGTCAATAATATTTATTTTTCTGTGACGGAAAAATAAGACTGGGCTTGATAGCTTAAGTCCTTAGTACCCAATGTTGATCCTGTGATGTCTGTATCTCCAAGACTGCGTTCTGGATGGACACGCTAAGATCCTGGATGGGAACAGTCTCCGTTCGCCAGAACACGTCCTTGTGCTTTATAGTGCGGTGTCTGCGCTTGTTGTCCTTGTTTAAATGTACCTGTAAATAAAGGACGCGGTCAGCAATGAAATGTATGGATCTGAGTGTTGAGCAACATAAACCAATCCAAAAATGCACGCCTCTCCACCACGTTTTCTTGGCGTTGACTCACAGCAAAGTAGTTAAAAATGATCCTTGTAATATAAGTGATAAAGAACAATTTACTTTGACTGACTGGAGTAGCGGGACGTGCATTTTAAGCTTGGACGATCTCTACATGTGGCAGAGATGCGAATGTTAAGATGGATGTGTGGAGTGACAAGAACGGACAAGATACTAATATTAGAAGTTTGAAAGTAGCACCAGTAACAAAAAAATTGAGGAGCAATAGGCTAGCGTGGTATGGGCATGTCATGAGGAGGGATGAAAGTCATGTGACTAGGAGAGTGATGAGTATGGATGTGGATGGATATGTGAGCAGAGGTAGACCGAGAAAACATGGATGAACTGTGTGAAAGATGACATGGATAGGAGAGGAGTGAATGCAGAGATGACGGCTGACAGAGGGGAATGGAGGAAGAAGACATGTTGTGCCGTCCTCACAGGACACATCGCCCACTTGCGACGACAGTGTGACATCTCAAGTTATACGATTTTTCGTTTTTCTGATATTCGGAATCGCGATCGCGCGCTCTATTATCTCCAAAAACGGGATAATTTTTGCTCCATAAACAACGAAGGAACGAGAGAATGAGACAAAATATCACAATATAGCACTGTCTCGTTTGGTGATCATGTTGGCTTCGACATAGCGACAGTTCAGTTGTCACCTGGGCGTTGAGACGTGAAGCACTCTCGGTTTTCATAAAAAACGTGACATCACGAGGATACCACGATTTAGGTGAAAAAGGTAAGTTTATTTTAATAATTTTAATTTATTCGACAACGTGGTACAATGAACTTATCATACTGTTCTTGCAAACCAAAAAGCAAAGTTAACGAGAAATGTTAATGATGTCACGTTGTTTTTGTAAGAAATTCACAGCATCATTGCGTCATTTTGAATTATAACGTTGAAGATGATACTTGTTTTTCTTTTACTGGAAATAAGTAGTGGGTCATTTGTTGATGTTCTGTTGTTGCCGAATACCTTTTGATAAAATTTAGTGGTATGTCCATCTGCCACGTTGTAAACACTAAACAGCAATACAAAACACCAGTTATCTTTCCAGATGGCGACAAGGTCTACACTAGTTTTACGATAAGCACAAACTAAAAATGGACGAGGACTTGCCCAGTAGCACCTAATTTCTTGAAACAACACGAATTCATTCAAAAACTGTTTGTTTATCAAACAGTCTAACCAACAAACGATAGATAGATAGATAGATAGATTAACTCTTTATTGTACGCAAGGAAATGAATAATAAAACGTAATTAAACGTTTAAGAGGATGAATCAATGGATAATCAACAAACGCCACAAAAGTAGCACCATCGTAGCCTATAAACGAGTTCATCTTCTTCGAGTACTTTATGTAGCAGCTTTTTCAGTTGTTTATCTTTTTTTATCTTAAAAATGAAACTTATCCGGAGTCTAGTCTTCTCCATATTTCTTTACGGTGCAGAAACATGGACTCTGAAAGCGCATGATCGCAGACGCGTGGACGCGTTTGATATGTATGGTGTTGGAGGAGGATGCTCCGTATCCCGTGGACAGCGCGTGGGACCAATGTATCAATACTCAAGGAACTCTAAAGTGACCACTAGGCTATCAACCATCTGCCTCCAGTGATTCCTTGAGTATTTCGGGCATATAGCCAGGAAACAGGGTGACAACCTGGAAAAACTTGTCATCACTGGCAAAATTGAGGGCAAGAGACCACGAGGCCGAAGCCCGATACGTTGGTCCGACCAAATCCGCTCCACTCTCGACGTGAAGGTCCATGAAGCTATTCAGGGTGCCGGTGACAGATCCAGGTAACGAAACTATGTCAGGGACAAATTGATCCATGGAGGGGGTCACGACCCTTAGCAGTGAGGAGCACGACGCGAGGAGGAGGTGTTTTGATACCAATTTGTATTTTATTGAAATAAAAGAAATATTGTGTGCGTAGTACAATACCCATGTGCCTAATTAAATACAAGTCAACATGTAATTTTTTGTAACAAAATGTACGATTAAAATAGTTACCACTGTGTCAAATGAATATTTTATTCCTTAATTAAGAAACAGATTTTCAAGAATATCGTTTTATTTTGACATAACTAAATAAAAAAATAAATAAAATAGATAAATGTAAATCTTTACATCATCTTCAACGTGACAACAGAACTTGTCACTTTGAAAACTTTATTTTTGTCTGAAACAACGTGACAAATTTTCCTTATTTTTTTAAAACTATAGTTTTAACTTAATTTTGTTCCAGAAGTGTATTTCTTTTTTAATATTTCATTTCATTATTAGTTATTGTCTAATCTGTTCATACATAATAAAGCTATTTTGACAAGAGTTTAAAAGTTAAGCTCATTTAAAAGTTTAAAAGTCGGTTTCTGTAAAATCCATGTTTTTGAGATGTCACACTGTCGTCGCAAGTGGGCGACATGACCTCACAGAAGACATGTTGAGGATACGATGCCCCCCTTTAAATCAAGACGGCAGCTAACTCACCGCTCGAATTCAGTCGCTAAAATATCCATAGGTCGCTGGTTTATATCCGGCTCGAAGGACCAAATGAAATTTGGACGCTAATTATAAGCATTTTTTTAATATAGTAGTAGTGCTTACCTTCTTGAGATGCGAGTTGACCATCGACCGTAGATGGAAGAGCGAGGGACACAGCGGGCAGCGATGCGTCGGCAGACAATGCGCGCACTTGCGATGCTGGTTGCGACGGTTCGCTGATACGAAGCTACGTCCGCACACCTTCGGTAAATTCGAAAAATTTATCGTCCGCACTTAGAGCAATGGTGGTCTAGTGGTAGTGGCCACGCTTTCCGATCCGAAGGTCGTGGGTTCAAGTCCACTCGTGTACCAATGAGTTTTTCCGTCGAAAAATGTATATGCACTATGCCAGTACTCTCAAAACGGTGAAGGAAAACATCGTGAGAAAACCGGCGTGTTGTAGAACCTAAAAAAGTTCGAGCAACACGTGTCAAGGGTCACGCAAAAAAGGGCCCACCAGCGGCCTACTTGCGGAAAAACCAGCCCTCACATCAAGTGAGCATGATAAACTTGCCGAACTTGCCGACTCGTCCGCACTTGATGTGCGGGCTGGTTTTTCCGCAAGTAGGCAGCGGCCTACCCTTGACACGCGCTAATCTAACTTTTTTAAGGATCTAAGACACACCGGTTTCCTCACGATGTTTTCCTTCACCGTTTTCAGAGTGCACATAGATTTTCGATAGAAATACTCATTTAGTACACGACTGGATTTGAACCCACGACCTTCGGATCGGAAGGCGGGGCCGCTACCACTAGACCACCAGTGCTCTCGTCCGCACCTACACACAAAGTTCCAAAACATAAGTCAAAAGCACGAAAGGGGCTCTGAACACCGTGATCCAATTTCTCCATCGCACACTTTTACATCTTCGTGCCCTATACTAATAGGTGAGGTCGGCACAACATGCCCAATACTTTATAAAAAGGTTCATAAATAACCAAGTTATGCGTTATAAAAATACAACCGAATTGAACCTCTTTTTTTAAGTCACTTTTAAAAGGTACGTCAGGTTTCTATAATCTTCTAGTTTCAAGATACTCACATTACATACAAAAGGTCTCTCGTTATTGTGCAGCCGTTGATGCCACAACAACGCTCTTTCGTCAACAAAACTCTTATCACAAACCACGCAAATACTCCGCTTGGGGGGTTCTGAGCTATTCTCTGATTCTGGTGGCTTCGACTTTGGCTCCTGCTTTTTAGAAGGGTGACTGATTCTGCAGAAAAGCAAAATTTGTTTTGTGGGTATTGAACTGTGTTCCCAGATTCACACCACAAACTGTAGAGATAGGTTTGAAACATCAACAGCTAATCTTAAAGAATTTAATTCAGTATGTATTTCAGAAAAAGGCAAATTTAATAATTTTAAATATAATGTTTTTGGAGCGTAAATGTAAACACCAATCGTTTTCAACAGGTACAATGGTTTTTTTTTCATGGAGTAAACATATGGCCCACCTGATGTTAAGTGGTAGCCATCGCCTCACAGGTCACGCACGTAAGGCACGTGCCCTACGATGCACTGCCCTGCGTCCATCAACTTGAGGCATACAGATGTTCAGCCTCACGTGCCAGTAATTTTACCGGTAAGTTCGGTAGGTGTGTTAGTGGAACATACCTACTCGTACTTCCTTGAACGATTAAGGTTGTCTATAAACTTACGATTTCAAATATTTTTCATGTTTCTGTATATGCTTTTCGAACCCCTTAAGGCCCTTGTACATTCTACCGCAGTAAAAGCATGTGAAACTCTTCGCGTGTCTCAGCGCGCGATGCTCTTCTAATGCAGTCTCGTTCTGCAGCATATCGCCGCAAATCTCGCAAATATTCCCGTTTTCCAGCTACAAACAAAATGTAATATCCATTCAAAACGCAAAATTAAAGTTATGTGGCGATATTAAGTAATAGCGCCATCTGTTGAGGAGTAGCAGAGTTTACTGCCAAGAAAGATAGAACCTCTTTAATCACCTTCATCTTCCGAACGCAAAAAAACTAAAAATTAAATAAATACCTACGTCCTACAAAACAAGATGGCGCCATTAACTTAAAATAATGCTATAGGTTGAATGTCTCCAAAAATTGGATATAACAAAGACTGTACCGATTTTGATGAAACTTGAAGGTGTCTACAGTGCCTGGGGATTACTACTTTTACCAAATAGAAATCGTTGTTTATTGTACGCCAACGGCTTCCCTTGTAATATCAATTGCGTCAATTTATATGTCTGTGACTAAACTACATAATACACAGACAAACAAAATGATTGGCACACGAGCATCTGTGTGTGATTCTAACACAGACACTCCACAAAGGATTGCAAAGGTCGTACCTTTTTTATGTTGAAATTGTTATGGCACTTTAGGTGTCCAAGAAGTGTGGATTCCTTCCTAAAAACAGCACTGCAGTCTGTACACTGATAGTCTCCAATGTGGTTTAATAAGTGCTCCTCGTAATAATCTTTTTTTTCTGTTACGAGCTTGCAAATCTGAAAAATTGAGTTTACTTAAAAAAATATTCCATACAAAGATCCATATTTCAACTGTAACCTGTGGTGTATATCCGTCTGACACAGATTTGGAGCTTTCTTTAGATTGTTTGTAACGGTCTGCACATCTGTTCTACTGTTTTTTGCGTATTTTTTTTATCATTTGTGCATTTAAAACACTTACTTTACAAATGAAAATGACAGCATTATGCATTTTTTTCTCATGTTTCTTCAACTTTGACATAAACCTGTATCTAACAGGGCAATGCAAACATGACATATAAACCATTGGATCTCTTTTTTTCCTGATCTTTTTATTAACAATCATTAAAACATTTTCATCATCTGATTCTTTCTCAAACTTAATTTCTTGCAATGCACCATCTTGGACACTGTACAATAAAGTTTGATTATCTTCAATTATCATCACAACGTTATCATCTGTATCAATATGGGTTGTTTCAGTGATTTCATCATCCCCCATATTTCTAATTCCGATACCCTCAAAACCATAGTCAAATTCTGGTCCTTCAGGAGTGAAAACCGGTACAGGAATACCAATGAGCTGGTCACTATCTTCCTTTGTTATATCCAGGTCTTCAATATTTTTTAGGAGCTGGTCAGTATAGAAATCTAGGATTTGATGGCTTTGATTGGCTTGCAGATAGAACTTGTAGGCTGCTGAGGCTGATTGGAAGCAGCCACGGCAAACATTGTAATTGTCTGTTTCTAGAATCTGAAATTAATTATGCTTTTGAAATGGAAATCTTCTTACAAAAGCATATCAGCTCGTTTAGTTTTTGAACACATACCACAAGTTTCAGACACAGTAATATGCTCAAGGTGAGGTATGTTCTTAGGTCAAGAGCATGGGATTTGGATTGTTGTCTGTTTGATGTCATAAGCACAAGAATATGGAGACGCTTTTACAAAATTCATTGGAGTTAGTCGTAATGTCTACTGGTGAACATAAGCCTACATAATAATGGAAGGGTTTGCTGTAGTCACCAAACTTAACAGCAGGATTGATGACTGCAGTGTTGAACTCCGGAGATGCACAATTGTTTTAAATATGAATTAATTAGGCACAACACGTCTCTCTAATTCCAGCCACGAGCACAGACTGACTGGACCACCTCTTGATTTGGTCAGAGTATACTAACAGACGGACGTAGAGTTTCCTAATACACACAATGAACACCAGTTCAGCATTTTTAGACTAACAGTACTGTACCTTTATTTGACAGATTTCTCTCAGTACATCAGCTATACAATATTCTTCGTCTTTCTTACAGATCCATGTCCACACATTTTCACAGCTGCTGTCTACAGTGAGGGGCAGTAAACAAACCACACATAACTCATCACCAAGTGACCCATTCGCCAGGTGTTTTACAACGGATCTAAGGTCCATGCCTACTGCCACTATTTCTAAAAATTAGAAGGTACAAGTACAAGGTATGGACTGGACTGGGTGGAAACCACAGACTAGTAAGAGATACTACGTATGTGGAAACTGAGGAAAGTTCTTTCTTCCATCCGACTGGAACAAACATTTTCTCGGATCGACAAGCGAAGCGAAGCAGAAGCAACCACAGAATTTGATCCGACTTTTTGACTGACAACGTACAGTCCGGCAAGTATAACTTGGCGGGTCTGAAGTGAGCTGTTCGATCGTTAATGGCCAATGACTGATGGAAGATTGGCCAAACGGCTAGCATCAGACCCGCCAAGTTATACTTGCCGGACTGTAACGGACTGACTGACATCGTCGCACTCGTCGCACTCTGCTGTTCAGATTTTGATAGCCATCATGCCCATGTCTTGTCATTTCGTGTTAGCGACGCGCGCGAAGCAAAATCCTTGGAGGAAGAATATTATTACGTCTGAGAAGAACAAACGTACTCTGGTTTATTGGCTGAGTGTAGATCTGTGGTCTCAAATGTCAAACAAGAATTGGTTGAAAATAAAGGTGCGGTTAATGTACAACCATGGATAGTGAAATAGTAGGCGTTACACAGTATTTATGTAGTTCTGTCGTAGCCAAAGGGAGGGGTCGTAGCGTCACAGACTACTCAGATGCTAACGCATCGTTGCGTTAAGCCCGCTCTAATCCACATTCTCGCGATTCTATAGAGTCACAAGTTACAACTGTTGTATGTAACTAATGTCTTCCAACCCACCAAGAGAAATATCTACTTTGATATGGCACATATTGTGTGAATGTGATAGATAATAGTCGCCTCGTTGAGTCATTAGCAGCCTGCGCACATCTAGCGCGATGGCGATGGCGACCAGTGAAACGCTGTCATATTTGAAAGCATGGCGCGATAACGCTGTTATACAAGGTGTATCTAAATATGTGTACTATGCGAAGGTGGGGGGTTTCAGACCACAATGGTGATCAGTTGTGGGGGGGAGAAAATTAAAAATTCCTATTTTCAGTTTCCCATACAAAAATATTTAATTTCATAATGCCTAAATAAATTGACAACCCTATCCTTGTAACCCCTTGACCCCTTGACCTACTACCTCTGTAGGTCTACTACTACTACCTACTACCTCTGTAGCTGAGTTTAGGGTTGTCACTTTGTATAAAGTCAGCTGTTCATGTTGAAACTTCGTTGCAGTTTTTTTCAGAGATACCAATCGAAGTTCGAAAAGTCGTTGAACAAAAGTTGTTCCCCGGGGGGTGGAAATTCACCCCCCTTCGGGATAGTACACATATTTTGATACACGTTGTATTTGACAGCGTGACGATGGCGATTCGTGATCGCCGCCATTAGAGGAGTAGGGTTAGACAGGGGGGATAGACATCTCCCAAGCTCTTCAATCTATATGTGAACGATCTCTTTGTTGAACTGAGCACCATGCTTGTCGGTTGTTGATTGTATGGTGTAAGAAATAATAACATCAGATAAGCCGATGACATGGTGCTGCTGAGCCCAACAGCGAGGGGCATGAGAGAACTGATTAAGGTCTGTAAGAAATATGCAGTTGCTCACATAATTATAATGTATAAAAATCAGAATAAATAGCAGCGTTTTACCTGAAATAAAACGCACATTATATACTTACCTCAATAAAAGCTTTATATTGAGAGAAGGCGACATCCTTTTCCGGCGAATTTCTACCAGTTTTCATACTTTTATACAGTCAACATCCGGTCAAGTGGCGCCACCTGGCAGCCGCGCGCAGTTTTACTTCGTTAAACATGCAGCGCCATATTGAACTCATTGGCTTTTTTATTTCACCAGGCAGCAATTAAAGTGAAAGCTTTTATTGAGGTAAGTATATAATGTGCGTTTTATTTCAGGTAAAACGCTGCTATTATATCCTGAACGCTCAATAAAAGCTTTATATTGAGACCTGTTTGTTATCGCCTGGTGACGCCACTTGTAAGATCTGGGTTACTCTAGCGCCAATGTGATATTATATTTTTTACTCAATAATGTAGGCAAGTTTGCCTACAATAGTAAATAAAACCGTATTTTAATCAATTGTGCACAAAATAGTGCCTGACTATATTATATTATTAATAATAACATGATTATTTTAATTTTATCAGACATTGCTATAATCTTAAATTATCTAAGAGACTGTAAGTAATCTTAAAAAATCTGCTAAGCATGGTAACAGACAAACCACCCCAAGTTCCTGGCTTAAGTCCAGCTATGAACTTCTTTAGGCTGATCATAATGATGAAGTTATCATAATGCCATGTTAATTGAATGCATTCAAACAAGCCGCGCGATAGGCCTGGTTAAACTCTATACCTAATAGTGTGTACTGGTCTCGTAACTTTGTCAGATGCTATGTAGCTAGTGTAAAGAGATGATAGATGGCGGCAATCAAACTCAACAATTGTTTACTTCCTGTAGATATCGTCAAGATCTTTTTAAAACAATGCTTAGAACAGTAAATCGTAGCTCAAGTGCTACCTCGCAGTGCTGTAATAACAGCCTCCTTAATAAATATTTAGATCTTCTGCTATGACGTTGCGCAAAACGAGTTTAGCTTAATATTTTACTGTTTATTGCATAAATAATAACTGCAATCAGTTTCTAACTATACTTGGATAAAATAATTACTACTTAGTATCTAGATCTAACCCAGAATAAAATCAAATGCCAATAAGATCTGTGGTGAATAAGGACTTATCCTGTAAGGACCTTTATGAGCTAAGAATATTACTGCAATGTAAGTACTATCAGCAGTACCTATACCTATCAATAGTAGTATATAATAAAGCTTATTCTTTATTCTTATACTTATTCTAGCAGTATCTTAGTGAATTACTTTTGCTAACGTCCCATCGGAAACTCTGATTTGTCAAAAGTCTAAACCATCATCATTAACTCAAGAATATTCAGAACTTAGAACATAACAGACAAGACAGTGTCTGCGTTATAACGTAGGAAGTACAGATTCATGCGTTAGTGTCGTATTGTATAGAATATACCAAAAGTAAAACATGAAAGACAAAAAGACAGTGTCTGCGTCATAGGAAGTACGGATTTATATGAGTGTTAAGATAAGATAAGAAAATTATTTATTGGGCAATAAAATTGTATTGAGTAAAATACAAAAAGTCGAGCATAAAAAACACAAAGACAGTGTTTGCTTCATAACATAGGAAATATGGCTTCATGTGATAGCTCTAATCAAGTGTAAATCACATAGAAAATGTGGTCATCATTATTAGTTGTGACCCCAAAAGCAGCTTTTAGTGCTACACTAAAGATGGTTACAAACCACACGTTATTACACACTTAAGCAAATTTTGATCAAGCAACGGTAAAAATTATCAACGCAACGTACCTATTAAGCATCGGTATTGATCCGTATTCCATTTGTTTATATAAAGAAATTATTTCGGCAAACTACAGTTTTTCGCTAGGAAACAATAGCATACACGCTTTGGGGAGTGTGTACTTAGGATGGTAGATACATTACATCCACGAGCATGTGTGGGTAGTTTCATAGTATAGTGACCGCGTTGTAAACCTTGACGGTTCCTTACTAAAATATTTGCAGGTAGACCGCATCTCAAAAAAAAAAAAAAAAAAATATTTACTTGACTAAAGACTGCACGTGCGATTTCAGAGACAAACAACCGAAGTTACTTTACAAGCATTATAGTAGCATAAGTTGGCCGCCACTCAGGAGGGTGGTAATGACGTAAACCATCGACATACCAACACCTGGGCCGTTATTCGCTATTGCCAACCCACGCGCGTTACGTGAACACGTTAAGACATCGGCTTAGCAATAGTCGGATTTTGAACGAATCATGTGAAACAACCAAAAGATCAAACGTGGGGCATAGACAACTAGTCTTGTGGCATACAGAATACCTTTTTTCGATTCCACACAAAGGCGCGTTTGCGTTTAGATCACGTTGTAAAGTCACACGTTTTGGGCACGGAATCTCCAATGTAATCGCGAATAAGGCCCCTGCTCGCGCAGATAGACCGGCAATAATGCGTTTTTTGTGGGTGTACCACACGCCACTAATGAACGGTTTATTAGTGTCAAAAACCAAACGGCAAAGTATAAATAAGGTACAAATTGGTACGACTTTGTCAAATACTGAAACGTCAAAAGACACTCTGTCTTGCTAGGAAAAACATGGTCCTCCTTGGTATCTTTTCTCAATGCGTAAAAATAATCGCATGAAATTGCTTTTCATAAAACATTCATTTCATTTTAATTGTTCCTGAACCCTGATAACTTAGTGATGTGTTTTAAGGCATCCTTAGGTAGGGTAGGTCTTTGCTAGTTTTAATAAATGTATAAACATTAATTTAGCACCATGATGAACTACAAGGTTGGCAAAGTCTAAAAGTCTGATGCTTTTAAGAGGGTAGTCTTGAATTTCTTACGTAATTTTAAATGTTCGCAAAGAATGTCTTTGTTTTGTCCCATTCAAGACAAATGATCATAAAGATTCACAACAAATATTTGTTTAAAAAGCGTGCTTAGCCTGAATGAGGTTATGTGAAACGCACCTATGTGTGCGACTTGCAAAAACACAGTACAGTGTAAATCTAAGAGTTAGGTTCGGTTTAGGTTAACTCGGAAATTAAGAAATTCCTATCTTTGGCAAATACTTTAAGGGTTGCACTTTTAGGTTCGGGTCCAAAAGCAGACAAGGGTCTACTTACACTATGACAAGCATTTCAGTGGATTTAAAAGAGGCATTTTTCATTAGATCAAACAAGACTAGGCTCTTGATGTAAAACACTTTATTGGATGGAAGTGTGTAACTGGTTTTCCTTACCTTGAGTATTATTTCTTTTATTTAAGTATCTATGTACTATATCAGCTATCTGGTTCCCATCGTACAAGCTCTGCTTAGTTTGGGGCTAGATAGTGTTGTATTTATTTTTATTTTATATATGCCTAAGCCAGCACTTACACCATAATGAACTTCTCGAGGTCATTATAATCTTCACTTTCGAGTCGCGACTCGTTACTTACCTTTCTCATTGTAAAAACACAGTTCGTATATTGCACATTCGAGTGTTGACCCCTGTGCGAGTTTAAATGTGGCTTAAATTTCCACCCCGCGAGGCTGTACTTGATACAGGCACATTTACTAAATTTGTATCAAATCTGTATGATGGAACACAGTTAAAACACTTAACCCCCGCGAGAGGCAGTTGTAAGATTAAATTTTTTCTTGTGAGAACCACTACATTTCAGAGACTAGATTCACTTACCAATAGTTCACAGAGTTCCACGCGATGGAACACAAATTCGCTTTACGCCTAACCCCCGCGAGAGGTGGCTGTTAAGTTGATCGAGGTTCTCTTGCGAGAATCCATTCGATTTAGCGAGACAGTTTCACTGGAAGTTTAGAGAGTTCAACTCGATAGAACACACTTTACAAACGCCTAACCCCCGCGAGGGCGGTTGTTAGGTTGATTGAGTTTCTCTTTTCAGACTTAACAGGAACAGGCCAGTTTCACTGGAGGTCTATAGAGTTCCATTCCATAGAACGCAGCTAGTTCACAAACGCCTTATCCCCGCGAGGGGTGGCTGGTAGGTTCTCAAGACCAAAAATACCTTGCTGCTAATAAAGTAAGCCTTTTTACTTGAAAACTTTATAGTAAACCTTCGAGTCGGTGACCAGTAAACTGATTGAAAGCGATGGTGTGATGAACATAGTTTTAAAATAATAAAGTGGGTATTAAGAAAAAAGTTTCTTAAGATTTTTCTAGAAGTAAACGTATTCGTATAATAAACCCAAGAGAGAATATAAGTAATATTATTTCTGCTTTGGGAAGGTAGGCATAATTTTTAACAAAAACAAAATAAAATTTAATATTATTTTAACAATGCTTAACCGTATAGGTAGGGTATGGCCCGATGACGTCAGGTATCATACGTTTTACCCCTCTTTGTTTGTTTCCAAGTCTATGAAACCTGGAGTATGTTAAGGTATAAGACTTTAAGCAAAACGCACTGGATATCAAAATAGCAGTTAACATGAAGCAATGAACGAATGATAATATTCAATAAAAAACTATTCCTTCTACGATTTTGATTTAACCTCCTCGGAAAAACATTGTAACCTCAGAACAAAGACCCATGTTCATCACACGTATTTCGGTGGGGATCGAACCCACGATCACACAGAAGGCAGAAGTACTATGAAAAATAAATATTAGCAAATTGTTTGGAAAACAATTCTAAAAATACGTTCAAACGACGCCATGCCTATTTGTTCATTTTATAGCTATGACAGCGGTTCCGGCTTTTGCCTCAAAGAACGGCACGTATACCAACCACAGCTTATGTGCACAATAAAATGTACTACTGAAAATGAAACTAAACTATATAAATAAACTGGATTTTTTTTTAAAACTATAAGAAAGTGATCCGAACGAAAAAATCGTTAAAAAAATTAATCACGTTCATTTTTTATTATTATGAGGGTACTCACGGTTTTCCCTCCTTGCACTGCTCAAAGAAGAACACTTCACTAAATAAAATTAATTATTTATTCACTTTTGTAAGAACAAAGATTTAAAATATTATTAGCAACCACGGTCGTCGCAGAGCTAGCTGCTGGACACATGTTGCTTCGACGGAAAACAAAACGCCAATGAGTTCAATATGGCGCTGCATGTTTAACGAAGTAAAACTGCGCGCGGCTGCCAGGTGGCGCCACTTGACCGGATGTTGACTGTATAAAAGTATGAAAACTGGTAGAAATTCGCCGGAAAAGGATGTCGCCTTCTCTCAATATAAAGCTTTTATTGAGCGTTCAGGATATAATGGTCTTTTTTTCGCTAGTTTTTTAGTAAGAAACTTAAGTTTTATTGAATCTTTTGAATTGTTTTTAATTGTGTGCTATGGATTTAACGTGGTCCAAATTAAACGATTTTTATTTTTTATTTTATTTTATTATTAACTTAAAAGCCAGATATTAGCTAGCTCATTAAATAAAGAAACACTCATATTTAATTGAAACAAGTTCCACAGAAAGAAATTCAGAGACGCAGAAGGCAGAGTTACTATCAACTGAGCTGAGAGGCCAGTTAAAAATATTTCTTTGTCTGTGCCGGTAAAATAGTACCGGTCTAGATGGCCTAAGTCTTTATGACTCAGCGTTCAACCTTGAGGTCTGTATCTCCAAGACTGCGTTCTGGATGGACACGCTAAGAGCCTCGATGGGAACAGTCTCCGTTCGCCAGAACACGTCCTTGTGCTTTATAGTGCGGTGTCTGCCCTTGTAGTCCTTATTTAAATGTACCTGTAAATATAAGACGCAGTCAGCAATGGAATAACTCGAAAAATGTTGATTTCGCGAACTTACTTGCAAATAAAGTTGAAAGACTTATTTTATATCATGAGATTTTTTTTCAAAAAATTAAAACAAGATTGTGCTGCTAAGATCCTCCCCTCCTCCCCTTTAAATCAAGATGGCGGCCAACGCACTGGGCTGTTATTCGCTATTGCCAAACCACGCGTGTTACGTGAACACGTTAAGACATCGGCGTGGAATCGCTTAAAATCGTATTCCCTATGCCAAAGTTGTCATTCCATAGCGCGGCACGGTACGATTTGGGCACGGTTAGATCTGTCAAATGAACGCGCTCGATTCTTGCGCGATACGCCACAGATTAGCGTGTTCCTGATAAAGTTAGTATGGCTCGTTTCTCTTGAGCATGTTTTGAGGTTATGTTTGAAAGTTGTATAGCATTGTATCAACAAAGTATCATACAATTATCTACATGGTATAAAATAAAGAAAAACAATGAAAGTAGTGTGGCTTAGCTTTTATAATATTGAAACCATTTTTTTTTACAGGATTTTATGGAGATTTCAAACAAATACTTAGCAGAATTAAATTATACACTTGTTTGATTACATCCTTTCTTGTTCGGTGGTAGGAAATTTCACATAGATTGGAAGCAGCTCATTGAGGGCATTTACAACTTCCTCTTCACAGCGACTTTACCTGAAATCAATAAATAAAATAAAAATAAGCCTTTATTTCTCCGACCAAAACAGTTTTGCTTAACCTAACTTATACTAATCCTACTTACTAAATATACTAACTAAGCAAAAGTTTCTATTATGTATGACACCGACGTGGCGGTACTACATAGGTCGGTCGGGTTGTCCTTCGACAAAGGCCTCCTCCAGGGTTTGTCACTTGGCTCGGTCCAGACATGCTCTGCGCCACTCCTTAGAGAGCTCATCCTCCCAACGCTTCAACTGCCGCCCTCTGTTGCGTTTTCCATCTCTAGGGTACCAGACTGCAATCATACGTCCATTTACTCCTTCGGGACCTCATTATTGGACGTATGAGGTCCTGAAATCAATATCAACCTTTAAATATTGTAGACAATCTACTCAACACTATCTAGCCCCATACTAAGCAGAGCTTGTACTATGGGAACTAGATAGCTGATATTAATACTTAGTATATTTTTTTGTAAATACATACTTAGAATATAACACCCAGACAGAGAACAAACATATTATGTGTTCACCACACAAATTATATTTGTTCTCGGTAGGTATCGAACCCACGACCTACGGCGCAGAAGGCAGAGCTACTACCAACTGAGCCAGTCAAGTATTAGGTAGGTACATTCATCCACTTCACCTCAGCAGCCTGAAATGGTCCACTCCACTGCTGAAGGCAGGCATCTAGGTACCTACTACCACTGCTACTAGTACCGTAGTATTCTTATTTTATCGATGCACTTACTTGGTGTTATGCTGGTAAACCTTTGAGGAGTCATTGTATCCTGCTTGCAAAGATCTCAAGGAGGAAAGAATATACATAATTCTTTGGTAGCCTTGTAGGACCGCAGTATAATACGAGTATCCATTTTATCTTCGCAGAATAACATCCACTTTATTTTTTTGCCTTTTCAAAGTGTAGATCGTGGTTTATTTGGATGAAGGACATACATTGGTAAATAATTTCACGCAATCAAAACATACGTTCCGAAACTAGTCAAAGGTGACTGGAATGGTTATCAATATGTTTGGTTCAAAATTTTCAAATCGCTTTAAAATATTGTAAGCTCAACAATAGATGGATTAGCATGCTTATAATTCAAAATATTTATTATTTGAGTTGAAAATATGGAAACAAAAACTTATCCTGCAAATTTATTTAAAAACCGATAATTTTCCGAGTGGATCAGACGCAAGAATTTGAACGCATCATGTGAAATAAAACGTGGGGCTTAGACAACTAGTCTTGCGGCCTAGAGAATACCATTTTTCGATTCCACACCAAGGCACGGTAAGAATCGCGTTGGTGTTTAAATCACGTTGTGACGTCACACGTTTTGGGCACGGAATCTCCAATGTCATAGCGAATAACGTCCCTGCTCGAACTCAGTCGCCATTTTGAATTTAGACTCCTAGAGCCATATTAATAAACGCAATTAAAATTTAGTCATGGTCTAAAGTTAACCCTGTCACTTTTTGTCATTACCCAGTGGTAAGAGATGGCAATAGTTTAAGCACAGCTTATTTTTTGACATAATATTTTTATTAATAGGGCTACTAGTGAATAGTATAGTATTTTAATATAGTAGTATAAATTGCTTACCTTCTTGAGATGCGCGTTGACGTACCACCGTAGATGGAAGAGCGCGGGACACAGTGGGCAGCGATGCGTCGGCAGACAATGAGTGCTCTGGCGATGCTGGCTCACACGGTTCGCCGACACGAAGCCACGTCCGCATATCTACACATAGTTCCAAAACATACGTCAAACATAGCAGAGCACTGGTGGTCTAGTGGTAGTGGCCCCGCCTTCCGATCCGAAGGTCGAGGGTTCAAATCCACTCGTGTACCAATGAGTTTTTCTGTCGAAAAATTTATGTGCACTATGCCAGTACTCTCAAAACGGTGAAGGAAAACATCGTGAGGAAACCGGCGTGTTGTAGAACCTATAAAAGTTCGAGCAACACGTGTCAAGGGTCACGCAAAAAGGGCCCACCAGCGGCCTACTTGCGGAAAAAACCTGCCCGCACATCAAGTGCGCATGATAAACTTGCCGAACATACGTCAAGTGCACGAAAGGAGCCTCTTTGAGGTGCTGAACACCGTGAAAAAACTTCGCGTTCGCACATTTTGACATATTTAACTTCAAATCAAAACTGCCGATCCTAGTTTGAAAAAAAATCTGTAGTAACCTATTACTATTTTTTTTTCGGTTTATAGCGGTTGTTAGATGACGGAGTTATGTGATAACAAACAATTATAATAAAAAACAAGAAATACAAACGAAATGAGAATCACCTCTTTTTTTAAGTAAGTTAAAAGTTAAAAAGGCGCGTCGGTTTTTGGAAATCTTCTAGTTTCAAGATACTCACATTACATAGAAAAGGTTTGTCGTTATTGTGCAGCCGTTGATGCCACAACAACGCTCTTTTGTCAACAAAACTCTTCTGACAAACCCCGCAAATACTTCGCTTGGGGGTTTTTATGCTTTTCTCCGATTCTGGTGGCTTCGACTTTGGCTCCTGCTTTTTAGAAGGGTGATTGTTTCTGCAGAAAAACAAAACTTGTTTTGTGTTTTTGTGGGTACTCCCAGTGTCACGCAACAAATCGTTGAGAGACAGGTTTGTTGAAATATCAACAGCAAATCTTAAAGAATTAAATACATTTTTATATCTAGCCCATATCGTAAGACTGCTGGGCAAAAGTCTCCACCAAAACCTTCCAACCTCTCTACCGCTCACTTTATCCCACCATCTACGCTCAAAAGCGTCGAGATCGTCCCTCCAACGCTTTCTTGGCCAACCCTAACCTCGCCTTCCCTCTGGTTGCCACGGAGTTACCAGGTTCGTCCATTCATCGGGATGCATCCTACAGACATGACCCGCCCAGTCTCACTTGAGCTGGGCTATTTTTCTTCAGACGTCAGCAATCCCTCTCCATACAAACGTAGTCCCCTATTTCCTCCCTGGATAATGCCTCTAGAGTAACCATTTTGTCTCATAAAATCCAGATCTGCTATATACGTGCACGTATGTTTTCCTTTTTTTCAGAAATTTATTGATAAAGAAAATATCACCTCCCTTCATATTTCATATGAATCATATGAGGGTCATATTTTCTTTATCAATTAGTTTCTGAAAAAAAGGAAAACATAATTACGAGCACGTATATAGCAGATCTGGATTTTATGAGACAAAATGGTTACTCTAGAGGCATTATCCAGGGAGGAAATAGGGGACTACGTTTGTATGGAGTCGCCTGTGTGATTCCCTCTTAAACGCAGCATGCTGCTACGCACTTGGTCAGTACGTTTATACCCAAGGATGCCACATCATTTTAAAGATAATTAATGTTTCGAAACGCCAATCGTAATAAACATTTACAAAAGTAAGTAAAATGGTAGGTGTAGTATTTATGTACCACTATTACCTATAGTGGTACATAAATACTTATAAAACCAAGGTTGTCTATAAACTTACGATTTCAAAAATTTTTCATGTTTCAGTATATGCTTTTCGAAGCCCTTTCGGCCCTTGTACATTCTGCCGCAGTAAAAGCATGTGTAACTCTCGGTGTGTCTCAGCGCGTGATGTTCTTCTAATGCAGCCTCGTTCTCCAGCATATCGCCGCAAATCTCGCAAGTATTCCCGTTTTCCCACTAGAAACGAAATATAATGTCCGTCCAAAAACAAAATTAAAGTAGGTAACTGGAAATAAAAACTCTTAAACATTTTAATAAAAGAACGAATACCAGCTTAACTAAAAAATAAAATACCTACCTACAAAACAAGATGGCGCCGATAACTTAAAATAATGCAAACGGTAAGGTGTCTTCTGAATTTGAATATAACAAAGACTGTACCGATTTTTATGAAACTTGTGGGGATTACTATTTATATCAATAGAGTACCTACAGCTTCCCTTGTATTAAGTATCAATATCCAACCCAGATCAATAGTAAGCAATCATTATACACACAAACATTCGCATTTGATAGCAATAATATCTGTCTGAGCGTTATATTGTATTATTTGTATGTATTTACAAAAAAATATTATGAGCTATCTGGTTCCCATAGTACAAGCTCTGCTTAGTTTGGGGCTAGATAGTGGTGTGTGGATTGTCTGCATTAATTATAATCTTTATAATAATTGCGACAACAACACTCGGAAACACACTAATGTATGGCACACAAGCATCTGTGTATTCTTACACAGACACTCCACAAAGGGCTGCAAAGGTCGTACCTTTTTTGGGTTGCACTTTCTATTGCACTTCAAGTGACGAATAAGTGAGGCTTTCAGCATATAAACAGCACCGCAGGTCGTACACTCATAGTTTTCAAAGTGAGTTAATGAGTGCTCTACATAATAATCTTTTTTATCTGTTACAAGCTTGCAAACCTGAAACATTTAGTTTTTTTTTAAATATATAATAATAATTTATTCCAGACAAAAATCCATATTCCACCATTCCGTCTGTCACTGATTTGGATTGGAGCAAGCTCTAGAACGTTTTGTAACAGCCTGCAAATATGCTCTACTGTTTCTTATGTATTCTGTAAGTACATGTATTAATTGTTAGTTTCATTGTGTAAATAAAGTAGGTGGGTACCCAATATAGCTGACTAGATTCATATTTAGTTTACAAGTTGAGATAGGTACAAGCTTACAAAATATTACACATAACCATATAGGTTTCCAATTTTCAAATTTTTGCTTAGCTAGTTCTATTTATGGATGTGTTAATAGGGAATAGAGAAAATCAGCGTCATGAGTGCAGAAAACCGATAAAGTTTTGCTTTATGCATTATTTTAAAACCATTTGTGCATACAAAACTTACGTTACAAATGAAAATGACAGCATTATGCATTTTTTTCTCATGTTTCTTCAACTTTGACATAAACCTGTATCTAACAGGGCAATGCAAACATGACATATAAACCATTGGATCTCTTTTCTTCCTGGTCTTTTTATTAACAATCATCGGAACATCTTTATTGTATGATTCTTTCTCCAATGTAATATCTTGCAAAACATCATCATAGTTTTCAGAGTGAGTTAATGAGTGCTCTACGTAATAATCTTTTTTATCTGTTACAAGCTTGCAAATCTGAAACATTTAGTTTTTCTTAAAAAAATATATAATAATTGATTCCAGACAAAAATCCATATTCCACCAGTCAAGTTGGTTAGTAGGTATATCACCCACACTTGATGTGCGGGCAGGTTTTTCCGCAAGTAGGCCGCTGGTGGGCCCTTTTTGCGTGACCCTTGACACGTGTTGCTCGAAGTTTTTTAGGTTCTACAACACGCCGGTTTCCTAACGATGTTTTCCTTCACCGTTTTGAGAGTACTGGCATAGTGCACATACATTTTTCGACAGAAAAACTCATTGGTACATGAGTGGATTTGAACCCACGACCTTCGGATCGGAAGGCGAGGCCACTACCACTAGACCACCAGTGCTCTTTATTCCACCAGTCATCTTTGTGGTGTATATCCGTCTGACACTAATTTGGAGCAAGCTCTAGAACGTTTTGTTACAGCCTGCAAATATGCTCTACTGTTTCTTGTATTTTGTAAGCATGTACTTGTATTCATTGTGTAAATAAAGTAGGTACCTAATATAGCTGACAAGATTCATATTTAGTTTACAAGTTGAGATAGGTACAAGCTTACAAAATACTACACTTAACCATAATATAGGTAGAAACCAATTTTCAAATTTTTGCTTTGTGGATGTGATAGTAAAGAATAGAGAAAATCAGCGTCATGAATGCAGAAAAACGATGAAGTTTTGCTTTATGCATTATTTTAAAACCATTTGTGCATATAAAAACTTACTTTACAAATGAAAATGACAGCATTATGCATTTTTTTCTCATGTTTCTTCAACTTTGCCATAAATCTGTATCTAACAGGGCAATGCAAACATGACATATAAACCATAGGAACTCTTTTCCTCCTCTTTTTATTAACAATCATTGGAACATCTTCATTGTCTGATTCTTTCTCCAATGTAAAATCTTGCAATGCACCATCTTGGACACTATACAATAAAGTTTCATCATCATTAATTATCATCACAACGTTATCATCTGTACCAATATGGGTTGTTTCAGTGATTTCATCATCCCCCATATTTCTAATTCCGATACCTTCAAAACCATAGTCAAATTCTGGTCCTTCAGAAGTGAAAACAGGTACAGGAATACCAAGCAGTTGTTTTCTATCTTTCTCTGTAAAATCCAGGTCTTCAATATTTTTTAGGAGCTGGTCAGTATAGAAATATAGGATTTTTTGGCTCCGTTTGGCTTGCAGATAGAACTTGTAGGCTGCTGAGGCTGATTGGAAGCAGCCACTGCAAACATTGTAATTGTCTGATTCTAGAATCTGAAAAATATGGAGATTCTTTTAAAAAATTCATTGAAGTTAATCATAATATGTACTGTTGGACATAGGCCTTCATAATATTTGGAAAGGTTTGCTGTACCACAATAACAGTCGGATTGGTGACTGCAGTGTTGAACTTCGGAGATGCTGTTGCTCATCTCCTCCGTCGCATTCTATACAACCACAACCAATTTAATTTAGTACAGTACCTTTATCTGGCAGATTTCTCTCAGTACATCAGCTATACAATATTCCTCGTCTTTCTTACAGATCCATGTCCACACATTTTCACAGCTGCTGTCTTCAGTGAGGGGTAGTAAACAAACCACACATAGTTCATCAACAAGCGACCCATTCGCCAGGTGTTTTACAATGGTAACAGGGTCCATGCCTCCTGCCATTATTATATCTAAAAATTAGAAGGTATACGTAGGTAAGTACAAGGTATGGACTGGAATGGGTGGTGGTTTTCTTCCATCCGACTGGAACAAAAATTGACTCCGAGGCCTCCGAGACGCCGAGACACAGAGTACTTTTTATATACCTTCTGAAAGACGCCTCCGCTCCGAGCGATCAGCGAAGCGAAGCGTGAATTATTTGACTTTTTGATTTTGACCGACACTGACAGAGAATTTCTTCTTCTTCTTAATGAATGGCATGGCATCTGTCCTTTCGGATAAATTTTGCCAGTGTCGAGTAGTTTGATGAGAATGATGATTATATTACATAGATAAAATACTTTTCCGTCGCGTCGCTCGTCAGTCGTCAAGGCCGAATACACGGTTTAAAGCCGCGATTCCTACCAAGGTGACCTTTGTAGAAGCTGTGGCTTGAATTTATTGATATATTTAGTTACTATAGATGTTATCTTAACACCTTGAAACCATGTAGCTGGCAGTTTTAAACCAAATTTCGCATGACCTCTAAACGCCCTTGGTAGAAAGACGCGCCTGGAAGTTCGGCGTTGGTTTTAAACCAATGTAGCCAGAAGCGTTCTGCGAAGGTCACCTTGGTAGGAATCGCGGCTTTAAACCGTGTATTCGGCCTTGTCGGTCACAGGTCGGCCCTACCCTAATTGGCATAGGAAAAAAGATGGCCGTTTTTTCCCAAAACCATCTGAAACATTTTCGATCAAATCAGAATATCACATAATACACCATAATTCCAACTGCTAACACTTTGAGCTAAGACCTCAAGTAATATTGGTTAAAATACCACCGAAATTACACAACAGTACCCAAAGTCCCAGTGCATTTACAACATTTCGTTACCAAATGTTGTTTTCGTTTCGCCTACGTGTCTCTCTCTTTTGCATGGAAAAATGATGAGACAACAACTCTAGCTACGTTACATATTTTTGCTGTCTCATCTTTTCTCCCTACAAAAGACAGAGACACGTGGGCGAAACGAAAACAACATTTGGTAACGAAATGTGGTAGCAAAACTCGGACTTGGGGTACTGAACTCAAAATAACACCAGAAAAACAATTAATCAAAAAGCTATGTGACTTCCTGAAATGACAGAAAACGAATCTATGTCTTGTTCTTGTCTTGTCTTGCATCTTGCATGTCATGTCGCGCTGGTTGATTGAAGAGAAGAGACGCAACGCAACGCAAAGCGAAGATACAACCTTTGAGGAAGAATATTATTACTGCCTGTGTTTGAGCTGAGCAACACAGCAACAGAAACCTACTCTGTGGTTTGGTGGCTGACTGCCGTCTGACTGCAGCTAGACTGCGCATTCTGTGGTCTCAACTCAACTCAAATGTCAAATAAGAATTGATTGATTGAAAATAAAAAAGGTACGTTTTTGTATCGATTTGTTTGGGTTTTAATTTCGTAGTTTATTGATTTACTACAGCGATAGACAGGAATAAAATAAAGTTATAAAGGTTACAAGTACTGTTGCAAATAAACTAATGTCTTCCACTCCACCAAGATAAATACTTTGTTAGGGCGCATGTGTGATGTGTTATTAGTCGCCTCGTTGGAGTCATTATCAGGTAATGAATTGTAATTAGCGTCAGTTTTGCTGAAATTTCGACCTAATAGCAGCCCCTTAGACATTGTACATGCAAACCAAGAAAAATAAAGCCGTCTACGGCGTCCTAGAAGTTTGTTTTAAGTATCAATTATGTAAATTAATAGAATTTGCACATCTAGTCTTGCCCTAAGTTTTGCCGATAAATTCCAATAAAATTCTTACTAGCTTGTGATTTTATTTCGAGAGTGATATCTACCGTGACTAGGGAGTCAAATAATTTGTGAGCCTATTAGAGTAGTTTAAAGATTGGCCAGCTCAAAAGATAAAGGGCTACAGTTTTAACCTACCATCTGAAAGCTTATCTTGTGGTTTCAGAATACTGTGATGGAACCTAACACCAATTTTAATAACTCTTCCCAAGAGCAGTTTATCAAACAAGAATATGAACCTAATAATGATGATAACTACAATGTACAAATAAAAAATGAGACTGAAGATATTGAATCGGACAATCCTTTTGAAAACCTACAAATAGAAGTTAAACAAGAAACTAACATAGAGAAAGATCAAACCAGTGTGAACCCTCAAAGTGATATAACTGAAGATATAAACCCAGATGTAAAACAAGAACATACAAACACAAATAATGAAATAACTATTATTAATGTAGTGAATGAGACAACTGAGTCTATTTTACCAAATGATGACGACGGTGAACTGAATCTTAGACTGGATGACGGTGAGGTCACAGTTAAGGAAGAAATAGAGAATGTTGCTGATTATAACTACCCAAGTTTTGATGATAGTATGGATAGCAGCGAGGCTGCTGCACTTAGTTATGTAGAAGCATGTCTAAGTGAAGAAGTTCAAATTAAAACAGAAGATAATGTAAGTATTAAGGTCCTACACTTAAATAAAACACTGTCTGTAGAGTCCCAAACTGAACAGAGCTTGTAATAAGGGAGCCAGATAGCTGATATAATACTCATGCATTATTATGCTAAATACTTAGAATACAATATAATACCCAGATAGGGAATAAACTATGTTCACACAAATATTGGTTCTTAGTGGGGATTAAAGCCCTCGAGCTCAGAAGACCGAGCTACTACCAACTGATCTATGAGGGTAGTCTTATTTTAGAAGTTAACTTGTCTCAGAATAAATTATTATACTGAAAACTGTCACAAAAATTTTAAAGCTTTATTTTAAGAGAGGTACAAAATAATGCTGCAACTCTTAGGCTCTTATGCCAGTTTTGGGCTATGCTGTGGCCTTGGTTGTGGTTACTTTATTTATTCCCAGACACAAAATTATAGAAATACAATTTTATTAGCAGGAAAATATAATTGCAAACATTTGTAGTATATCATATAGGAGGACATTATAGTATATCATATGCAAAATTAACATGTTTCAGGAAAAAGAAGATTTGGCTCATATAAAGGAAGAATCGGAAATGATTCTCACCAAAACTCATCTCATTTCAAAGAAACCGATCAACACAGCTTCAACAGTAACAATAACAGTTGAAGGTATTGTTGAGACAAAGACCACCAACACATTGGTCAACCCAATGTCAAATGATCAAACATACAAAAAAATTGGTAACCCCGAAGAAATCCTGCCCACTTCAGCTGATTACAAAATGGAATTGGGAGATAGCTTTCTGCTTAATTCTATAACAGGAAACTGTTTGACACTAGAACAAGAGGCTTATGGTCTATTGAAGTCAAAAAAGAAAGTTTCAATAGACCGGTTCACTCACAAGTGCCCCAAATGTACAAAATGGTTCAGATCACTGTACATATTAAAAAAACATCTTCGAATTCATGAAACAATAGAAAAACGAGCAAACGGTGTCATCAAGGGGCAGAAAACTAAAAAAGAAAACCAATTGAAAAAGATGTTAGAGTTGAAGAAAAAAGATGAAAGAAATAAGATTGAAAATGGGGATGGTTACAAATGTACGTGCGGGCAAATATTTCAAAGACGAAGTAGAATGGAAACATGTCTTAGATCGCACACGGAATACTCGGACACCTGTCAGTATGCCTGCCCAACTTGTCAGAAAAAATGCAAGACAAAAGAAACACTTATTTTCCATCGGAACAAGTTCCACAGAAAGAAATTTGCTTGCAAATTCTGCCCAACTGACTACCAAACTCAGAAAGGGCTCTTCAAACATTTGCAGGTGCACCAAAAAGTACAACTAACAGAGTATAAAGTGATAGCTGAGGTGGCAAAGGGAAAGCAGGAGCTGAAGTGCTTGATCTGTTCAAAGGCCTGCAAGACGCTCTCCGATCTCAAATCCCACATAATGAAAGATCATACAAAACCATACAACTGTCCTTACTGCAACCATGACGTTTTCACAAAAGTAATGGACTTTGTTGAACATATGAAGAAAACCCATCCGGATGTAGGAAGCCAATCAGTTTTAGCCGTTGTAGAAGCATTCTCCAAGTTAGTCCAAGCATGGAAATGTGAGGAGTGCGGTCATCAGTTCCATGAAGCGGACAAACTAGCCTTGCACCAGATAGAAAAACACTCGCCGGAAATGAAAAACGAACAGCATTTCCAGTGTGAAGATTGTCAGAGAGTCTTCATCACCAACCAAGGTCTGAACTCACACAGAAGAATGCATCATCGAGTTGAGCCTGCAGAACCAATGGAGCCGGAGGAAATAGGAGTCATGTGCTTAGCTTGCCGGAAGATGTGTAAGGACATGACAGCTTTAACCTCGCATATGCGTCTACACTCCTTAGAAAGGAAATTCCCTTGTAAATTCTGCGATTTCCGGTTCGCGACCGTGCAGAAACGAAAAGCACATGCCGAGATCCACACAGGTGATATGAAGTATGTCTGTTTCATCTGCGAGTACCAATGCAGCTCCGAAAACAGGTACAAGGCACACAAAGCGTCGATCAAACATTTGAACATGAAAGAGTATCTTTTGACTGGGAAGCCCTTGATAGAAGAACAGCAATCCACATCCAAATCTACATCGAAAAAGAAGAAGAATAAGAAAGCGAGGGATAAAACATCCGAATCGGAGGGTACTTCGAAAAGCGCGTGTGATATTTGCGGAGAAGAGTTTGCCGGCGAGACTGCAATGCAGGAACATAAGCAAACGCATCCTTTTATAGAGTTTCCAAACGATGATAAACCAAGTAGGATATTTTTTAAGTGACCAGAGATCTTGCTCTTTAGTTCCCTAGTAGAAAACATTTTCAATGGGCGAAATGCTTAATTCTGTACTACAGTACTGCGTAATATCGGTAGAAGTGCAGTCTATAAAAGTCTGATTTTCATTAATGTGCCTATTTTCGTAAAGCATTTAAGTTATTGTAATTTATTTAGTTTTATTTTTCCCTATGTGGAACTTAAGGGTGCGTTTCCACTGGGGCAATACGATACAGAGTTGAAGCAAGTAAAGGTACGGCCACATCTAGACGATAAACTGTCAAATATCACAGCATATCGTCCACCTCAGTGCAAAAGCACTCTAACACACATTAACTAAGCATTTTAAACACCAGTGTATATTTTTTTTAAACGCGCTGGCGCGAGATCTATGAGAGAAATTTATAAAGTCTATTTATTTGTAAGTTACAGTACGATTCATTTACTGTACAAAGTATATGAAGCTAAATCAATATGTTGGTCAAATATTCAGGAAAAATGGAGGTTAAATATTTTTTTATGAATTGGTTTCTCTAAATTTTAGACTAGATTTTAGAAACCTCACCTCTTAGCAAATATAGCTCTCCAAATTTGAGTGGCCTAAAAGTTAATCCTAATTTATACCAAGTTAGTTTTTTTTTTCAAATAATAAATATTTGCTGTAGTTTATGAAGTTGACACTGGTTTTGTAGAAATTGTATAAAAAATCACAACATATTATAAGTAAAATATATTTTTTTACGTTTGGCTTGGTAGGTCCACAATCACTGTTTACATGTATTTACAATTTTTATTTTGTTACACTTTTATTAAGTTTTTCTGTATCATGTTTAATTTTCATTTGAATATTGAATGTACTGTGTGACTAGTCTAATATAGTTTTGAGTCGTTAGTTTGGTCAGTGCCTAATGTAGCTTTATTATAGACGTTATGCTACGTTTCGATTAAAAGAAAATTATTCCAATATTATTTATGATTTCTTTTTTATAGATATAAAGCTTAATTGTAATGGAAAATAGCTTAATACGTATACCTAAATACCTACACCGAATAAGCGACTACAGTACCACCAACTAATTTCACATAAAGCATTTTCGAAAAAAAATGCAAAAAATTCTAAAATTTATTTTTAGAACTACCGTATGTGATAGGATTTCATTCATATACCATTTATAGGTCTAAGGTTAAAAGTTATTTCCTACAACTTATACGTTATGGTTTTGTTTGATGGTTACATGTTCATGAGGCAGAGGATTTGATACCAAAGCAAAAGCGTTTTTGCTGCTCTGTGTTTGATACAGAACTACCATCGTATAGAGTTAGAGCATATTTTACCTTTCCTATACCTATATGAGAAAATCTCGCTTCGTCTCGGACACGGCGCCGGCGCCAACAATGTTTATGAAAATTTGCATACAGGGTGTTTCGATTTAGCTGGGATTTTTAGAAAATGTCGTTTTGATCGTTTTTTAGCAATTAAATTTTAGCGCCATCTGTTGCTGAGTAGTCAACTCGAGAGTTTGTGTCACGGAGAACGCCATCTATTGAACTAACTCGAGCTCGAGAGTAAACACTCGAGACAAAAGTTACGGATTATTAAGATTTTTATAAAATGTATTATACAACTTTAACTTTAGCTAATATGACTAAAAAGTATTTTATTTAGGTAATATCCTCACTATAACTCGACACTGGCAATTTTTATCCAAAATGGACAAATGCCATTCATTAAGAAGAAGAAGAAAAAAGAGTCTGGGGCTGGGGCGTAGGAAAATCGTAAAACCCGATGGTTTGTTTTGCTGAAAGAAAATTAAATGTAAATGTAAGCTCACAGCCTCACAGCTTAAGAAAGTAGTAGTGTTGGCCGGCTACGTAATTGATTGATAACTAATGGCTATTGTTTTAATTTGTGCAGATAAAAAGAGAACATTTTTTACGCAAGTGATGTCGCCTAGAATACAGCCCGTTAGTTTATTCACCTGGTGTGTTTTAAAATGTTCTAAAATGATAAATTCTGCTTTATATGCTGTTGAGAAGACATATCCGCAAAAGGGGTATTATAAAATTAATAAAGATTGTGACAAAAATATATTAGCGATAAGGGCGCACTTGATGTCTTTACTTCCTCACAGGTATGCTAAAGCACCAAATTCTATATTATTGAACTGATTATTTTTCCTCTACGGCACAAGGACTATTTCAATCTTTGAGTAACACTGTCCATCAGATACAAATATTTCCATCATAGCTTGAGACACATCATTATGGGAATTTATTTAAAAATATTGTGGATAATCCACACAACACTATCTAGCCCCAAACTAAGCTGAGGTTGTACTATGGGATAGCTAGAATAATACAATAATCTTCCTAAATTTTGAAAGGCTGAACGCTGCCCATCCGAGTTGGATTTTAATCAAAATAATAATCAAATAATTTTATTTTCACAATATGGAGAACAAACATATAAGTACAAACAAGCCACAAAAACAATATCATTCTATCTATTCTATTTTAAGGAAATGATTAAATTTGTTTTGTTACAAACATATAAAATATTTCCTTATTATGCTGTTAGGACTACTAAGTTTTTGTGCAATAGAAACATAAATGATTACCTACATATTTTTTTCAGGTTAATCGATATCCTTGCCGCAGAAAGATCATGCAAGACTTTATACTCGGATCCCAGCGACAAGCTTCTGGTTCTGCAATCACCAAATCTGACCATTTATCGCTCATCAGAACGTGAGAACGTCATCTCTCTGCAGTTCTGGCGGCGCTTCCTGCCAAACTTAACTAATCTAGTCATCCTCGACCTTAAGTTCATCTGCTCCGATGAGATCTTAGAAGTCATCGGCACACACTGCCTTAAACTCCAAGAAGTTAATATCATGTCCAGTGTAGGTTACTTCAAAGCTACTTACACCCGGATCGTTACTGATGCTGGTCTCAAATATGTAGCTAATTTGAAAAGGTTACGGAAACTGTTTATGGATAGCCCGAGGTACGATCGACACACTAAGCTTAGGAATAGACCAGGTGTTTCCCAACTCGGGATCATGATGCTTCTCTCCAACCTGCCATGGTTGCAGGAATTAAATATTTTGAATTATGACATCGGCAAGCACATCGTAAATACTAGCGTCGTATTAGGGCCACTGAATCTTCGGAGAATGATTTATCACTCTCCATCACCTGAGGGTATCAAAAAACTACTCAAGATATGCCCCTATCTTAGAAATGTATCCATCTCGGATAGATCCGGAAATATTCCGGATGAGGTTGTAGACGAGATTACATTAAGCGAAGCAAAAATCAATCAACTGGATTGGCCCGTGTTTAAGTTGACAGATTCGGTGAGACATTTTTTCACAGTTAAAGGATGGTTTCTGACAGACATGTGCTTATGGGACAGCGAGAATTCTCTAACTTTCGAGACGTTGCTTTGCATTGGAACATGCTGTACTAATCTCGTCACCTTCTTTTTCATTACTCGCTCACCTAATTTAGTGATACCAGAAAACTATGAAACACCAGCTCACATATTCCCTGGACTTAAAATGCTCACTATAGGGAACGGACAATTCAACATTGAAGATGTATTGACCTTCTTGCTTGAAAATAAAAATGTGCGCGAGTTAATGGTGAAATATAAGAGCACCGGCGTGCCGAGGGAAAAAACTAATGTTGATATTTTAATGCTAAACCTTTTAAAGAAAGGTTGTTTAAGACATCTTAATTCCTTGTGGTTGGACATCACTTTGGAAGTTTCCAATGATACAGTTAAAAAAATAATTTTAGAATGTGATCTGTTAAAAGAATTGACTGTTCAGCTACTTAAAAACGACAGATGTCTGATCGCTAAATACATTTGTGAGAATAATTACGATGTGAAGCTTGTATGGCATAAAAGAGAATAAGTACTTCTCCTTATACGTTCCTCCGCACATTGTCCTAAGCCTGGCAGCTATTCTTGGGGAGGATTAAGACCACAACACCCAAATAGTCTCAAGCACCAAATTTTTAAGCATCAATGTTTTTCTCTACGCCACTTCTCACTTCAAGGGTGCGTGTATTATTGTCCTCTTCACCATATGGCCAGACGATTTGAGGCCTGGCTGGTCTTATGCCAATATTAAGTGACGAATGAGTGACGCAGATTGGTATAGGTTTCAGAATTTGTAACAATCTGGTTCCTGAGTCATTGGCCAAAGCATGTGGACCACCGCTCAGTAAACAGGACTGTGTGGCCACCTGTTCTTTTAAATAATTTTGCATTTAATGCATCTTGGCAGCTGTTTGAGCTTTTGGGAAGGATTAAGACCACATCACCCAAATAGTCTCCGGTACCACATTTATAAAGCATACATTGTTTTCTCTAATCCACTTCTCACTTCATGAGTGCATGTCTGTCTGCATACATAAATATGGGAAGAAGTAAACGCTCAAACTGATTAGTGGCGTTCGCCTTTTTTCTTTAGTTTATCAAGCAACCAAATTAATTTAAGTTTTTCATAATAATGTTTTTGAGGACAAATAACTTAAACCCATCTATATTTAATCAGTTGAGTAAGCAAATTAAACTTATGAAAGTAGAAACGCTATATTATCATACTTATTGAATATTTTAAAATGATGTATTACTTCATAAAGTAGACTTTTTTGTACTATCAATAATACGTGATAACCATCTACATGTAAGTTACTGTACGTAGAATAAGTATGTATGCTTGTATTTATCGGTATGAATGTGCTATTTAGATGTATGAAGTATAAGTTTTATAGTAGGTATGTAAGTTCAGCAATTGTTTTTAACGTCTTCAAAAACAATACCCGAAGTCGGAGTTTTGCTACCACATTTCGTTACCAAATGTTGTTTTCGTTTTGCCTATTTGTCTCTCTCTATTGTATGGAGAAAATATGAGACGGCAAAAACACGTTACGTTGTCAGAGTTGTTGTCTCATCTTTTCTCCATACAATAGACAGAGACAAATAGGCGAAACGAAAACAACATTTGGTAACGAAATGTTGTAAATGCACTGGGACTTTGGGTACAGATCTCAATTCTGCTGTATTTTTTTAATGTTTGTGTTAAATTCCCGTCGTTTATAAAGATTAAAGAATTTTTCAAACTTGTTTTTAAACGACGAGAAGTACCCGTCGTTTATTTTTTTCTGGCACTATAGCGTCCCGCAATTAGGGGCATGAGTAAACACCAGTTGCCCCTGACGCTATATAAATCATCTACAATAGATGGAAAGAACTGTTAAAATTACATAAAAGTTTGAAAAAATAATGTACCTACTTTCAATTTGTATCAAAATTGCTTCAGCAGTTTGGTTATGCAGTCGGTATTTCAAGTTTTTTATACCTAGATCTATTTAATTTTATAAATATTGTAATTTTTACGCATGCTCAAAATTGAAAATTAAAAGGTATGTGTTATTTTATTATGTTCAAATCGAATGTTAATTCTGTACCAATAGCGTTCAGTATACGGCTGTAATCTTACTTAAAAACTTAGCTGACAAGGTAGAAAAAACACGAGTTTTTATAATTAAAACTATTTTATTATCACATCCCATGATAAACACATTATCGGTAAGAATCCCGTTAAATTATTACAACACCTAATTAACCTTCATTCTTAAAGTTACACACTTTGCTAAGTGTAATCAATATTAAAAAAACTGTTTAACACATACAATATTATCAATATAATATTGTGTTTATAATGTATACAATATTATAATAACCACATTACATAAAACACTGGACACAAATATGGTACAATCATATTTCAAAGTTCACGACTTTTTTTATAGTTTTAATATTGCTATTCTATAGAAGACTCAACTGAATCTCATTTTTTGATTCAAAGTGTTTGAATGTGATACTGTCTATTCTATGAAAACACAAAAAAGTCCATCTAACAAAACACCTTAGGTCCCTAAGTTCCCTAGGTCTTAGGGTCCTAAGGCCTAGGACACTTGACAAAGGCTAATTTTACTAGATATAATACAGAATTAATGTATTACTAATACAATATAGTATTTTCACATAAATTACATTAAAATAATTTACTTAAAAAAATCTAAGATTGTACAGTCGGCGCAACTAAGATGGACATCATAAACTTTTAAATTTATGTTCTTATTTCAGTTCAGTCATTATTTTGGCAAAGCTGGCTTCGTTGAGTCGTAACGTAATATAGAAGTTGTGAATTGTCAACATCTTAGTGCTCGCCACTGTACCTATTTTATCCCAGATATTATAGAACTTGAGAGCTGAAAGTAATTATCTATTGAAAATTTACTTCTATTGTGTTAGCCGGTTTTGGGAATAGGACATCCCTACTGAGACCGGGCGACAAGTCACATCACTAGTCGCGATAGAAAAAAAGATGGCGTCATAATGCGTATCTACGCAGTAAAACAGCGTTCTAGCTATATTCAATGAATAGTTTTCGTCGTAACAATTATTATTGTTACTAATTTACAATAGTACTTAGATACTTTAGTTTTAACACCTTTTTATCTTATTAAGGTATGTGCCAAAAATTGTGAGGAAAAAGGGTCTACAAGACGTCAATAAACAAACACATCTTATACTCCGTACTCAAATACGGTTTTGCTCGATCGAGCTATCATGTCAAGTAAAAACCATGGCATGGGCTTTCGTCCACACATTCAGCATTAATCTATTATCTATTGAGTGACGCGAAATGACTTGTATTTATTTCCATCGAGCCGGCTCGATGTGAGTTTTGCGGTCCACACGTTAATATTTACTCGTTTTGGAGTAAAACTATCGAGCAAAACTGTATGTGAGTACCGAGCTTCATACATTAAAAACAGCACATCCCTTACAACTGCATTCTGTACTGAACAGATTGTTCTAGAATTCAGATAACCCCATATATATAATCTTGAGTATACAAGGTTTTAGAGACCTGTGGGGGTGTACCATGCACTAGAATCAGTATCCGAAGTGAATACTCCACGGTTGAGACATGTTAGCCCCTGGTTTTCTGATCACCAGGACATCGTTCCCTTTGTGTAGCGTCATCTGAAGCGCGATAGTTTTCTCGTTCTGTGTGAGTTTGGCTGTTTTTGGTGCGGATTTGATGCCGGCGATCACAATGCGTTCGACCCACGCGCGAGTGGGGTAGCTCGCTTTGTCGTTCACGAATCTGTCAAAATAAAATGATTATAAAAATCCAGTGAAACATAGGTATATAAAAACCGTTATTTTTTCGGGATAAAAGTATGTCTATGTCAGTCTCATGGTCCTATGCCACTAATTTTCAGCCGAATCGGTCCAGTCGTTCACGCGTGATGCCGTTGCCAAGGGAATTAAGGATACATTTTTATGTATACAGATATTGGCCTATAGAAAACTAAACACAAAACGTATTTGAAATAGGTTTCCCCTTTTTATTTGAGCGTTTAGAATAATAAGAGTGAATAAACTTCCGAATTAAGATGTATTTACTCATATTGCTAACATATACAAACCTATATTAGTTATATTTTTTTTAATGTATAGCTTTTAGGAAATAAATGTACTCTATTAACTATGATGATCTCTATTGTAGTAATTATGGTAGGAATAATTCAGTAATTACGGTTGTAGGCAATAAATATTGCACATCAGCTTTGTAGAGCGCTATCTCTTTCTGACGCACACTACGCTCTATGAAAAATTTGCCGATGTGAAATTTTTATTGCCTATAACTATAGTTAGGCTATATACGCACTATGCGACAGCCGCATAGTGCGTATAGAAATGAATATTACGTACATAATTATGATTGCGGTCAGCCGGACGGCTAGCCGCATTGCGGGTAACAGCATAGTGCGTATGTAGCCTTATAAATTCCTCTGTTTTAGAATTAATTTTGTCTCAATTTTAATCTCAATGTTGTTTTTAGTTTTTATAGAATTTATTCGTTTTTAGATGTACTTAGGTTTTTATGTTAGACTAAAGTCTGTGATGTTTTTTTTTTGCAATTAACCAAAGAGCAATTCATAAATGTTATTTTTGCAATAAACTAAATATGAATTCCAAATAATGTGATTATGTTAACTTGCACGATGTCAATGTGTCAAAAAAAATAATATAATAATTTTGAGTTTAGTTAGTAGAGATTTGTTTACAAATATTTTTAAAATAGATACCTATCTCTTTAAAATATACTATATTTTAAATTTTTACAGTTTTTTTTATACAGTTTTATTTTAAATATCACTTTATACAATTTACAGCCATACTTTTAAACGCAATTTAAATTTTAGCCCTGTCACTGTTTGTCATTACCCAGTAGTAAGAGATGGCAATAGTTTAAGCACTGTTTATCTTTTGACATATTTTTATAAGTAAGGCCATAAGTATTTAAAGAAAGTATTTCTCTGTCGTCACTTGACTTCTTGCTCGGAAAGTTATTATTATGCAAAAAAGCATTTATTTTATGACTACATAAAAACTAAGGAATTTGCATGGAGAAAGGAGCATAATGGTCATGTATTTTGGCGATATTTTTCCGGCCACATAATTTTTTCTACTATTTTCTATGTAACATACTTATACAAGCATTACTTAATTAAGTCATGACATTTCTAGTCATTAGATTAAACTATGTACTGATATTGGTAAAATATAGAATAGTCGCTTCATCTTTTGATATTTTATTCTAAGGCCAAATGTATGTAACTTATTAATCTTTTGAAAGAAATAAATGTGTAGAGGAAAAGGTTTGTTTTATTTATTAACCTAACACAGTAAAATGTAAGCATGTGGCAATAGTAGATTGTTACACAAGGGCAGTAAGTGAGCTTTTGCAACAAGATCATAATTGGCCTAAAGGGCGTTAATGGATTGAGTGTACCCGAGATATTTAGACGGCAGAGCGAGCAAAGCGAGCGAAGGCGAATATAGTTCGAGGGTGCAATAGCTACTTACCACCGAGGTAAGATTCTTGCCTGTTATATAAGACTCACTATAGAACACCAAAAATGAATTTCCTGTGGGTTAGGCCGACTAAGCTGTCAGAATCGTATAAGTGCTAGCCATTTTAGTTTTGTTTTAGGTATTCTATAGTAAGTAAACAGGCCTTTGCATCTGTTGTAGATGATTAGCGTCAGGGGCAACTGATGATAACACGAGCCCAAATCGCGAGACGCTATAGTGCCTGGGACAGGATTTTTTTGATTGAACAGTCTTACCCAGCACCTATACCATCCTGACAGCTTAGTCAGCCTAATCCACAGGAAAGACATGGTCAATGCGTGCGGAGCTGACTAATCCGCGGTATTCTTCACGATGTTTTCCTTCACCGTTTAGATAGAAGACTTCATCATCATCATCATTTCAGCCCGGTATCACCCACTGCTGGGTATAGGCCTCCTTCATATTTTGCCAGCCTCCCCTGTCCTAGCCTAGATAGAAGACTAACCCCCGAATACTGAAACGCAACTCAGATTTAAGCACGTCTCAAGCGACGAATATTTGACAGATTTTCATTGAAAACTGTCAAATATTCGTCGCTTGAGACGTGCTTAAATATTTGACAGATTTTCATTGAAAACTGTCAAATATTCGTCGCTTGAGACGTGCTTAAATCTGAGTTGCGTTTCAGTATTCGGGGGTTATAAATTTAAAATAGCTCTTACTTGTAAGTGATGCCATTAGAATCGTAATTGAACTTCGCGTAGATATACTTGTTCTGTTTGTATTCGTATGTTTCTCCATCATCGATGTAGATGGATCCTTCGGCTGTGCCCTGTAAGTTAAAACACGTTGTAACATGGGAACTAGCTTAAAGCCGTACTCTAAATTGCTAAAAGTATTCAAGTCACACTTGGAATTGTAGCAAAATGTTCAAGTTATACTCTGAGCGACAGAGAACTATTCAAGTCCTACTTGGAATTGTAGCAAAGTATTCAAGTTGTACTCTGAGCGACAGAGAAGTATTCAAGTCCTACTTGGAATTGTAGCAAAGTATTCAAGTTGTACTCTGAGCGACAGAGAAGTATTCAAGTCCTACTTGGAATTGTAGCAATGTATTCAAGTCATACTCTGAGCGATAAAGAAGTATTCAAGTTATACTTGGAAATGTAGCAAAGTATTCAAGTTGTACTCTGAGCGACAGAGAAGTATTCAAGTCATACTTGGAATTGTAGCTATGTATTAAAGTTGTACAATGAGCGATAGAGAAGTATTCAAGTCATACTTTGAATGTAACCAAATATTCATGTCATACTTAAAGTAGCAGTCAAGTATTCAAATCTTACTGAGTGGCAGTATAAAGTATTTAAGTCAATAGAATAGTAAGCTTTCTGCATACTTTTAACCGTTTTTTTTAAGACTTGTTGGTAGTCAACTTTTTATTGATTTTATAGTGTTTACTACACTTAAGGAAATCGCAAAGAGTTTTATAATGTCCCAAAAGTTAAGAGCCGAGTCTTTGTTGGGAGTCTATTTCCAGTATATTTCTGTGTAAGTTATTGTAAATGTTTGTAGATTTTGTTATTTTGTTTTCTAACCTTTATCGTCCCACTGCTGGGCATCTCTCCCAAATCCTTCCAACCGTCTCTATCCTATTTTATTTTATGGATAAACTAATTTATATTATGCTTACATTGGCATCTAAAGCCACAACCAGTGTGTACGGGTCATCGGCCATGAGAGCGGATGAGCGCCGGATTCTTTCTTTGCGAGGGATTATAGAACCGCCGCGTTGGTACACCGGGATCTGGAACAAAGAAACTAAATTAAAAATAATAAAAAAAAAGTTTATTTCAGAAATAGGACATACAGAATAACAGATGGAGAATAATATTTACGCAAGAGTGAGTTGCTGGACAATGTTTGTACATAATGTGATAAGCAGAGCCTACGCTAAGATTAAAAACCTTGTGTCGCAGGTCATCAATTAATAAACAGAGCCAGTATAATTTCTTTAAATAACTCTAGTTGAATCTCGTGAAGGTACTTTAGAACGAGGACAGGGTAGTCGCATTTTTTTAACACTTGGCATACAAGGTGGGGTTATTTTATCCCCAGCACTTTTAAATTGCGCTGATTTTTTATTAAAACGCAATCAAATAACTTGACTTTTTTAGTAGCTGGAGATTAAATATTGGCGCGTCGAATCGCAGCGTTGGATCCGTGCTGCGCGCGCCAGCATCGTGAGGACACGCACGCAAAGTGGTTCCCGGGCGTTTTTAACCCCACGTTGTACGGGACGTGTATAAAAAGTTTGTGCCTACTTCTATGTTTTCACGTTATTTTCACTCATTTAGTGTATTATTTATACTTTTTTATTTTTGTTATAATAGGTACAGATACTATAATCATTATTACTACTACATATTTTTATATTTCTACTATACATTTGACATTTAGAATCTGCACCTTAGAGATGCGTACCTTAGAGATGGTGACTGTTTGCTTATGTTGCGTGTTGGCTGCGTGCGCCTGGTAGGAATCCACGTCGTACCAGAGGGCGCGAGTCGCCGCGCCGGGCAGATATACCGGCACGGAGGTCACGCCTGCTTCTACCACCGGCTTTATAAGCAGATTCTTACCTGCAAACATACAATATTAGTGGTGACATGGATAAGAGAGGAGTGAATGCAGAGATGACGGCTGACAGAGAGGAATGGAGGAGGAAAACATGTTGTGCCGACCACACATAAAGTGGGATAAGGGCAGGAAGAAGAAACATACTATTAGTGGTACAAAAAAACGTGCGAAATTAATTCTTTATTCAAAAAAAAATACAATATTGCAGACAATCCACAAGATTCTCGAATCGGAAGACGAAACGTAAGGCGCCTACCCACCAGATGGACCGATGACATTGCGAAAAACGAGAGGGCTCAGAATTGTTCTTCCTGGAAATGTGTAGGGGAGGCCTATTTCCAGCAGATGACTTCTTCAGGATGATGGTTTCATTGTACCAGAAAACATAAAATTGGTCAAGATCTTTGTCCAGCAGTGGGACACAAAACGTAAACTAAAGTAACTTACCAAGCAAGTATTGGTCGTCAACGGTATAGCTGTCCTGTTCTTCAGGATACTCGTGGAAGATAGCTCTCATGACTGGAAGACCGTCGATGGAATGCTCATAGAAAAGCGTGTACCTGTATGATAAACAAGTGTTTTCAAACAAGTTGGTTATATTAGACGAGTCAAAGTTTGGACTGACAAGTTTTAGGAAGATTCAAAATCTGTCAAAATCTGACGTTTGCTGTCATATGTCATTGTTGAGAGAAAAATTGTTGATCTGTTTCAGTTGGTCAGTTTAGTTGGTAGGAGTGGAAGAACAGAATTAAGTCAGTCATGTGCCATGGAACTGTCAATTTTTGAACTAATTTGATTGAAATATCATTGCAACAAAAGTTACATGATCGGCCGCTCTGGTGGTCTAGTGGTAGCGGCCCGCCTTCTGATCCTAAGATCGTGGGTTCAAATCCAGTCGTGTACCAATGAGTTTTTCTGTCTAAATATTTATGTGCACTATGCCAGTACTCTCAAAACGGCGAAGGAAAACATCGTGAGGAAACCGGCGTGTTGTAGAACCTAAAAAAGTTCGAGCTACACGTGTCAAGAGTCACGCAAAAGGGCCCACCAGCGGCCTACTTGCGGAAAAACCAGCCCGCACATCAAGTGCGGATGATAAATTTGCCGAATTTGCCGAGTGTGACCACGAGTAAAACAAATTCCTGGTGTGACCACGAGTCTGCAGTCGATGGAATCAGGTTAGTTTAATAGCAAACTCCCTTCCACTATAGGACTAGCAGACGTACGGTTCAGTACCATCCATACCTGGTTAGCATACCACCCATTCGCACTAAGCGTTTTGTCTCCACCTTCATTATGCGAACCTCAAGGGAATGGAACTCATTGCAGTCGGCAGTTTTTCCTGACAACTACAATCTGGGCCTCTTCAAGGCAAGAGTGAATAGGTGTATTCTAGACCATCCTGCTTCATCGTCGGCTACATTGTCGCTTACCATCAGGTGAGATTGTAGCCAAAGGATGGTCTATTTAATGTAAAAATAAATTATAGTTTAAAAAACTACGGCGTTTTTTTTAAGTTTTTTAAACTATTTTTTTTTTTTTACTTTTTTTTTTTTTATATTATTGCATTGTCATCGATCTTTGACAGGTGCGTGCAAAGTTTGAATCAAATCTGATCGTTCAAAGATGTTTTTTTCATTTTTTTTTTCATATTATTGCATTGTCATCGACCTTTGACAGGTGTGCAAAGTTTGAATCAAATCTGATCGTTCAAAGTAGGACAAAATCGAGCTCAAAGTGGTCGGTTACATACATACAAACTTACATACAGGTGAAGCTAATAATAAAAGCGTTATAAAAAAACTAACCAGAAGTCAATAAGTGCGTAGCGACGTCTGGTGGCGTCCCGCAGTAAGGCTGTAGTGGAAGGCTCGTACAGCCACGGCTCGCGACGCTTGGTCTCGATGTGCGAGTGAGCGCGGAAGAATGGCTGGAAAGCACCGGCCTGCGGGAAAACAAAAAAAAACATGGTTTGACTGGCCTCTCAGCTCAGTTGGCAGTAGCTCTGTCTTCAGCTCCGTAGGTCGTGGGTTCGATCCCCACCGAGAACAAACATTTGTGTGGTGAACATAGATATTTGTTCTCTGTCTGGGTGTTATTATTGTACTATGTGCAAGTATTTACAAAAAATAAAGTATTTTAGTATTATATCAGCTATCTGGTTCCCATAGTACAAGCTCTGCTTAGTTTGGGGCTAGATAGTGGTGTGTGGATTGTCGGTATTATTTGTTATTCACGAATTATCAGAAGGGCAAGTCCCACTTCATTAACAAAATTTAGCCTACGAATTGTTGTTTTCGTTTCAAAATTTGTCTCTCTCTATTGTATAAATAAATATTTTGGACAATCCACACAACACTATCTAACCCCAAACTAAGCAGAGCTTGTGTTGTGGGAGTCAGATAGCTGATACAATACTTATATCCTTGTTATGGTTCCGTAGCCAAATGGCAAAAACGGAACCCTTATAGACTCGTCATGTCTGTCTGTCTGTCTGTCCGTCCGTATGTCACAGCCACTTTTTTCCGAAACTTTAAGAGCTATACTGGTAAAACTTGGTAAGTAGATGTATTCTGTAAATACCTGGTACCAACGAGTCATGAGCTCGGGTTCAGGATAGCGGAAGAATCCTCCGACGTCGGCGCCGCACTGGCTGACTCCGGCCGCCGCGAGAGACAGACACATGGGGACAGTGGCAGCTAGGTGAGACCATTCCGCTGTGTTGTCGCCCGTCCATACCGCCGCATATCTGATAGACAACATAATACAGTAATTAATTTAGGATAATATTTTTGTGTTCACCAAAAATCTTAAGGTACATCTATGTATGCATTTCTTAAATATTGATCTTAAACCCGTTTAATTGTTTTACTATAATTAAACTACTCGGCCAACAAAATATGTTACATCAAACAAATTCCAAATTAACACCAAGATATAACACTTTTGTATTGTAGTGCGCTGCAAATATTCTATTGTAACAATAACTATTTTATTCTTCCCCGAAAAATACTGATCGTGCACCAAATATTCCTGAATGTTACACAAAGGGCGGAATTCCATTGTGGTATTTTTGTTCTGTTTAATACACCTTATTTCACTTTGCAGGATTTGCGGGCGTTGCGTAAGGTGCAGACACAAGTTTACATAAAATTAACTTACATAGATTAGATTAGCGGATTAATGCTAAATATTTGTTTATAGTTTTATGTTCAACATAATACCTACAGTGTAACATCAGAATACTTAGGGGCCCGCGGAGGACGAATTTTCATACAAACTTAATACCAAAATTATTACTAATTTAGGCAGATTTTCACCAATTTGATAGTGAAAAAAAGTGGAGTCGTTTTAACGGGGTCTACATCCGAACCCAAAACGAAACTACACATTTTAACTATGTCAATTGCAATAGAAGTAACCAGTGTGGTGTAAGTTACCTCTGAGTGCCGGCAAAGGTGGACCTCGTAAGTATGAAGGGTCGGTACTTGTGGTCGGACCGCAACTGCATGCCTTCATGCGTCGCTCGAATGTTCCATAGACCGTATTCATTGTGAACGTGCCTGTGGGATTTTAAATTAAATTATTACTTAACGTAATCAAATTCACAAAATGAATAGAAGAGTGATAACTAAATGCTAAATTTTTATGTATTTAATTCATCAAACTTCGGGCCGCTTCTACTCCAAATATTTCTTTGCCCTTAATGTAAGGGCCTATCACGAATTCACCATTTTTAACTTTTAGACCTCACCATGTAACATAAATATTGCAATAAATAATGAGTATAAACTGATAAATGTTTATATCGGTGAAGTATAACACAGTTTATTTTTAAATGTTATGCCGATCTTATATGTGGGATAAGGGCAGAAAGATGAAAATGTATAATTCTAATTATAATTTTATTTTATTTTATTTATTCAGGGACAACAAACAGCTACAACATAAATATAAATTAAATTAGCTTAAGAGTAGGTATTATTCTACCTACTTGACTAATAATATTGCAGCCCTCAAGTTAAATTGATTAAATTAATTATAATTGCGCCACTTGAGGCATTAAAAATTAATTGTAGTCTGTTGTATTTACCTGTGCTCCCAGTAAGAGGCAAGTCCCTCATTTCCGTCCTGTGGAGATTTGTAGTGGCGGCAGTCTTTGGGCATCGTGATTTCAGGCCCGTTGAACACCTGTTACCAATAAAATAGTACATTGTTACCTGAGGATTGAAAGTCACGAATTTAAGTCCCAAGACGGGTTTGGCTCGAGGGACTTAAATAAGTCTTTCACCCGAGGTAAACACTGTGCTTTTCATTACGAATACAAGGAAAGTAAAAATAAACACTAATTAGACTTTTTAAACTTCTTACCGTTGTAATGGGTTTACAATCTCCTTGCTGAATAAAAAGTTGAAATTTGGTTCAATAACCTTCTTGCTGTTTAGAAAATTGGAACATGGATGAATAAAAATGTGAAAATAGAACTTGTTTTTTTTTATAATTTGACAGCTGTCTAATAATAGCTCAGCGACAAAATCATATAAATTAACACTCGTTTCTCGCTTGTCGCCGGCCCCATAGCCGGGTATTACCCAAATATAGGCTATGGGGATAAAATTCGGGTAATTGGGTAATATAATTTAAAATTTTAGAGAGGTGTATACTCACACTAGGTTCATTCATGTCGTTCCACAGATGCACATCATTGGAAGTTCCCGGAAAGTTCTCGAACTTGTATCTTTGCGCGTAGTACTCCGTTACGGCGGGGTCGAAGAAATCGGGGTATGAAGACGAACCGGGCCAGCACCAACCTAGATATTTATATAAAAAAATTAAATTTAAAAAACTTGAATCGACTTAATGGCCAAACTGCAGAATCAAAATTACTGGCACGCGAGGCTGAACATCTACATGCCTCAAGTTGATGTACGCAGGGCAATCATCGTAAGGCACGTTCATGGCGTGCGTGACCTATGAGCAATGCTTTTCCTGCTTTACGGTACAAATAGGCATGGTGGTAGTACGCACCCGGACGAGCCACACACAAAGAGCTCTACTTCTACTAAAACCTTCACCGTTTGAGAGTACTGGCATAGTGCACATACATTTTTCAGACGAAAAAGCTCATTGGTGCACGACTGGATTTGAACAAACACCTTACGATCGGAAGGAGGGGCTAACAATAGACTGCCAGAGATTAAGTAAAAATGTAAATAACGGCTTAAAATTAGACTCTAAGCCACTGTTTGTTTGAATTGTACCAAACTCTGTTATAAATAAATAATAAGAATACTAAACATAGAACATAACATAGATAACATAGTTGTTTGTTCTGTTTCTTTAGTAGAATGCTTACCTTCATAAACCTTCCCGTCCTTGTCTTTGATATAGAAGTCCTTCTCGAGACAGTCTTCATGCAGGAAGTAGCCCGCCTCCCGCTTGATATGAGGGTCTATGATGACGACCAGCTTGCGACCTTTGGCGGTCAAGTTGGAGACCATTTCGTGGGGATGGGGGAACTTTTCAGGGTCCCAGGTGAAGTACCTAAAAATTGGCAAATTATATCATCCGCACTTGATGTGCGGGCTGGTTTTTCCGCAAGTATCTTGTAATAGTGATTATACAGGTGGTTTTTTGAGAAGGAAAAATCAATAAATAGCTTGAAAAAACATGGGCATGTCATGAGGATTAGTGATGAGTATGGATGTGGATGGATATGTGAGCAGAGGTAGATATAATTATAAGTTTAAAAAACTTGAGAAACCGACTTCATTGTCAAACAGCTAAACCGATTTTAATCAAATTTGTTTGGGACAATCTGGACGTAAGAATAACCTTCCAAATAAAAAAAATATTTTCTAAATCGGTTCATAAATGACGGAGGCATGCAGTAACAAACATTAAAAAAAATATTTAAAAAAAAATAGCAACACCGATTTTAATAAAATTAAAATGGGACCAATCTGGAAGCAGTACCTTTCAGATAAAAAAATAATTTTTCAAATCACAAATTACGAAGTTATGCGGTAACAAACATTAAAAATAAAAATAAAATAAAAAATACAACCGAATTGAGAACCTCCTCCTTTTTGATTGGAAGTCGGTTAAAAAGAAAACATGTACCCGAAGTCGGAGTTTGGCAACCACATTTCGTTACCAAATGTTGTTTTCGTTTCGCCTATTTGTCTCTATCTATTGTATGGAGAAAATATGAGACGGCAAAAATACATCACGTAGTTAGAGTTGTTGTCTCATCTTTTCTCCATACAATAGACAGAGACAAATAAGCGAAACGAAAACAACATTTGGTAACGAAATGTTGTTATTGCAGTGGGACTTGGGGTAATGGTGTGAAAGATGACATGGATAAGAGAGGAGTGAATGTAGAAGATTTGCTGAGCTATGATAGCCAACAAGATCTGGCTTGCCGCATCATGAAGCGAACATACTAAATACAAACCGCTTCGAGTAACTACATCCAGTGACAAGACATGTTGTGCCGACTCTACATAAAGTGGGATAAGGCCAGGAAGAAGAAGATTATTATTATTATTATTAAAAGCCTGTTGTGTCCCACTGCAGGGCAAAGGCCTCCCTTCCTTCTCTCCATTCCTCTCTTGTTTGGGCTACGGTGGACCAATCCTTAATGTAAGCATCTATTTCGTCCCTCCATCTTCGCCTTGGTCTGCCGCGAGGTCGTTTTGCGTTTTTCCCATAACGAATCCGACATGCGGCAGACGTGGCCTGCCCAATCCCATTTCAACTTTCCCGCGTGCTTGCCGACATCCGCGATTTGTGTCTTGGAGCGCAGTAAACTGTTGCGCACGCGGTCTGTGAGTTTAACTCCCAAAATACTGCGCTCCATAGCTCGCTGACAAACCCCGAGTCTAGACTTTTGATAAAATCTCTAATATTCAGTTAAAATAGACTCACTTCTTTCTATCAGTATACTCGATGTCCAGCCATAGCACGTCCATGGGTATGTCGTGTACGTCAAAGTTATCGTCCACTTGTCGTACGTCCGTCTCGTCCACGTAGTTCCATCGGCTCTGGTGGTACGCTAGAGAGAATTTCTGCAAATATAACACAAAACATTAGAGGAGACTTAATGCAATTAATGCAATTATTCTACCCTAGTTACTAATAAAATTTATAATCTACTATTTTAATACCAACTATATTTATTTTTATTTGTTCATAATACCTACCTACCTACAGTTTGTGCGTCACCGAAAGCCTTGTGCTGAAGACCAGCGCTGAGAACTCCTTCTCAGCCCATGCTGAGCTCAGGGCTTTTTATACAGACCGTACATGGCAGCATTTCACACACACCACCAGAACTCTGCGTATTGTGTTATTAACACTGTATTTTTAACTTTTTTATTGTTAGTTTTATGTCTTGTCGTGTACAGTTTGTATAAATAAACGATTTTCTTTCTTTCTTTCTTTATAAATCTTACGTCGAAACGTCACACACACACACAGTATTGAGCCCTTAAGTCTGAGGAGAGACTTCTCCTCATTGTGCGTGTTCTACCGCTTGTATAATGGGGTATGCTCTGAAGAACTGTTTGACATCATGCCAACAGCTACATTCTACCATCGCACTGCTCGCCATAGGCAGAGAGTTCATCCTCACACCTTAGAGCCTGGGTGGTCGCGCACCGTTCGGTTTCAAAGAAAAATTTGACAGCTGTCAGTAGAAAGCGATTCTCCCTAGGGCTGAAAGTATTACTTTCAATTAGGCCCCTCAGGCAACTTCAGACCTAATTTCCGAGTATGAGCAATGAAAAGTAAATTACCGGTGGCAGAGGCGCCGGTCCTGTTAAGGTGGTGTACTGGCGTAGAACATCATGGGGCTTCTCTCCGAGGAACACGAATACGTCTATGATTCCGGATTCACTCATGAACCTGTTGACAAATCACGTTACTTATTTCTTATTGATTTTATAGTACTAATGTCTCAAAAATTAGGAACCGAGCAGGTTTTGAACCCCTTGCGTATAACTATAGCGGCACATAACTTAAGCGCTGAGCGATACGCGGAGGGGATAGCTGCGCATTCGTCGTAGTGTGCCATGTCGCGCACACTGGATGTGTGGATGTGTGCAGAGTGTCCTATTGGTACAGAGAGCGGAGTGCGACTGGAGAGCCAATCAGCGCTACGCACGCCCGCCCTTCATACCGCTATCCCTCAGGTACCTTGTCATCGCTCAAGTTATGTGCCGCTGCCTATACAAAGGGGGAAGGTCATGGGTTCAAAACCCGCTCTCTCTCGTGATGGGATATGAGAGAGATGAGATTTCTAGTAGTAGAGCTCTTTGTGTGTTTCTTGGGGGTGCGTACTACCACCATGCCTATTTCTGCCGTGAAGCAGTATTGCTGTGTTTCGTTTTGAAGGGTGTGGGTGCCGGTGTTACTGGCACGTGAGGCTGAACTTCTGTATACCTTAAGTTGATGGACGCAGGGCAGTGCATCGTAGTACCGGCCTTTGTATCTATTGTAGATGATTTATATAGCGTCAGGGGCAACTGGTGACACAAGCCCTATTTGCGGGACGCTATAGCGCCTGGGACAGGGTTTTAGATGGAACAGTCTTACCCAGCACCTATACCATCCTGACAGCTTAGTCAGCCTAATCCACAGGAAAGACATGGTCAATACGTGCGGAACTGGCTAAGCCACGGGTTTCTCCACGATGTTTTCCTTCACCGTTTGAGAGCACTAGCATTGTGCACATTTTTTTATCGTAATAAGCGTGATATACAAACCTATTTTGTAACTACCAAAAAAAAAAATAGGGTAATGTAGTAGGGGTAGAACATTATGAATGTGCAATCAGAATTTTTAGTTTCGATAAAATGACAAAGTTATTAAATGTTAAAATTTTCAGAAATCCTGCATAGAACTATGGACACATTAGTTACGTAGTACAAGAGAGAAAAAAAAATACGCTGTTCGGTTCCGCTTGGTATTTAGCGTTTATGAATGAAATGATTTTTGCTTGTTGAATCATTTCTCAATATTTGACAAAAAATTTAGAGTATTTAATTTTTTTTTTTTATGTCTCATGCTAGGGCTACATTAGCGGGCTACGGCGAATATTCGTGTTAACGCGATGAATGTGGCCGGGTACATCGTGTCTTCGCGTATTATTCGGACGAAGACGATGTAGTATCGGGGAGCTGTCGGTAAACTGGCGCGAATCAAAGGGATTTGTTGCGACAATATTCGCTTGGGTGGCTACACCTACGTCAATTCATAGTCTTCCATACTTTGAAGCAAGACGGACGTGACGGAACTGAACAACACCATCCGGCACGATGCATCGCGTCAACTCGACACGAATCTTCGCCCGCCATAATGTAGACAAGAACATCGCCTATACCCGAACACGATGGTTTTGTCGCGCCAACGCGACACGAATCTTCGCCCGCTAATGTAGCCGAAGCATCAAACAATTTTTTTTTTCGTGGATGTGTTCTGTATCAGCAGCCAATATCGGCATTTTTTTTTTTGGTAATTACAAAATAGTGTATAAATACCTAGCGTCCAGTCTCCGTTTCTGTCCGCCGGTGACGAGATTGACGAGAGAAGAGACGACAGTGGAATCCGCGTAGTTGATCACATCAACCCACGTCTCAGCAGAGTTATGCCAGAATACACCTGCGCTGCGTTTAGGACTGAAACACAAAATACATGTTAAATCACTAATAGTAGCACTAATAGTGGTGAAATACAGATATTTCATCATAACCATTGCAAAAACCCTTCTCTTTTTCTAGATTCAGGTCTTTGTTTTTTCTTTTAGAGTTTCTCTATTCACTGCTACAAATATTATTTTTGATTTGTAAAAGGATCATATAATAAAACCATAGGAACCAAGACGTTGTCTGTTCTCCTAGGCTTGGTCGCGTGGAACTGGCACCTAGACTCACCTAGCTTTAAGACGTTTCAAAGTGATCCTTGCGATTCAACAGAATACACTTTTTTTTCTAGTCCTAGGAAATCAGAGACCTGAGTCTAAAGAAGATTAGAGTCTTTATTTTACTTACCTTACTATTTTATTTTTCTAAATTCAGTTTTCCTCATTTATGTACCTATTTATGTTCTTTTTCTTTATTTTAAAGCCTTGAAACTTAATAGGTATTGCGGAAAAGGGCGTTGGCGTTCGCGATAGTTTTTAACTCCTGCAAATTTCATCGTTTTTCAATCTGTTTCTGTACTATTTGTTCAAGATCAAAATATATATATTTTTGTCTATGGTGGTAGGTAGTCTAGTCTATGGTAGAAGGTCACTCACCCTTGCGAGTACATAACGGGCACCGCTCCGTATATAGCCATGCGACTGTCGAGTTCGTACTCAAACACGTCCAAGTTATAGAGACGGTACGGCTCGCCTGCGGTTGTGCTTTTCAAGTAGAACCGATCGGTGTGTTCCGGGATACCTGAAAACGAGTTATACATTTTTATTTGAACCCGGTTAAAAATAAAATGTCAACAACATTTTTGCTTATGATAATGCAACATTTTTAAGTGGATTTAAGATTTAAGCCACCCCTAAACAAATCATAAGACGCCCTCCGGCAAGGTGGGGCGACGATCTGCGAAATGTAGCTGGCAAGCACTGGAGAAGAAGAGCCGAAGGCCGGGCTCAGTGGCACGTCTTGGGAGAGACCTACGTCCAGCAGTGGACTGATATAGGTTGATAATGATGATGAAACAAATCATTGGCTACGTCGTAACTGGGTTTTCATATTCCCTTAACCCATTTACAAATCTTTGGCTACATCTGAACTGGGCTTTCATGTTCCCTTAATCATACATAGTCTAGCCTCCCCCGACCAAAAATTTTGGCTACGTCTGAACTAGGTTTTCATATTCCCTCAACTCATTTATGGTTTATGGCACAATACACCCCATCGTGGGACGTCAGTGCAGATCTTATTCCCCCAACTCAATTAAAATTAGAATTATGATCTTTGGGTAGCCCAGTCCAGACGTAGCCGAAAATTCTGGTTGGGGGACCAACATTTTTGGCTACGTTTGAACTGGGTTTTCATATTCCCTTACCATAAACTTGATCTGCGTCCGGGAAGGCGATATCGAGAGAGATTCCCTCGTTGCCGCGAGGTTTGCTGTCGTGATGAGACTTGAAGTTCTCGCTCCAAGCCCCGTCATCCTCCTGTAACGATAACCACAATTTATAGTACGAACTGCCAAGGAGTGGAACTCTCTTCCGCCGTAACAACTTTAAATATAATTACTTATAATAACTTTAGATAAAATTGATAAAATATTTACAACAATCAAAACCAAGCCCCCCACGCTTTTTGTACAATAAAATAAATTTTTCTATTGATTATTACAGTTTTATTTTAAACTTTTTAGTTCAATTAGTTATAAAAGCGTTTTTTTTTAGTTTTTTAAACTATAATTTATTTTCCTTAAAACTCACCCCCCTCGCATCATGCAAGGCTATATAGTAAGGATTGGCCTTATCTTTACATTAATAGTACATTGTTACCTGAGTGTTGAAAGTCACGTTTTTTGAGTCCCGAGACGGGTTTGGCGCCAGAGCGTAGCGAGGGCGCCAATGGAGCTTGAGGGACTTAAAAGACTTTCACCCGAGGTAAACACTGTGCTTTTCATTACGAATACAAGGATAGTAAAAATAAAAACATGAAAGAAAAATTTGTGAAAATGAAGATTGAATTGCCGCCTTCCCGGTTTTTTTTTTCTTTTTCTCTGGCGAGCCTTCGGCTACGGCTCGCCAGAATTATTCAGACATTATTTTCATTTTCATAATTTAAAAAATGGTAAATTGTTTTCTCAAATCTATGTTATTTTTAATAAATAGTTGAAGCTATATATTAATCAAGTAATTTAGAAGATATATTATTTATTTAATACTATCTTTATGTTATTTAAATTTAAATTTTACATTGCGCTCTAATTAGACTTTTTAAACTTCTTACCGTTGTAATGGGTTTCCAACCTACTTGCTGAATAAAAAGTTGGAATTTGGTTCAACAACCTCTTTGCAGTCAGAAAGACTTTAGAAAGTTGGAACATGGTTGAATAAAATAGAACTTGTTTTTTTTTATAATTTGACAGCTGTCAGTAGAAAGCGATTCTCCCTAGGGCTGAAAGTTTTACTTTCAATTAGGCCCCTCAGGCAACTTCAGACCTACTTTCAGAGTATGAGTAATGAAAATATATGTCATCGTGTCATTTCTCATCGAAACTAGAACAGACACTCCCATTTCATATCAATTGAGTACATTAGCTATCGATAACAAACATCAATTTGATTGCTGACAAATTATATCATTACACGTTTGCTACGATAGTCTAATTACTGTAACATCAGAGTGTTGTAAGCAAGCTGTAGATTACAGATGTGTACGAACTGGAGTATGATCTACACTACAGCAATCTGGGGCACTGGAATGCCGCGGCCAAGTCGAGCGATAGAAGCGACGCGGCCGTACCATATTTTTCTCGAAGCAGTTATAGATAGTGCAATTCACGAAGACGCGCCTCTCGCGGGGTGCGGGGAGTTTGCTCCGAGCGGCAGTCGCGAACCGTAGTCTATTCATTGTAGTGTGCGTGTGCACTCATAGGTAATTAGTGTGTACCGATAACACTCAAACATTGACGGAAGCTTGCACACATACAACGTGTTTTTTTTGATATCCCATAACTCTAGGGTATGATTGAGGCCATATCAAAGAATCAACTGGCATATATTATGTTATGTTCCAATCCTTCGTTATTTTTTTTTTTCATTTTTCATACAAAATAATTCGGCAAATGAAATGAAATGAAATGAAAATTTATTGCTTAAAATGTGGTAAGGGATTAGATGTCAGTAATTAAATAATTGATTCAGCACATTTTGCTTGAACTCAGCATGCAATTATAAGTATAGGTTAAGTATTTAGAATTACAAATAGTCATTAATTGATTGTCTTAAAATTATTAAATGTCATCATAACCTAAGAGTACACAGTCAATTTATTATCGTCAGTTATGGCGTGTGAAAAACTCATTTAAGTTATAATAACAACCTTTAGCTAGCCAGTTGTACAATTTTGCTTGGAACTTTCGTTCTGGCTGTTCCGTTATTTCGTTCGGTAAGTGATTGTATATTTTGATTGCCATATGATAGCTGTTTCGCGCCCTAAGAGCAGTTTTTGCTGCTGGTTGTATTAGGCGATTTGGATAGCGTGATTCGAACCTGCGCTCCAGATCTCCTTTTTTTGTAAAAAGATTTGCCTGATGTTTCACAAATTTACACATTTCAAATATATATAAACTAGTCAGCGTCAATAAGTTCAGTTTTTTAAAAAGAGGCCTACATGAGTCCAGAGGGCTAGCACCACATATAGCTCTTATACATTTTTTCTGTATCATAAATAAGTTTGTAATATCGACTGAGTTACCCCATAACACAATACCATAACGCATCGCAGAGACAACATACCCATGGTAGGCACACAGAGCCGTTTTTTGGTCAACTATACGTCTCAATTCACGAAGAGCGTAGATGAATCTGTTTGTTTTTTTTTTCAATTTTAGTTATTTGAGGCTTCCATGACAGCTGTTGATCGAGTGTTATCCCTAAAAAATTAAGAGTGCTAGACTCTTTAATGTTATGTCCATTAATTGATATGTTCAGATTGGCTTTGGCCGATACTTTGTTTCTGTTGAAAAATTGCATGAAAGTAGTTTTTTCAATGTTTGCACATAGGTTATTTTCATCTAGCCAGTTGATAACCTCTTTGATCGTATTGTTAATATCCAGTTCATAGTCAAACGATTTCTTATTCTCAACCACAATCGAAATGTCATCTGCAAATAGGGTGCACATATGTTCTGTGATGTCTGGGAGATCATTTATGTAGAGCAGAAAGAGTAATGGTCCCAGCACGCTACCTTGTGGTACTCCATATTTATTTTCTTTTGAGTCTGATTTATAAGTAACGATTTCCTTACATTTGTTAATACCTCTAATTTCTACATATTGGGTACGGTGCTTAAGATATGAATCAAGCCAATCATAAGCAATTCCGCGAATGCCGTACCTTTCGCATTTCATCAGCAGCCTACTGTGACACACGAAATCAAACGCCTTGCTCATGTCAAAAAATATCGTAAGGACAGGTATATTTTTATCGATTGATTCAGTCAAAGTTTTCACTAAGTTGAAACACGCAAGGCTGGTTGATTTTCCTTTTTGAAAACCGTTTTGTTCGTCTCTTATTATATTAAACTTTGTCAGAAAAGATGATAAACGCTTGTACATTATTTTCTCAAAAATTTTCGACAGTATTGGTATGAGGGTTATTGGACGATAGTTATTCACATTGTTTTTATCGTTTTTTTTGTGTAGGGGTCTAACAATTGATATTTTTAATTTTGCAGGAAATGTACCTTCACTAAGAGATAAATTTATTAAGTGAGTAAGAACTCCAGCAATCTCGAACTTACATTGCTTAAGAATTTTAGTCGAAATGTTATCGTATCCCGTTGAATTTGTATTATTCAAGGAGCCAATGACATTCCGTACTTCAAGCTCATTGCAAGGGCTCAAGAATATACTAGAGTTATTAGACATGATTTTAGTTTGTGTAGGTTGACGATCGCTCAAGTTGCTTGTGAGACCAATAAAATAGTTGTTAAATTCCGTAGCAATATTAACTGGATCATTTGTTATTTTATTGTCTACTTTAAGACACTCTATAAACTTTTCATGTGCTTGATTTGTTTCATTTTTTATTATAGACCAAGAAGCTTTGCATTTATTTCTTGAATCTCTTAGATATTTTTTATTCATATTTCTCTGAGCTAGTTCAATTGATCTTCGCAGGATTTTACTATATTTTTTATAGGCGTTTTTGTTAATTAGTGTCTTTTTTTTATAATATTCATAGCGTAGTTTTCTTTTAGTTATACACGACTTTTTTAGGCCTTTTGTTATCCATCTAGGCTTGGTCTTGTGTTGAGTATTGATTCTTATTTTTTTCCACGGAAAGCAGAGTTCATAGAAAAGTCGAAAATCCTCATGGAATACATCGAAAGCCTGATTCATATTAACACTTTCATATACATTTGTCCATGTAAGGCTATGCAAAATATCTTTAAACTTGTTTATGTTGTCTGTATTTAAGTCCCTTATCAACTTATGAAAACTAGTTACTTCTGTTTTTTTACAGTCAATCGGTATAGAAAGGATCTGCGCTGTATCATGGTCAGAAAGAGCTATATGATGGATACTTCCTATAGCGTTATCAGTGTTACTAATTATATGGTCTATACAACTCCCCTGCCTTGTTGGTTCCTTAATGTGTAGTTTAAAATTATAAGATTCTAGTATTTTTAATAACTGTTTACTTTTTCTAGTATCTAAGAGTGTATTTATATTTAAGTCACCTGCGATTATCACTTTTTGTTTAATAATTTTCTTTTTTAGCATAAAGAACATTAGCTCTAGTTTCTCAAAGAATGTTTCTATACATCCAGTGGGTATTCGATAGATACAGATAACAATGCAATTATAGCTGGGAATTTCGATTCCACAACATTCGTATATAAAATCTTCGCTTATACTCTCCAAGGATTTAACAATATTACTATCTACGTGGTTTTTCGTAAAAATGCATGTGCCGCCACGTTTTTTACCATTTTTCCTACAAAAGGCTGCAGCTAGGTCAAAACCTTCCAGTTGAAGGAGAGATTCATTGTGAATTTTTACAAATGTTTCAGTTAAGCATATAATATCAATGGTTATGTTTTTTTCAATTAGCTCATCTAGAGCCAGCAACAGCATATTTTTCTTTTTTAAAAAGCTTTGTATGTTTTGGTGAATTACATTAATACAATTTGGAACGAAAAAACTCGTCAACATCTGCCTGGTCCCCTGTATTTTCCCTTCGCTTCGATGCAAAGTAGAAAGGTATAGTGCCTCTGCGCGTGGCTTTGGCTTCGTGATTTATTTTTATATTCACATTTTGTTCAGGCCTTAGTTCTGGCCTCTTATTGATGATCCTAAAATAATATGGCATTGTACCAGGTTGATGGTTTCGAGTAATATCCTTGGCGTGGAGGATTGTTTTAATCTTGTTGTAACTTAGATATTTCGAGTCATAGTCCAATTGATCAATCATCTTATTTACACTATTACATATGTCATACTTAAGATGTCCAGTTTTATAATCAGTTACAATATATTTACAATTAGAGAAGTTTTTACACAATAGCTCAATCGTGGTATTCAGTTTTGTTTCATTTATATATTTATTGTAGTTTATACCTAATACAAAAATAGGATTGTTTTGAAACATTTTCAATACTGAACTTAGTTCCGTATATACTTTGTAGGGGTTATGATCATGTTCTCCGAGAGAAAGAAGTATCGTATCTGTTGGCTCTATGTTAGAATTGACTAGACATTTTGTTATTTCATCACTTGGTGCACCAGGTTGTATGTGTGATTTAAATCTATACTTATTCATCTGAGTCCGCATTGAGTTTCTTTTGTTCATAAGAGCTTCAGATAGGCCACTGCATTGATGACCCCCAAAAATGTATATATTTTTTTGGTCTGGTACTTGTTTTCTTGTATGTTTTGGCTTGGGGTTTGTTGTTGGCTTTCCATTTGTGTCTTTGCTAGTGTTCGTTTCAGATGTTTCTTGTAGTTGATCTTTGGTTGTATCCGTTTCAGTGGGAGTGCGCACGCTCGTACTTTGTCTTTGGTGTCTGGGAGTACATTCCATGACCGTGGATGGACTCATTTGTAAACGTTTTGGCTCGATAGATTTCTTCTTCAATATTGATTTATTTTGTACCCTTGGACTGGTTATAGTATCTGTACATAGGTTTTTTAATAATAAAATTTTTTGGTCTTGTTCTTGAATCCGGTTTTTTAATTTTTTATTTTCACCTATTAGATTCTCAATTTCAGTATAGGCACTCTTCAATTGTGTCTTATGGTCTTCTAACTCGTTCATCAAAATCTGTGTCTCATCAGACGGCAAATGTGTAGACAAATCTTGCAAGCTCATTGCATGCATGGACGATGATGTTGTTTCCAAAGATGCATCTTGAAGTTCATAAAAAGAGTCAGAAGTCGTTTTCTTGCTGGGTTTCCGATGAGTTATATTTTCAGGATTGTTTTTATCCATATTTTCAAAATGATGTATGAACAGGAAACAGTTTACTCCGTCGTAGAAATAATCTAATGCAAAATATTAGTGCAAAAAGATTTTATATTCTATCAAGATTTGAACTAGCATCATTGATGAAGCTCGCTTTAACTCGGCTTCCTGACAGCTACACCAAGCGGTTTCAATACTAAGACGGCGAAATTATTCGCTACTATTGACAACTGGAGTAATTGGTAGGGTAGCTATTCAATTATTTTTAATGGTGGTAGAACGATATTTTTCGAGTCCAAATGTCGATATTCCGAGCAACGTACGATGTTGTGATATGAAAAGTTTTTGTGTTTTAATTATGTAATGCACTGTTTTGATACGCAATATATACACTGGTTCACTGGTTTGTAGTTCACAAGTTTGTCTTGAAGAAGCATACACAATAAAAACAAAAGTTTTTTTCTTCACTGTTAGTTACGATTTATGAGTTTTTGAGGACTTATTTTGCGGAGATAACGATATCACTTGTGAGTCTTGAGGTGCAGAACACAATTTAAATGTTTTTATACGAAATTAGTCACTTTATGCAGACAAATTAATTATTTTTTACGGAAGCAAACTGTCAAGAGTCGAGGCGCCCTCTATCAAAGCTGCACTTTTGTCACGATTATTAATGTAAAACACCCTTACGTGAAATAATATGACAACGTCGCATTTTCTTAGCTTTAATTATGAATGATTGGTTTGAATAAAAATTAATTACTCGTATTTATCAATGAAACTTAGATACCTAGACACATCGAGGGTCTATTTTGTACGGTAAGCAAACAGTAAAGATTCGTCATACTGGTGAAAATTTTTGACCTAATTTAATTATGATTGATGATATCTCCGAAACGATGCATTTTTGGACCACCTATTCTAGGAGTTTTAGTATTATTTTTACCTACAGAATATAACCCTAGAGTTATGGGATATCAAAAAAAACAGGTTGTATACTATTAACGGTTAGGAGGAATAGTGGGGCGCGCCTTCGTGGATTGCACTATCTATAATTGCCAAAGCAATCTATTTATTTAAAACTAAAAAGATTAATAATATCTATAAGCACACTATAAGAAGTCAAGATGTTTTTATTTTTCTTTTGCAAAGGTTACCTGGAAGAGATGGCTCTTAGCGATAAGGTCGCCCATTGTTTTGACAAAAATCTTCATAAATCCTGTATTATTTTTCTGTGTGGTGAACAATAAAGAGTTATCTATCTTATATTTATTTATTTTATTAATACAATCTTGATAGAGTCCTACCCGATGGCACTTGCCATCATTGTCAGAGGCACTAGAATAAGACCACGCTTGGTCTTTATAACTCTTAGACGGTAGATGCATGGATGACCTTTTTGTGTGGACGACCTCACGTAATCCATTAGCTTAGTTATCTAAGGAACGTTTAATCAATAATTTTAATGAGATATTTATTAACAATAAAAAATACAAAACTTTTTGTCCATCTACAAAATCAGTTGATGTTTTTTTTGTACCTGAGTATCCAGACTTTTTGCTAATTAGACTTACTGATAGTTGGACGTTTTGCTACATGGACATTTTGCTAATTAGACTGCTCATTAGATCCTTTGCTCTGTTGGACATTTAGCTAGACCTTCTGATTAGGAGGCATAATTTAAACCCGTTTTCAATACACTGCTAAGTAATAAGTTTTCTAGTTTAACGTCACTCTTTCAGGTCCCTTGCTAGTGTCATCCACTGACACCATAGCCACCCTAGCATTGTTATTAACAATGCTCACAGAAAAAAAACTGTTATGTCTACCGTATTCCCCGTTTATTTTAAACGGCAATGCAAGTTTTCGATACTTTCCATTTACGAGCATGTCTCAAAGTCAAATTTTTGTTTCTTCAGTTGTATTTGCATCACATGGATCACTTTGAAACGTCGAAAGGTGAGTCTAGGTGCCAGTTCCACGCGACCAAACCTAGAAGGACAGCCATGAAACAACTAATTTATGCTAGACCCAAACGTGGTGTTATAATGTTACCTACCTACCCTACTACCTACCTAGTCTTTAACCATTTCATGCACTATTTATCATTTTGAGGGTCCGGTTAATGTACTGCCAGTTAATATACACCCAGTTAAAACAAATCCTTTTTTTCACTGGGAAATTGCTAAGGCCCATGTCTACTGCATAAATATTTAGATTATTACTTTTTTTGATCTAGCAATGCATAATTGCTCTGAAGACGAGGAAAAACTCCTTTCATTTAATCAAAATAATTATTTTCAGGCAATGCGGCCGGCAGCCACTGCCGCGGTACGCTCACTCTACTCGCTCGCCTTGTGCGTATTTTTATGCTCTAACATAACTAACTAATCCTAGTCGGATCCGCCCTATGAAGTATCAAGGAAAAGTATAAGTATCCAGTGCCAGAACAAAAAAGCAAAAATCCATATTTGAATTTCTACAGTGTACATGTGACTTAACTGGCATCGTAATAACGGGGTGTACAATAACATGATGTACATTATCGCCTCCCTTTTTTAAAAGCCACAACAATTATTCACAATGTCATTGTCTTCCACTTAATCCTTTGCATATGGGTAATCTAACGCATGCCATTGCCCGACTTACCTACAAAGATCTGAATGTCAATGACCTTGTCATGTCTATTTATCTCGTACGTGTCTGATAGCGCGTATTCGTATTGATCTGTTTTGAACCCACTTCTAATAATCTGCTAAAGTCGACTGACAGCATGGAATAAAAATAAACATGCCTTTGCATAAAGAGTTATCTATCTATTCTCAAGTCAGCTAAGTTTGTATATCATGGAATTTGTATGTCAACACATTATATAGCAGCTTTACGTAGCTGACTAGAACTTAATCCCATTAAAACCAACAAAACAAATACACAGATAGATACTATGAAAATGAATCAAAGATATAATGTATCAGTTAAACAACAACTACGGTTGTAGGCAATAAATATTGCACATTGGTTTTTCTGCTTTCGTAGAGCGCGTTTATCTCTTTCTGACGCACACTCTTCTTCTTCCTGCCCTTATCCCACTTTATGTGGGGTCGGCGCAACATGTCTTCTTCCTCCATTCCCCTCTGTCAGCCGTCATCTCTGCATTCACATCTCTCCTATTCATGTCATCTTTCACACAGTTCATCCATATTTTCCTTGGTCTACCTCTGCTCACATATATCTATCTCTTTCTGACGCACACTACGCTCGATAAGGCCGAAAATAGCTGATATGCAATTTTTGTTGCCTCTTACTTTAAATTGCATACGAAAGACTTGATTGGAGAAAACTGCATCAAAACCCCGACAAGAGCTAAGCTCTTACATTTAAGAAGAAGAAAACTACTATAAAATGATTGATGTCAAATTACCTGTTATTAGTTTTTTTGACGTGACAACGTCTTTTAATTCGATGGAGCCGGCTGCACGCACGAAAAACATGACGTCATGCGGCGTTACCTCGCTCTGAGGCGTTCCATTTAAGGCTTGAAGTGCAAGCGAAAGCGCGGAACGAGCGACAAAGAGGCACGCGCGGCCTCCGCGTTCGGCAGCGTTTGACATCTGTCTCTCTCCTACTTGTGTGAGCGATGCGTCCGCGTGGACAGCTGTATGACGTTGTCACGTTCAACTATCGTTAGTAAGCCGACTTTACAAATAACCGATTTTTTTACAAATAAGCTAGAACAAACATGAACCATAGACAAACAGAAGCAGACACTCACAACATCGACAATATTCCCATCCTCATCTTCCGTCTTCTCCCTCCTCACCCGCAGAGGTTCCACGATCAGCTGAGCGTTGTCGTTGAGGATCACAGCTACCTCCCCAGCTTTGTCGTGGAACTCCAGTAAGAGAGGCTTTTCAGTGATGACCACCTTATTGCCTTGGGAATTTGCAACGGTGAGCTTGCCATTCTCGTTCGATATGAGTTTTAAGCTGAAAAAAACATGCTTGGTGATTTAAAAGGTTCTACTTGCCATAAGTTTTAAGGCCAAAACTACTACAAAGGTGAGCATTGTTATTTGACTGGCTTCTCAGCTCAGTTGGTAGTAGCCTTCTGCGCAGTAGGTTGTGGGTTGGATCCCCACCGAATAAATATTTGTGTGGTTAAATATAGACATAGATAGAGATAATATAGTTTGTGTGTTTGTTCTCTGTCTGATATAATATCTCTTATATTTTTTATGAGCGAACTGCCTCGCCACTGCACATGTATAATTTAGAAAAAGGAGGTGAAAAATGTAAAGTCACGCCTTTGATTTTTTTTACTCATGGAAAACTGTAGTAGATCAATAGTTTTTTAATATATAAAACAAAGGATCATTACCTGTCAGGCTTAGGCTCTCCATCCAATGCCAACTGAGTCCTGTACCTCGGGTACAGCGGATCAGCTTCATCTATTTCCACACGGAACGTACCGTCGACCAGCGCTGACAGCCTTAGAGCATATCTCCACTGTAGGGGAATTAATACTATTAGTGACATCTTTCCAATGTTCGGCATAGGTCTCCAATCAATCCAGTTAGTGCTTCATGATTTAGGGGAATTATATGTATTTTTTTTACATTTTAGTGGCATTTAAATGATAATTTCTTCATTTAAAGGCCACAAAAAATGCATCTAAATAAGTTCTTCTTTTAGTTCTTGGCTTTAGTGTAGTTGTTTACTGAGACAGGGTTTCCTAAAACCCAGCCCTTAAAAATGCATTGGAAGTTGCAGTTTGAAACAAAATATTTCATGAACAATTGTTAAATCAACACACAAATTATTTAACACTATTATGTATGTTGCTACGACAGACTGGACATGAGTAGCCAAGGATTGCAATGTCTGGAGGGAATTGGGGAATGGGGGTTTTTGCCCAGCAGTGGAACCCAGAGGGAATATAATAATAGGCAGGTTGGTACATGTGCTAGTTGTATCTACTTCGCATCCTAATCGCATTAAACTGTGTAATGTGATTAAGATAGAAGCAATCACCTGAGAAAATAACATTGCATTGGCTGACGCCCAAAAGCGATAGAAAACGGTAAATGACAGGTGGGTAAATAGGTGCAGCCTTACCAAAACGGATTTCTTCTCCGATTCAAGGTCGATAGTGACCACTTCAGCAGATAAAACGTTTCCATGCACGATGACGGTGTCCAAATTCAAGGAGTATTGTGACTTTTCGGGCTTGATCGCGCGTAGCCTTTTACAAAACCCCGCCTGATCGCAAGTCTTGAAGTTATTTCTATCCACTCCATAGCAACCAGAGATCGCTAATGCGACCAGAAGAAGGCCTAGGGTCTTCATACTAAAAGAAGAGAAAAATGCATGAGAATCTGCAACAAAGACCGGTCGTTGAGCGACCAACCGAAAAGTAACACAATAGTTCCTTGATTACCTGGCCGAATTCCTAGTTAGTGAAACGGAAAGATATGGAATATTCACTGTGGTAATTTATTTTAGATCATAGCCAATAATATTACACGAAAAATGCCGGAAAATACGATCTAACACACGCTCGCGACGTGGAGAATTTTTGTTCGACAAAATTCAATGAGCCGCTGGTGGGTGTTGCCAGCAACAGCAAGCAAGCACAACCAGTGCTGCCAGTGACAGATAGGCAAATATTACATGAGACTGCTCAAAAAGTAACATTTCACGAGAAAAGTAACATTATCATAAATTATGTGGAAAACGATACACTGCTTTATTATGGCACTTTATTACACAATAACTAAAATAAGTTTATACCATTCCCCCTCTAAAAAGATTATTTTATTCACTGGAAACAGTGAATAAAAAGCTCTTTTAATCACTGTTTTGGTGTTTGAATTTGGAACACACGAATAAGGTCAACGTCCATCTCAATACCTTACAACCTCCTTGTGTCATAAATACTCTCGATTTGATTGGTCGAAATTTTTGACAAGGAGTTTAGCATTGGATTAAAAACTGTTTTGTGTTCTTTGTTGTCATTGTCATACATAAGTAAATTGGCGCTATTTTGAATACTGTTCTTAGTAAGTTATGCAGCAAAAAGTTCGATAATAGTAAATCGATTGAAAATGCATTCTAGGAATGAAAAAGGTGTGCTGAGTTGTTTGTTGTTCAATTGAGTTGTTGAGTTCATGAAAGAGAAGTAGGTATAGTAGAAAACATGCATTAATTTATCCTTCTTTACTTACAAATCAAATCAAAATCTAAAATTATTTGTTTTATGTCATAAAAGAATAGTATATATACAAAGTTCATAGTTTTTAATCCTTTTTCGCTTAAATCTTTCTTTTTCTCGAAGTCATGGTATAAAGTATAGTATGCAACTCTTGAATAAAACTGATTTATATCGAGGGCCATGAATCACTCGCGTCGTTTAGGATTCTAACACTTGAATCACTCGCTACGCTCGTGATTCATTCGTTAGATTCCTGCACTTGCTCGTGATTCATCTTTGGTCCTCGATTTAAATCCGTCTTTTATTCACTAGTTGCATAATATACTATTTTTGTTCCAATAATCCCATTCCATCCATTATTTATATTGAGTCGTGTAACATGGAGGCAACATGAGAGGGTCAAAAGTAACGTAAAATGTTACAAACGTAATATTCTGGCAACGCTGCAATGCTCTTTGAATCCAAGCAGGCACAAAAAAAAAAAAAAAAAAAAAAAAAAATCATTTACTATTTTTCTTGTCATTGTCAGTTGATTGGTCTTGTCGTTATTTTTATTTGTCTGGATTGTCACTGTCAGAAAAAATGATAACACACCGGTGTGAGCGATTGTTTTTACGTAGTATTTTCCCATTGAAAACGTATCAAAATCGCCTTCTATCACTTCCAAAAATGACTACACAACACAAATGGAAGTCTGAGAAGGCGAAAATTCTTTCTATGCCATTATCAGAGAAGAGACAACTGTATAAGTCTCCGGATTTCGTAATTCTAGACAAAGTTAGCCCATGGTGTAAATACGTGATACTAAACAAAGAGGTTGAGGCGAAAAAACATAATTCGGAAGATCTCAGTGAGTTTCAGAAGATTAAGCTGGACCCGGCGAAGAATAAGGCGCTGTCTGAGAAAGTTTCTATATTTAAAGGTGACATCACGAAGTTAGAGGTAAGACAACTATATACCTACCTAGCGAATGAATATAGCACTTAGCAAATAAATAGTAGGTACTTACTTAGTTATGGCCTATTCATCTATAAGAAGTTGATATAAACAGCATCTGAGGTCAACAGGCACTTACGTGTGTGACTTGTAAGGCTTATTATAGGTACATTTTATTACAGGCTATTTATAGTAGGTACTAAGTAACTCGAAATACCATTCTCTTTTATGTATTTACTAGTAGAGTGTGTACCTACTTACCATTGCCTTAATTACTTTTTTGTATTTGAGTACTAAAAAGGCAGTTGTTTGCATGGCTTGATTAAGTCACATACATCCAAACATTAAAACTTACTAATTTTCCTCATTCATGGTATTATGAAGCAAAAATATCAAATAGAATATTTTTTTAATTTCAGATTGATGCAATAGTGAATGCAGCCAACTCACAGCTGAAAGCCGGAGGAGGTGTGGATGGAGCCATTCATCGTGCGGCCGGGCCCTTACTTCAGGCATAACATTATTAACTCATTCAATAAATAAGACCTAAAAGAGATCAGAAATAGGCTCAAAACTTCAATTTGTAGGAGCAGTCATCATGCTTTTGGCAAATGATTGATATCTTTAAGGGTAGAAACAGGCATAACTAAACATTACCTTCAGCACATCCCATAATTCCATAATGAATCCATCTTATCCTATTTACAAGCTGAGATTTATTTCATGTCTTAGAATAAGTAGTAGAATAAGTAAAAAGTATTTGATATTTCAGACTGATCCCGTTTCTGATTTGTTCACCCTTATCAGAAGTGGGATCACTGACTATAAATTGGAGCTAAAATGCCATTGTGTTTGAACTCATTTTTAATTATGATTTAGAGAACATTACATTTTAAAAATGTTGTTATTTATTAATTATAGGTATTATTTGTTTTCCTGTTGTTATGTGTTGGTCCCTCAATACTAATTTGTTTGTTACAGGAGGAAAACAATTCTCTTGGAGGTTGTCCAACAGGAGAGGCAAAGATAACTGGAGGTTATAATCTCCCTGCAAAATGTATGTAACATTTTTTTGTTTGCCCAGAGCCCGAAGTCCCAGTGCATTTACAACATTTCGTTACCAAATGTTGTTTTCGTTTTGCCTATTTGTCTCTGTCTATTGTATGGAGAAAAGATGAGACAACAACTTTAACTACGTAACGTATTTTCGCAGTCTCGTATTTTCTCCATACAATAGAGAGAGGCAAGTAGGCGAAACGAAAACAACATTTGATAACGAAATGTGGTAGCAAAACTCCGACTTCGGGTACTGTTTGCTACTTTGTTGACCTAAAAAAATATAGATAGCATTCAGGGATTGTTTAACTATAAGTTTTTTTTTTTCACAAAATTAGTATACCCCTTCAATGCGTTACCCTAATAACATCTAGCCGAGTAGGCTAATGAGCAATTTTACTTTCACTTATTATTTAGCTACAAGTAAATGTTTTTTTATAAAGTAATATAAAAGTTGCTGTAAAAAAAATAGAACCTTATTCAGATTTTGTCATTGTTATTATGGTTACCTATTACACATTTTATAACACCATAATTTTCATATCTCAACTGTTTCTTGTGTATTTTGTACATTTTCTAAATATTTGTTTAATTGTAAGTTTCTTTGTGTAAATAAATCGTGCTCATTTTCTTTAATCTTTATTTTCCAGATGTTATACACACAGTGGGCCCACAAGATGGATCACCACAGAAGCTTCAATCCTGTTATACAAAATGTTTCGATATCCAACAAGCAAACAATTTGGCCTCCATAGCCTTCCCTTGCATATCCACGGGTATCTACGGGTTTCCTAACCGCCTAGCCGCTCACATCGCTCTTAGAACCGCACGGAGAGTCCTAGAACAAAATGATGGGATAGAACGGGTCATTTTCTGTACATTTCTACCGATTGATGTGGACATTTATGAGACGCTATTGCAGATGTATTTTCCTGTACATGAATCGAATTATGTTGATGGTGCGTCCGTTACTGAATAGTATTGCGTGCAGTTTATGAGACGCATTGTACCTCTATTCCTAACTGCAGTATAATAGGTACTTAAATTTTTTTTGAATGGAATCCTTGAATTTTCAAAAATAAAATTGTTTCCAAACTTATTAAAGTGTTATTTTTGTTCTTGCTGCTAGGTTCATAATAAAACAAATTCAAAACTACAAATTTAAAAAGCATAATTATATTGGGTAGAATGTAGGTACACACAATCGCCCTTTGCTATAGCAAATGAAGGTTGGCAACTCTGTCCTGTCCTGTGGGCTGTTGCGTCAGTGTCATGTCATATTCCTCAGTCATTTTCTAGCAGTGCTGCCAGCTCAGGCTTTATATCTTGTTAGATCTAGCAATATCCTTACATGTCTAGCCTTGAAATCTGATAGCATAAAGCATTACTTAGCAACAACAATCAAAACTTATTTGGGTTTGATGATAGTGCTTATATATTTATCTCGTGAAAATAGAATGTTTCTCATATTTCAAAGCAATCTAGCATTCTTTGATAATAATATGTTAATTTAGCATTCAACCGTAATGAAGAGTTGGCAACCTTGATTCTCATTCGATTTGCGTTCTATTGCTACTCCAAGCGGAATACATTTTACAAACAAAATAAAAATCGAAATCCAGTTCAATTAGAACTAAATATATCTTGAAATTCTATTCATGGATTATTTGCTGAAACTTGTAGTAGTTTTACAGCATTTGCTATTACAAAAGTAGGTCAAACAGTGATGTTTTGTAACGATGTCTGTCAATATTTTAGAAAGTGAAGATTATATTGAAAATGTTCCTCTTGTACGTATGGAAGATGTGCAGCCTTCTAGAGACAGGACCTACGAAGTCAGCATACGAGATAGCGACGATGAATCTGTTGAAGAGGTCCTTGGAACCTGTGTGGTAGATGATATTGTTTACGACACTGAATACTTGGTGGATAACGATGAAGACTCCAATATCGGGAGTATGGTCTCCATCCAATCAGAAGATGTGGTGGAAGATAATAGCGCTGAAATGATCGTCCCAGAAATAGTAGACGATATACATTCTGTAAGTAAATTGAACCTTGCGAACACTATATAGAAAAAGATGTGGTTTGGCTATGTAAACAACTTATCAGATCAAATAAATCATTCGTTGAGTTATTGAGAATAAATTGTCACAGCAATTTCAACCCTATGATTAATACTGAGAATAATATTGCATGTATAAATTTTGCTGCGTTTGTTATAAATATGTCCACGTTGCTGTAATTTAATGCAAACAATTATTATTGTGTAGAATTTTATAAGCAATTCTATTTAAGATATTAACCCAGTATTTATATTTAACACTCAACCCAGTAAACAAGCACATTTTGGACGTGCCTCTAATACCTATTGTTGTTCTATTTGTATTTGTGCTCAGTCTTCAGACTATGAACAGGTTTGTTGTAGGTAGTCAGGCTTTTAGAATCTGCATTCCAGCTAGTGCTTCTTCCTATTCTTGGGCATTATGTCAGCCCATCCAGTTTTATGATGCCTGCATAGAGCTGCCCCTTTTAAACACCTTTGCCGGATTTTTATAGGATCTTGTTTGATTAAGGTAAAAATTCATCATCCATACTCGTGCAGACTAGTTTTCCGCAAGTAGGCCGCTGGCGGGCTTTTTTAGCTTGACGCTTGACACATGTTGCTCAAATTAATTTAGGGGTTCTACTGCACGCCGGTTTCTTTACGATGTTTTCCTTCACAGTTTTGAAGTTGCTGGCATAGTGCATGTAGGTAAATATTTAGACAGAATAACTTATTGGTACACAACTTGATTTGAACCCACGATCATAGGAGCGGAAAGCGGGGCAGTTATCACTAGACCACCAGTGCACTCCTCTTAAATTAGTGCAATTTTTATTTATTTTGTTTTATTTTATTCCAGGAAATAACTTATGAGCAAACATTACCAGAATCCAGTTGGCCGACACTTGAAATACTTCCTGGCGGAGTGATCCAGAAGCCGGACAAGTCAAGCACGATCGTGAGGACCAACTACCAAGAGGAATATGTCGATGAGGGCGAGATGATGTATGCATGTGCTAAGTGCTCGCAGAGTTTCAAGTTCCTGTACTGCCTCGTGAAGCATGTGAAATGGCATGAGGATGAGGCGAAGAAGATCAAGAAAATTAATGAGGATATCATCAATATAAGCAGTAAGCTGATATAGGAGTTGTTTTAATATGAACAGTTACAATAGGTTTTTTTTTGTTGCTCCATTTTTACTTTTTTTTGTGGAACAAGTAAATAGCCCTGATGTTAAGTGGTAACCATCGCCTATAACAAAGCATTGCCTCGTAGGTTACGCACGTCAGGAACGTGCCCTACAGTGCCCTGAGCCCATCAGCTTGAGGCATACAGGTGTTCAGCCTCACATGCCAGTAATGTCACCGGCACCCACACCCTTCAAACTGAAACACAGCAATGCTGCTTCACGGCAGAAATAGGCATGGTGGTAGTACTTCCACGGACGAGCCCTTCACAAAGAGCTCTATTACTACTAAATACATAAACAGTTGCGGGACGCGTGTTTCAAGCGGACGACACTCGCGCTCGTTCAGCGGGGTGATCACGTATCTTCTGTTGCAATTAAATCCTTGTTTCAATTGTCAGTTTTTACATGTTTTTGAGCTTCGATTGCATTAGAAAACAAATATGAATTGCAATCCGTGCTTTGTCAGACACAAGGCTTTGTTTGTATTCGTTTTTATTGCAATCGAAGCTCACAATCATGTAAAAACTAAGGATTGCAACAAGCATTTGATTGCAACAAAGATACGTGATCACCCCACTGGTCCCAACTGGTCCGAGATATGGTGTCCGTGAGCCGCGTCTATGTGTGTGTTGCTCAAGCGCACTTTGTGTGTAGATTGCGTTCTGTACCTATCTGTTTTGTGCTACACCAGTCACACTAGGGCACATCAAAGAAGCCCTCAAACCAACGCCCTCAAACTTGGAGGAATTTCTAATTCCTCCAAGCCCTCAAACAATAAACAATATTAATAATATGTCCATCCATTTACAGTCGCCGTAGCCGAAAACAGGAAATCATCATCATCATCATCAACTACATTTTTTTTATTTTTATTGATTTTATAGTATTTCTACACTTATGGAAATCACAAAGATTTTATCGCGTTAGTCCCGAACAGTCCCTAAGGCCCGTATTCCGAAACAGTGCTTGAGTCTGAGTCGAGCCTCAAGCACAGATTTTTGACACTTTTCAATGGAGAACTGTCATAAAATCTATGCTTGAGGCTCGACTCAGACTCAAGCGCTGTTTCGGAATACGGGCCTAAGAGTTATTCGTCGAGTGTGATTAGGATCCGATGGCGCAGTGGTCAGCGCAGCCCCGTACCAAGGGGAAGGTCGCAGGTTCAAATCCCGCTCGGCTCTTAACTTTTGGGACATTATCAAAATCTACATTTTCATTATTTTCTAATTATCATCTAAATTTTTTTCCCATTTCAGAAACAACATGTACAAGTCAGGCGGCCTGCAAGCACACTTCAAAACAGAACACAAACAAGCGGAAAATGATATTTGTGAAATCAAATAAAAAGAAGGCTGGCACAAAGAAGTTTAAATCATAGTTATGGTTTGGTAAATGATTTTACGTACTTTGTGAATGAAAAAGTTACCCCAACTACACATTATTGACCTTAAAAGCATTACCTAAGTGTCAGACACAGTTTGACATTAGCCCTGACGCTGTCAATGTCATTATCAAGTGGTAAGAGATTGCAGGTTGCTTACACACTGATTATGTTTTAAGAAACCCTTGTAAGTACATACCCCCTGTATGTTAACAGCTAAAGTATCTAAAGCTCTCTCACATACGGTTTTGTTCGATCGAGCATAACATGTCGAGTAAAAACCATGGCATGGGCTTTCGTCTACACATTCACCATTAATCTAATAACTATCGCGCGAAATTTAACTTATTTAATACCATCGAGCGAACTGTAGTCAAATCTGTTCAGTAAGTTTATTTACAAAAGTATCTTTAGTAGGTTGGGTTTTCACGATTTTTCCTTCACTGTTGTCAATGCATTTTTTTTTAATATCCGGCATAATCTAGCTTTTACATAAACAAATTGGAAAGACATTTTGTATAGAAATAAGGTCAGAAATTGTCGCAACTTATTGCTGGTCTCTAAGTGGATAAACATGAAAGGATTATTTTAAGGAAATTAGACACGAAAAGTGGTGCAAAATTTTCAGTGGAACTCAACATTTTATAATTGCTGTTAGCAAGGCTTATTTACGTAGGGCTGATTTTTCCATCAGCAGTACCCCAAGTCTGAGTTTTGCTACCACATTTCGTTACCATGGAAAAATGATGAGACAACAACTCTGGCTACGTAACATATTTTTGCTGTCTCATCTTTTCTCCTTACAAAAGACAGAGACACGTAGGCGAAACGAAAACAACATTTGGTAACGAAATGTTGTAAATGCACTGGGACTTTGGGTACAGAATATTATTTTTTAACCGATTTCAAATAAAAATGGTTATCAATTCGGTTGTATTTTTTTTACATATGTTTTCGTTAGTTTTCGTCATTTATGAACTTGAGTTTGATTTGTTTTTTTTTATCTGAACGGTAATAAAATAACTCTTGGTTTTTTTTTCCAAATCGGCTGAGTTGTTTAGCCATGAAGTCGGTTTCTCAAGTTTTTTAAATTTCTTGTCCAATAATCCTTCGATGTTTAATTCTCGTTCACTGTCAACAAGCGCCATACAAATTGTCACTGTAGCTATGGCTTTAGAATAGTAGATTTTTTATAAGCTGACAGCTTATTTTGTTGTATTTGTGTAAATAAGATGTTATATGAAAAGTTATGTGTGTGTGTGTGGTTTAGTTGATTTTTAATATGTATGAGTTTGTTGTTATTTTTAAGTCAATTTTCTGGGGTTTACTCTGTAAATTGATAAACACTGTGTTGACATTTTAAAATATTTTTTTATTAATAAATAAATATAGTGGACAATTCACACAACACTATCTAGCCCCAAATTAAGCAGAGCTTGTACTATGGAAACCAGAGAGCTGACTTTTTTGGGGTATGTTTCTTAAATATTATGAATGGACTCGTTTTAAGGCCCCATTTAACCGCCTTTCGGCTTTCAAGTAGATTTGTAACACCCTGTATATGAGTCTCACGGAAACTTGCAGTCGAGTTTGCGTGTTTTTTGACAAAATGTCAATGCAAACGTTCATCAATGCACGAAGTAAACCCCCAGAATTTCTAATATTCGTTTAAATTGTCATGTTAGTACGATCTTATGCCAAACCAAAGTTTGTGCACAGAAATAATTAAGACTCCTTCAGTCTTGTCTGCGCACTGAGAGGTTTAAAATAGCATATAATATTATAAAGTTTTTAAAATAGGGTTAGTTTATTTTACTTATATACCAAATATCGAAAAGTCTTTTACGCATTGTTATGTTGAAGAATTATTTTAAATTTTACTATTTATATTTTTAACGTTTTAGCAAACCACTATGAATTATCAATTTTAATGACAGTATAAAATTTGCGCCAATAAAAAACATTGGACTTACTTAGGTCGCTTACAAATAACTGATGTCAAAAATAGTGTATTTGCAAAATAATATGTATTTTCAAAATGATCTTAGAATGGTTGGTTTGCCAGTAGGTATACCTCTCACAAAGGGTACCCGAAGTCGGGAGTTTTGCTACCACATTTCATCTACCAAATGTTGTTTTCGTGTGAGTGTCTCTCTCTTTTATATGGAAAATCGATGAGACAACAACTCGTTTCGATCGTTTCTACGTAACGTATTTTTGCTGTCTCAGTCTCATGTCTAATTTTTTCTCCATACAATAGAGAGAGACAAATATGTTGTAAATAAACATTTTGTCAAAATACCCCACAGATGTCAAAAAATTTGTTTATTTGCACACATAGGAAGATTTAAGATGGAGTAGGCTTGCCTAATATCTATACCTTTTTCACAGCTTAGTCGTCGAAATCCACTTTAAAGACATCAAAGCCAGTTTCCTGATGATGTTTTCCTTCACCGTTGGAGAGTATATAATCAAAGTCAATTATTCTATGTATAAAAGTTACATAATGAGTTATGTTTAGTTTATTGGCTCTTGGGCCTTGGATGATAGTCAATTAGAGAAAAAAAATATGTTTGTTGTACTTTTTAAGATTGTTTATTGATTTTAAAACAATATAATATTACACTACAGTTTGCATTTCTTATTTATAAATCAGTCAACAATATTTATACCTACAAAATAGATTCTATCTAAATAGATACATTTTATTTGTGTAATAAAGACAATTCTTTATTACACAAATAAAATGTATTGTACACAGGTGAGCTTAATGCTGGATAGCATTATCTACCAGCTAACGTTTGGGTAATAAGGAGATAGGTTGGGTAGTGCACATATAAGATGAGGGTATAAGTACCTACTAAATAAAAATAAACACAGTTATGTGATAACACACATACCAGAGAATTCTAGCTTATCTGTAAAAACTCAAAATAAAAGGGCGTTTTCAATAAGCGGTGATAGACTTGCAGTCCACCATAATTTGGGCATGAACAAAAACTTTTATTTGGCTTTCAAAATCAAAATTGTATTTATTCAGTAGGATTACAAGAATCATTTTGAAACGTCTTAAAGCTAGATGAGTCTAGGTGCCAGTTCCACGCGACCAAGCCTAGAAGAACAGCCAACAAACTACGGCTCGGTTCCTACCGTTTTTTTATATGATCTTTTTACAAATTAAAAATAATCTAGAATAATAGCAGTGACGTTTCAGTGTGGTGCTTTGCTTCTGACTAACCCTAAACGGATGTCTTTGTAATATCGTGAAATACTCAGCCTGAATAAGCCCATTTGGAACACCTAAATAAGTCTTTGTAGTTGTTCCAATTCTTTTCTTTTCGTTATCATCTTCTCTATTTCCAACAGCTGGCACCATTCTGGAGCCTTTTCTAAATAATTGTTACTCGATAACTTTGCTTCCATCTTCTTTAAACTATCTTCTATCTTCCTTATTCTCTTCTGCAGCTTACTTCTGGCTGTTAAGATCGACTTTTCCACGTCATCGCCTATCATTTCAACGCTCACTTCAGTTCGGTGATCGAGAATGCATGTCACGTACTTTTTGTCGTCATTTTCAAATCCTACATCACTGCATCGTGTTAGGTTTAGTATAACTTGTTTGTTTTCCTGTACATCAGTCACAAAATCATTATCCTCGCTTGATATAAGTATATTAGGGCGTAGCTTATTAGAAACATTATAAAGCCCTTTCAATTCTCTTACTAGATAAACGAAGTTTAGAACTTTTTCTACCTTTTTTTCGATACCATCGTTTTTCCAAATCTCGAAGTCTTTGTGTCCAGGAAAGTCATAGTACATGCTATCTTTATCATTGAAATTGTAGATTATATTAGTTTCAAAAGATGGTATTTTCGGGATTACTTCATCCGTTATGTATATCATAAAAGGAGCTAGGCATCTTAAAGCAGTGTTTAAAACCACTGATAGCGTATGTGCGTGGCTATAACCGATTTTTGCATTTTCGCTATCAAAACCAGGTTTTGTTGCTTCTAAATATATATCACAAAACTCGCTGTAAATCAAAGTTCTTATTGCTTTTGTGGCTAAATGAAAGTCGTATTCATCCATAGTTTTGTTAACCCTTTCAACCATACTTGCTAATCTACTCAAAATCCACTTATCGAAGTAAGTCAAGTCATCTTTGGATATTTCATGTGTAGTTTTCAATTTTGCGTATGACAACTGCATGTATTTTATACTCTGCCATATTTTATTGCAAAATAGTTTGTTTGAATGACACATAGCTACATCGAAATTCACGAAATGGGATTTTATATCTTGGGACAATAGTGTAAACCTCAAAGCGTCGACACCACAGTCCGGTATACCGTTAGTATTAGTAAAATTCGATCTATGGTATTCTAAAGCTCTGTCTAATTCATCCTTGTTAAGCAAACCAGTTCTAAACATATCTTGACTCTTCTCTTTCAAATCTTGAATACTTATACCTTTGATAACATCAATCGGATCTATAACATTACCTTTACTTTTAGACATTTTCGCCCCTTTATTGTCACAAATAATTCCATGCAGTAACACGTTTTCAAACGGTAACATTTCCGTCAATTCTAGACCTAGAATCACCATTCTATGCACCCAGAAACCTAAAATATCGTGTCCAGTTGCCATTAAGCTCAGCGGATAATAGTTTTTAAAATCGCTGGTATCTGTAGGCCAACCTAAAGACGAAAACGGGTATATACCAGACGAAAACCAAGTGTCCAAGACATCAGTGTCTCGTTCCGCTGTTATATCCTCAGGTAACGCCCTCAGGAACTTTGACGCTAAGAGTTTAGCATCTATGTCATTACCAGCTGCTGTCCATATAAAGTCCTTGCCTACACTACATTTGTACGCCGGTATTTGGTGACCCCACCAAAGTTGTCTTGAGATACACCAGTCTCTATCACCGCCTGTCCAATCAAGCCAATTACTGACAAATTTGTCTGGTAGAATCTTTAGTTTTCCGCTTCTTACTAATTCAGCGGCTTTCTCATTCAAACCACTGCATGATAGAAACCACTGTTCTTTTGGTATGTGGTCTATAACATCACCAGAGCGACTGCAAACAGGTAGACTCATTTCGTGAGGAGTTACTTTCTTTAGCAATCCGATTTCATCTAACTTCTGTACTAATATCTTTCTGCAATCATATCTTTTCAGCCCATTGAAGTCACCGCTGTTCACCATCGTTTCTTCTTCTCCTAAAACCTGGATAAGTGGTAAGTGGTGTTGTTTGGCAATATCGTAGTCGACTTTACTGTGGCCGGGTGTGATTTTAACGGCACCCGTACCGAATTTCATGTCGACGAAACTGTCGAATATTATTGGTATGGTTTGGTTTCTAAAAGGGTGTTGAACTCGCTTCCCTTGTAGATGTTTGTATCTGGAAATATAAAAGTTGTGTTTTGTAAAAATAACGATTCTTAGCTCTTAAATCCACTGACTTTCGTTCTTCACAATTTTATAGGCTAAACTAGCGGCCGCCCACGGCTTCGCTCGCCCCGGAGCCGTTACGTCCCGTTGATTTTTCTTTTATAGTTTTTCCTCTTTTTCTCCGCTTAGGGAAATAGTTTTCCAATTTCCTTTCTTAGTGCACCCCTATGCTATAAAACGAACATACCCTCCAAGTTTCATGCTTCTAGGACATACGGTTTAGGCTGTGCGTTGATTGTCAGTCAGTCAGTCAGTCAGTAACGTAAGAGTTTTATATATTTAGATGTCTATAAAATTGTGAAGAACGAAAGTCAGTACCTCCCCATCAATTTTCCGCCATATCGGTTCAGCCGTTCTTGAGTAATAAAGTGAGTAGTGTAACGACACGACTAAAAACAAATCCATCCCTTGGGAATCAAAAATTTTATCGGGATAAAAAGTAACCTATGTGCTATTCCAGACTATAATCTATCTCTGTGCAACCAGATCTGTTCAGCCGTTCTAGTTATTGAGTAGCAAACATCCATTCATCCATCCAAACTTTCGCATTTATGATATTAGTGGGATAGTGGGATACTGGAGAAGTGCGTCGTTTTTGTGCTACAGCAGCAAAAGGACAATGCTTAGCTACTGTGTGGAAGCTATGCGCCAATAAACAATATATAACATATAAAATAAATAATATATAATGGTCTATCGGGTTTTAAGCGTCCTAAGCTTTTTCTTCTAGTTTTGAGGATACCTCTCATCATCAGGATGCACAGCAACCGCGGTATCTCCCAGCATCGTCTCTGGCATGGTGGTAGATACCACTATCTGTTCCCCGTCGCACACTTGATACGCAAACTCGTAGATCTGACCGAACTTTACAGGTTCTGGGTAACCGTGGAGGGATAAGTCTGTTGGACCTGGAAAATTTATTATTTTATGTATTACTAGCAGCCCGTCCCGGCTTCGCACGGGGTAGACAATATTGTTGTACATTATTTTGTTCTATCGCTAATAGTTTCGGCAGCACATTCGACGAAAGACATTTTAAGACTCATTTTACTACACCTTCGGTTACATTGTTCAAATTTTACCAAGGATCCCTAATTTTTTTCAAAATGAAATGTAGCCTATGTCAAATTGGAAGAATGTAGCATTCTATTGGTGAAAGAATTTTTTAAATCGGCCCAGTACTTTTTGAGCCTATTCATTACAAACATACAAACATAGGTACAAATCTTTCCTCTTTATAATATTAGTATAGATTACTGAAGCAAACACAATAAAATTAATTTAATAATAAATAGAATTGCTATGTATTGTTGTGTGTGTAGCATTTAAGCTGAGTGAGGACCATTTTGGCTCATAAGCAAATACTTACCTAATTGGATACTGTCGGCACCCTTTTTTCAGAAATAGAACTAGGATTATGTGTGTTGGTACTTATTTCTTTCTATGTGTTTCTGTATGTGTTCTATGTTTTCTTTTTCTCTTATAATTTATTGTGTAGCCGTACTCATATTCTTCTCTTTCTGTTGTTTAATTTTATTTATAAGCTGTGTTTTTTGAGCCAAATAAAAAAAGTTATCTATCTATCTATCTATCTATGTGGCGTTAGTATCTCGTCAATTCTTACAAAATTACGATAAAAAAATATAAAATGTAAATAATTTCGGCTGTATGGGGGATCGAGAGAGCTCAAACTCTTCACCCTGTCCCTGGTAATATATAGGGGAGGCCTATGTCCAGAAGTGGACTTCCCAGGCTGAAGATAAAGATATATAAATACAGATAGATTTACTTCTCACCTGATACCGTAACATTATCGACCTCTATATCAGAGACGGTAGATTTAAGCGCATTGCACCAGTTGACCAGGGCTTTTTTACGGTAAATAAGACCTTTTTCAAATAACTTTATAAACGCGGTGTTTACGGCCTTTGTGTGTTCCGGATCCATGGTGAAAACTTGACGTGACCAATCTAGGGAGCATCCTGGAAAAGAATGAAAAACTTACTAAAGAATATCTTTCTATAAATATTAGAATTTTTAGTCTTCTTATCGTGTCACTGATTCTTTCGAACCAAGTGTGGTGAAAGGATTTTAAGTGCGGCTCAAAGAGGCTCCTTTCGTGCACTTAACACATATTTTCGAACTATATAGGTTCTACGATATGCTGGTTTCCTCACGATGTTTTCCTTCACCTTTTGAGAGCACTGACATAGTGTACATACATTTTTGGGCAGAAAAACTCATTGATACACGACTGGATTTGAACCCACGACCTTAGGATCGGAAGGCGGGGCTACTACCAGTAGACCACCAGTGCTCTCAGAATTTTTAGTAGAAGTAGAGCTCTTTGTGATGGGCTCGCCCAGGGAAGTACTAGGTACCACAGTATTTTTGCTGTGAAGCAGCATCGCTGTGTTTCGGTTTGAAGGGTGTGGGTGCCGGTGTTACTGGCACGTGAGGCTAAACATCTGCATGCCGCAATTTGTTGTGACGCAGGGCAGCGCATCGTAGGGCACGTTCGTGACGTGTGTGACCTACTAGACAATGTTTTTTTATAGACGATTACCACTTAACATCAGGTGGGCCATATGCTTGTTCCATCAGAAAGTTGTATAAAAACAATTGTTTAGGTATACAATCATACTTTGTGAGTTTACTTTGTGCTAAAGTTCATTTTAGAAGTGTCTGTAGAAGAAAAAATCTGACTTGCAGATTTCTAAGAAACTCTCTTCACTTCTTCCTGCCCTTATCCCACTTTATGTGGCGCCATTCCCCTCTGTCAGCCGTCATCTCTGCATTCACCCCTCTCTTATCCATGCCACACAGTTCATCCATGTTTTCTTAGAATTTAGTTTAAGAATGTTTTTATAATTTCTACTAGAATAATACCTAATGTGCGAAGTTGTTGACAGATTGTGTCTCCATGTTTTTCCCTCCATTTCCACACTTCTTTCACAAACTTCTCTCGTCCGATGTCATGTCTGTTTACTTTCTGGTTACATTTTAGATATTTTTCTACCACACCCTGGAATTATAAAAGAGCTTGGATAAGTATCTATTCAATAGGAACAATTTGTAGAGACAAAATAAAATAAAACTACTTTTCCACTTGTTACTTCATCATCAGAGAGAGCACTGGCGGTTTAGTGGTAGCGGCCCCGCCTTCCGATCCTAAGGTCGTTGGTTCAAATGCAGTCGTGTACCAATGAGTTTTTCTGTCGAAAAATTTATGTGCACGATGCCAGTACTCTCAAAACAGTGAGGGAAAACATCGTGAGGAAACCGGCGTGTTGTAGAACCTAAAAAAGTTCGAGCAACATGTGTCAAGGGTCACGCAAAAAGGGCCCAACAGCGCCCAACTTGCGGAAAAGCCTGGCCTTGAAAGGCCTGTTTAACCTGTCATATTTATGTAATACTTACTCCTGCAAAATGTCAGAACCAGCCATATGTAATTATTGTACATCTGACTACCCCACATGTTTAGGCCATGGGGAACAAAGTTGTAAAGCTGTTTTTTTTTCTAAGTCAGTTACCTGAGTAGCAATCCCTGCATGGTCTGTACCGGGAAGCCAGAGCACATTGTGACCCATTGACCTCTTCCTTCTCACAATGACATCTTGCACTGTGCATGCTAAGGCATGACCTACAAGATACACCATATTAGTTAACATTAGTACAAGAATGCATGTAAAGAGCTTTTTCGAGGCTCTCTTAAAATACTTTTAACTGGTTCAAAAGAACTTGTGACATGGCAAGAAGAACAAAATGGATCTAAGGTTTCTTAAACTATTTGACTGTGTTGAGAAATACACTGGCCTTTTCTATGTTTTTCCAGGAAGCTCCGTGTATCTATCGTTTGTGGGAGCGATCACAGTTATTACCACACATACCAATGGTAGGTAGGTTATGCTACTGACAACTGATGAGTACTTTAATCACCTCTAAATGAGTTAGGGGCATAAGATCTGCACTGATGTCTTGCGATGGGATGTATTCAGCATTGCCCCACAGCTAATGTCACCCCAGCCAGCCCAACTGCTTAAAATAGCGGAGTAGGACCTTGGGTTGATGGCAACCATGTTCCTAGTCAACTCTAAGTTCGGCAAGTTTATCATGCGCACTTGATGTGCGGGCAGGTTTTTACGCAAGTAGGCCGCTGGTGGGCTCTTTCTAAAACACGCCGGTTTCCTCACGTTGTGATAGTCAACTCTAGCATCCAAAGGGATGATAGGGGGTTCTTTTTTATGCAAGTACCACAACATTTGAGCAGAGGGCTCAGAAACATTCTTCCTGATGAAATATATAGGGGAGGCTTACATCCAGCAGTGGAACACTACAATCATGGCTCTGTCAACCATAAAGTACCTACTTCCTGAAACAGATAGATAGAGAACTCTCAATAGTAACCTAACCTAAATGTAGTTTTCCGGTAACATTTGGTGGAGGAAGCACCATGCTAAATGTCGGTTTCCCACTCTTAGCTTGAGCCCTGAAACGGCCTTCTTTCTCCCATTTCTCATATTTATTCCTTTCAACTATTTCAGGCTTGTAAGCAGACGAAGGCAGATCGTCTTTCAAAACAATGCGTGTAGTGCCCGTAGTAAGCCTTCTGCTTCGGCATAAGTGTATTGGCAAGTAGTTTTGTCGAAATGCTATCATGTTTTATTAATAAATTCACTAATTTTATGAAATTTTTAAGAAAACCTCCACAAATCACTGCTGCTTGCATGCAATCGAAAACAAAACAAACAACAAGCATTTCTCTTCTTCTTTTTTGATTGGAAATGGAGGTATGCTCTTTTCCAGGGAACTGTCACTTCAATAGTCTTCTTCTTCTTCTTAATGAATGGCATCAATTTTGCCAGAGAAGTTTAATGAGATGAAGGATGAGAATGATAATAATTATATTACCTAGATAAAATACTCATAATTTTTTTTTTCATCGAACCCATACGTGTAGGTATCTATGAATAGGTCTTCAAAAATGATATTGAGGTTTCTAATATCGTTTTTTTCTAAACTTATCCCTCCCCCCCCCCCTCTAACTTCTAAAATAAAAGTATGATAAAACTAAAAAAAATATATATTATGTGTACATTGCTATGCAAATTTCCAACGATATTTGGTTTGAACGAGACCTAGTCAGTAGTTTTTTTTTTTATACGTCATAAATCGTAAACCGCAATTTACCTTTCGACGAACTACAAGAACCTATAAATTATGTTACTTGTTGCTACGGAACCCTTCCTGGGCGAGTCCAACTCGCACTTGGCCGCTTTTTTTTTATTTATTATATATTTTTATTCTACTCTCATAATGGCTAGTTTGATTTTCGAACAATTAGGGGGGATTTCACCGTTAAACGCGTTTAACTAAACTCGTCTATATGTAAACGCATTCATAAAGCGGGTACACACGTATCCATTTTAAAAAGAAATGCAACGACATTGACAGGTCTTTAAACGCGTTTAGAGAAAAGCGAGTTTAAACGTCAGTAGAACGTGTTCAATTTCAACGGTGAAATTGGACCTTAATATGTTACCTATAGCACAGATAAGCTAATACTATACTAGTCTAGTACCTTTAGTAAATGTTCGTATATTCCAAATTCAAATCACATTAGTGACTAGTGCGAGCGACAATGAAATTCAGTACAATATTAACACGTTCCCTGTGTATGACCCATCGGTGGTGCATATTGAAGTTCTGATCGTACGTGCATGACACACGTATGGGGCAAGAGCCCTTGCAAGCTTAAAGGCTCGTAAAAATGTACACGTATGAGTTTATCCACTTTTATCCGCATACACGTGTAGCCAGGGAAGAGGAAATCTGACAGATTTTAGGGATGCCTGATCGTTTTATGAATACCAACCATCAATTAATTAGATGAGTTAAAATAATTAATTTAAAAACAATAGAGGGGTCTAAAAATATTCAAGTAGGGTTTCAAGTTCTATGTTTTAGGCATTCAAAGTACAGCATAAAGTGGTTCCAGTTAAAGGCCTCTAATAATAAAAAACCAGCCTCCATACAAAATCAGGCGGCGCTCTTATATTTACGCAATATTCCCCACTGCATGTTTAACAAAACTTTTTTTTAATTTTTGATTGTACTTTCTGGGTTAAAGTTTTCTGTAATATTCCACTATCTTTCTTTATTCTTTCTTTGTAAGCTTAATTACGTTTAATCTCACTGCATTTATCTATCATCGAATTTTAATTAGAGCTTTCATCATTTTATAATAATAAGTTGATGATACACACTAGCAAACATTAAGCAAACATTTTTTTTTACGGAAGTCAAATCTTCTCCTACATTGGCTTTTACCTTGGAGGAATTTCTAATTCCTCCAAGGCTTTTACCGGATGCAATTATGGCCTAAAGAAAAAGAAATACCCAAACCAGCTCCAGATACAATAAAAGAAGAGAAAGTCAATACAATAGTACACAAGATTGAATTTCCAGTTCCGGACTTCACTCGATTTTCGTCACTGCAACGACTTATAAGAACTACAGCTTACGTTTTACTATTTATCAACAGATGCAGAAAGTCGCGAGAGCGCGAACTTACCGTTGATCTACTAGAAAAGGCAGAAAAGCTACTGATTAAAAAATCACAGTTTGACAGCTACGGCAAGGAAATTAGTCAGCTAAAGAATAAAATACAAAATAAAGAGAGCATACTTCTACAAGTATGTCCTTATCTCGATGATGAAGGTGTATTGCGTGCTCGAGGTAGAATCGATTTAGTACCAGAAGTTCCGGAGGCCTGCAAGAGACCTATTATCCTGGATCATTCTCACGCCTACACGAAACTGCTTATCTTACACACAAGAAGCAACATCACGCTAGTACCGAAACTGTATTGAATGAAATCCGACAGAAATATTACATCAACAAACTGCGATCTACGCTCAGACTAGTAACACATCATTGCCAATTTTGTAAAATAACACGTGCTACCCCATCACTACTACACCAACAATACACCAATTATGGGTGATTTACCGCTATGCAGACTAGACCATCACAAACGACCATTTACTCATTGCGGCTTAGACTATTTTGGTCCAATAGAAGTGACTATAGGTAGACGGCGTGAAAAACGATACGGAGCCCTATTTACATGTATGGTCACTCGAGCAGTACATATTGAGATAGGAAAAACGGAAAATCAACGGAGTGTAGAGAAAAGGCAGTCGAGAACACCACTTGCGGCCGCTACGAAACCCCAGGTATTTCCTTCCTGTCTCTTTACATTCCATTAATTGGTCCTTCGATCCCGATCCCTGATCCTGTTGATTCCATAATCAACATCCTCAATCCTACATACTTATTTTATTTATTTTATAATTTCATATTTTTTGCAAAATCATCATTGTCCATTTGTTCTGTATAATTTCCTATTTTTTCGTCCGCCATATTGTCATCTTTCACGTAATCATACTTTTATCTTGTCTTTGGTTATAACTAATTTGTTGTCTGTGTCAACCGTAAAGGCTAGTTACACTTTACCGGTAAGTCAACAGGCAAGTAAGCAAGCAGCAGTTGTTTCCATTCATTTCATTCATTCAATTTTTATCAGTTTCATTCTGTCAGTCAACATAACTGTCAGTCTGTCAGTCATCTCAGCATTCTTGCTTGTTGGAAAAACTTTATTTACTTTGCAATTTGCAATTATCGAGGTCTAATTCTTGCAAAATAAACTCTAAACATGGCTGATGATAGGATATTATTACTCAAGTATGGTCTGTGTACTAAACACATTAAACAAACGTATGATTTATCTCAAGAGCTGAGCCATATGAAAGAGGTAAGCGCCAATGATAAGACGAAATTCCTAGTGCGTTATCGGGATTTGGAGCGTCATAGGGCATTGATGGACGATGTTTACACCGGTATTCTTGCTGGCCAGCCAGCGCTAGAAAAACAGGTTCAAATAGAAGATTTGTATAACGAGAGTATGAATATGTTTTATAGCATTCAGGTTGCGTACGAACTCTTGTCACCTGCCAAGCCATCACCGAATCTTCCGTCCACTTCGACCGCTCCTAAAGCTAGCGACGTTGAGTTTCACTTACCTAAAATACAGTTAGCACGATTCTCAGGTACACACATTGAATGGCCAAGCTTTATAGCAATTTTCAACAGTGTAGTTCATGAAAATGCACGGCTTACACCCGTCCAAAAAATGCACTACTTGTTGAGCATCCTAGACAAAGAGCCCCTTTCTATGGTAAAGCATCTCATCATTTCTGAAGCCAACTACGGTGTGGCCTATGATATTCTGACTCAGCGCTATGAGAACAAAAGATTAATAGCCGATAATTATGTGGGGGCTATTCTTAACCTTCCTAATCTTACTCAGGTCAACCTCAAAACATTAAATAAATTTACTGGCACGATAAAGGAAAATTTACAGGCATTAATGGTATTAGGTTTTGACGTCACCTCTTGGAGTTTCTTGTTGCTTCACATCATCATTAACAAACTAAATAGTGACCTTCGCACTAAATTTGAAACAACCCTAGATCCACATTGTATTCCATCATGTAGACAGTTAACAATGTTTTTAGAAAACCACCTGCGTATTCTTGAGAATGTGGCCGGTTCCACATTGCCATCTGCTCCTAAAGTAGTGAATGTGGTCAACGCGGACCCTAAAGTGAATGCTTACTCTTGCACATGCTGTGGTGAAAATCATGCTATCTATTATTGTTCCAAATTTGAAGCGATGACCCCAGAACAAAGAAAACTTTTTGTAATTCAACATAAATTATGCTTTAATTGTTTGCGTACTCATCATGTATCAAAGTGTGCTTCTCAAAGTGTGTGCCAAGTGTGCCGCGGGCGGCATCATACAAAGCTGCACCTACCACGCACGTCAAGCAATTCAGCAACTGAACATAAGCCAGACGAAGTTGCTGTGGCGAACTTAAGTTCCACAGTCCAACCGCAGTCTATGCATGGTGTCGACAATGTGTCAACCATGGTTTTAGGAACGGCTTATGTTCGAATTCAGGATATCAGCGGACACTATCAAGTAGCCCGAGCACTGGTTGATAGTGGTTCCCAAGTTTCAATCATCACTGAAAATCTAGCTCAAAAACTTAAGCTCCCACGGACCATGTCTGGGTCAATTATAGGTATTGGTGGTTCAGCTGCCCAGCCAACCCGTGGCCTTACAACTTGTAATATCTCACCGATGCGAGATTCAACTGTCAGCATGTCTACTGACTTTCTTATCATGCCGCAGATAACTGGTCAGCTCCCATCAGTGCCAGTAAACCACTCAGTTCTTCAACTCTGTCATAATTTAGTCCTGGCTGATAAACACTTTACAGCTCCAGGCCAAATCGACATGCTTTTAGGTGTTGACCTTTATGACCAGATCTTGGATGGCAGGAAGTTCAGTCTAGGTGATAACATGCCTACTGCCTACTCCTCCGTCTTTGGTTGGATCATCATGGGAAAAGCACCAGCATCATCTCAAGGTTTAGTCAGCGTCAATTCCATGACTTGTACCATTGGTTTAAACCATGCTCTCACTCAGCTCTCGGAGGTAGAAGAACCTCCTAGGAAGACCAGTCCAGACCAAGGTAGTAAACATCTGTCCTTTACTGCCAGGCCTCCCCGATAACTAAATTCATTCTTTCTAACTTAGCTTCATCTCTATTATTTATTCTTTTCATCAACTTAACTTCATCTCATGGCTCATCATCTTTTAAATCTACCGTCTTTTTAATCATCTTATATTCAGCTTTTTTAACTTTAACATTATTTTTAGCGCTTCTAAAGAGCTTAGCAGCTCTTTCGGGGCCAGTATGTTCTGTAAAGATGGCAATTTCGGAACGAAATCTTATCTGTCACATATATACGTATTTTATTATTCACTACCCTCAACCACCTACCCCAATCCTTCTCCCCCGTACCTGTGGGTAGAAGGAGAAAACCGGCCACTACGGCCATTGACACCGAGCCGCGATCCGAGTGAGTCGAGCACACAGAGCTCCTCCATAGAATTATAGGAAAATCATATTTCCAACGCGATATACGGCCGCGCGTCCTTCATCATCAAATCAACCAACACTACGGAAATTCAGCGCCCTCCGCCAACATCAGCAAATCAACGGAGTGTAGAGAAAAGGCAGTCGAGAACACCACTTGCGGCCGCTACGAAACCCCAGGTATTTCCTTCCTGTCTCTTTACATTCCACATCCAGTTTGACCTCCGACTCGGCAATCATGGCTATAAGAAGAATGATAGCCAGGAGAGGCTGCCCTACGGATTTATACTCGGACAACGGTACGAACTTTAAAGGCGCTGAAACAGAGTTGAAGAAAGCTTGGAACGAGCTCGTGAAGGAAGACAGTTTCCAACAAGAACTGCTAAACTCGCGTATAAAATGGCATTTCATCCCAGCTACTGCCGCGAACATGGGCGGCGCCTGGGAAAGGTTAGTACAGTCTATAAAGAAAGCATTATACGCTACTCTTCATGAACGAGCACCCCGAGAAGAAACCCTAGCGACGCTATTAGTCGAAGCAGAACATACCGTCAATAGTAGACCCCTAACACACGTATCTGACGACGTCAATGACACAGAGGCACTGACCCCTAATCACTTTTTGTTGGGATCTTCTTCAGGTGTTCCACTGCCCGGTAGGTTTGACGAAAAAGATTTGATGTTACGGAAGCAGTGGAAAATAGCCCAACGATAAGCTGACATGTTTTGGCAAAGGTGGCTAAAAGAATACTTACCAATCCTCTTACCGAGAACAGGAAAAGACTGCGATGAAGATTTGAAGGTAGGAGATTTAGTTGTCATAGCTGACGGAACTTTACCACGCAATATGTGGCCCAGAGGTATTATCAAAGCTACTTTTCCTGGGAAAGATAATCGCGTCAGAGTAGTAGACGTAAAAGCTACAGGAGGTACATTTAGGAGGCCCAGCAATAAAATCATGCGTTTACCTGTCGAGGTTAGGTCTCAGTCTTAAAGAGTCGATTGGCTCTCGTGGTTTAGGCACTTTTATTTTACGAGGCGTGCCCAAGGGGGAGGGTTTGTGTATCACCAATCGAACCAGTTCGGTGTGGTTGTGGTTTATTCAGTTAAGCTAAGGTTTAATATAGTTTATTAAGTCTATTTAAGCTAAGTTCAATTACGTTTACTCAGTCAATTTCAGAAAAGTTCAATTTTGTGTATTCAATTTCAAACTGAGAAGTGTATTTTAATCTGAAGTTTATTTGTTTTGAATTTCCCGTTGAGAAGTTCAATTCGTTTCTTTAGTTGTAAACTGAGAAGTGTATTTTATTTCATCTGAAGTTTATTTGTTTTGAATTTTACTAAGTTCAATTCGTTTCTTTAGTTGTAAACTGAGAAGTGTATTTTATTTCATCTGAAGTTTATTTGTTTTGAATTTTACTAAGTTCAATTCGTTTCTTTAGTTGTAAACTGAGAAGTGTATTTTATTTCATCTGAAGTTTATTTGTTTTGAATTTTACTAAGTTCAATTCGTTTCTTTAGTTGTAAACTGAGAAGTGTATTTTATTTCATCTGAAGTTTATTTGTTTTGAATTTTACTAAGTTCAATTCGTTTCTTTAGTTGTAAACTGAGAAGAAGTGTATTTTATTTCATCTGAAGTTTATTTGTTTTGAATTTTACTAAGTTTAATTCGTTTCTTTAATTGTAATCCGAGAAGTGTATATTATTTTATCTGAAGTTTAGTTTGTTTAAAGTTTATCGTGTTCAAAACCAAGTGCAATTCAATTCAATTTGACGCTTGATTTAATTTTAGGGTTCAATTTAATGTTAACAAAGTTCAATTTAATTTTAAGGAAGTTCAATTTAATTTTATTGAATTGATATTCAATTTTAGTTGTTGGAATTTCATGCAAGATGGAGTTCTATCAATTGATATGTATAGAGATTATTTTTACTTTGTCAGGTTCAATTTGAATTTGTTAAATTGAGATTCAAGTTTGTCAGGTTAAAATTCAATTTTGTTTGAAGTTTATTTTTATTTTAGCCTGGAGATTAACTCCTTTGCTCAGCTAGTATAGTGAAAGGGATCTCATGTTAGTAGTCAGAAAAATAATAATAATAATACAGAATGTTGTTTAGTTAACCGATTGGCTTTTTAGCATTATTTGGGCACTTAGAAATTACAGAAGCGTGCCAAGGTGGGGGTATGTCGCCAATCGATTTGATTAAATTTGAAGTATTGTATGTGGAAAGTGGAAACACTTTTTTGTAGTAGTAACACAGAGAGTGGTGAATAAAGATGGCGGAATCCAGATAGAAAAATACAAAAAAGTTCTTTTACTTTCTTTACCCATCTAAAACTAAGTATCCAACCACCACACCCCCTTCGAAAAGAAGCAATAAAGCAAAATTTCAAAATGATCGAGATCGGCCCGAGAATTAGCCCCCAGGTGGTATGAAAAAATATGTTGATCATTTCACAATATTTTGCTCGCAATGTAAAACTGCAGCGTTTTCTCAGGATTTTTTTCTCAGTGTACATAGCCTTTTCTGTACAACAGTTATGCAATAAATATTTCTGATTTCTGGTATCATATACCTACATTTAGGTAGGTAAACTAGGTGCACATTTAATTTTAAAGTAGATACTTTGCAACTCAATCTTTTATTTTGTATTAAATTAAATGACAAAAAACGTGACTTTCAACACTCAGGTAACAATGTACTATTTCATTGCTCATACTCTGAAAGTAGGTCTGAAGTTGCCTGAGGGGCCTAATTGAAAGTAATACTTTCAGCCCTAGGGAGAATCGCTTTCTACTGACAGCTGTCAAATTATAAAAAAAACAAGTTCTATTTTATTCAACCATGTTCCAACTTTCTAAAGTCTTTCTAACTGCAAGGAGGTTGTTGAACCAAATTCCAACTTTTTATTCAGCAAGTAGGTTGGAAACCCATTACAACGGCAAGAAGTTTAAAAAGTCTAATTAAAGCGCAATGTAACATTTAAATTGAAATAACATAAAGATAGTATTAAATAAATAATGTATCTTCTAAATTACTTTATTAATACTATATAGCTTCAACTATTTCTTTAAAATAACATAGATTTGAGCAAACAATTTACCATTTTTTAAATTATGAAAATGAAAATAATGGCTGAATAATGCTGGCGAGCCGAGGCCGAAGGCCCGCCAGAGAAAAAGAAAAAAAAAACCGAGAAGGCGGCAATTCAATCTTCATTTTCACTTATTTTTCTTTCATGTTTTTATTTTTACTTTCCTTGTATTCGTAATGAAAAACACAATGTTTACCTCGGGTGAAAGTCTTTTAAGTCCCTCAAGCTCCACTGGCGCCCTCGCTGCGCTCTGGCGCCAAACCCGTCTCGGGACTCAAAATACGTGACTTTCAAAACTCAGGTAACAATGTACTATAATCATAAGTCACATTTGCTGCAGGAATATGGCTATTCTCTATTGTGAATTCGCATGTGAGTTGTTAACTTATCTTTACGTGCGAATGCCTTATCACATCTGTTACAAGAATATGGCTTTTCTCCGGTGTGAATTCGCATGTGAGTTGTTAAAGTACTTCTCCTAGAGAATCTCTTATCACAACTGTTACAAGAATATGGCTTTTCTCCAGTGTGGATTCGCATGTGATTTGTTAAATTAATTTTTTCACAGAATCTCTTATCACATCTATTGCACGAATATGGTTTTTCTCCAGTGTGGATTCGCATGTGAGTTGTTAAAATATTTATCTGAGAGAATCTCTTATCACATCTGTTACAAGAATATGGCTTTTCTCCGGTGTGAACTCGCATGTGAGTTGTTAAAGTACTTCTCTGAGAGAATCTCTTATCACATCTGTTACAAGAATATGGCTTTTCTCCAGTATGGATTCGCATGTGATTTGTTAAATTAATTTTTTCACAGAATCTCTTATCACATCTATTGCACGAATATGGTTTTTCTCCAGTGTGGATTCGCATGTGGTTTGTTAAGGTACCTCTTTCACAGAATCTCTTATCACATCTATCGCAGGAATATTGCTTTTCTCCGGTGTGAATTCGCATGTGAGTTGTTAAATGATGTTTTTGAGTGAATTTCTTTTTACATCTGTTACAAGAATATGACCTTTCTCCATTGTGGATTAGCATGTGAGTAGTTAAATGACTTTTCTGATAGAATCTCTTATCACATCTGTTGCAAGAATATGGTTTTTCTCCATTGTGGATTAGCATGTGAGTAGTTAAATGACTTTTCTGAGAGAATCTCTTATCACATCTGTTGCAAGAATATGGTTTTTCTCCAGTGTGGATTCGCATGTGGTTTGTTAAAGTACCTCTTTCACAGAATCTCTTATCACATCTATTGCACGAATATGGTTTTTCTCCAGTGTGGATTCGCATATGAATAGTTAAACTACTTTTCTGAGAGAATCTCTTATCACACCTGTTGCAAGAATATGGTTTTTCTCCGGTGTGGATTCGCATGTGAGTTGTTAAAGTACCTCTTTCACAGAATCTCTTATCACATATATCGCACGAATATGGTTTTTCTCCGATGTGAATTCGCATGTGTGTTGTTAAATTACCTTTTGTTTTAAAAGTCTTATCACATATGTGACAGAGATATGCCTTTACTCCAGCGTGAATCTTTAAATGTATCACCAAGTTACGTTTTTTATAAAATATTTCATTACATGTATCACAATAAAAACACATATGCGTTTTATTATCAGCCTTGATATTACTATTACTTTCTCGAACATTATCTGTTTTATTTGAATCATCATTGACTTCTACCTCTTTGTCAGATTCTGGCTTGGATTCTCTCTCAAACTCACTGTATTTTTCTTTAATGTTCTCAAGTATTTCTTCATCCTTAATTGGTTCAATAGTACTTGAAGCATATGTACCATTACTGGTGGACCCATGCCCTACAGGGTACAAGCTTGCCTTATTTACCTGATCAGTTTCATTTATATCATCTGTAAGAAACTCTAATTTGAACTCTTCAATGTCAATTTCTTCATTTACAGCAGTATCTTCTCCTCTTTCTTCCTCACTGTTATCAAGTGCTTGTTCATCTTTAACAACTATGGGTCTACTTGAAGCATTTGTAAAATTACTAATAGACAAGTGCACTGTTGGGGTCAATGCTAAGTTCAGTATTACATTCAGAGGTTGCATGTTCAGTGCATCTTGTGTTACCTGAAGAAAAGAAATAACATTTATTTATTTAAAACCTTGCAATATTCTCATAAAAAAATTTATGGAGGACGGGGCCTGTTTTACCTCAGTGCCGTTTATTAGCAGATTTTGTAGAATTCTGTTGGATTTGCGAGCCATCTTGGAGAACATATGGAACCTCTGCAGCTGATAGTGACAGACATAGCATACTGTATTAGGCATGCCATATTCTGATTCTGTGTCGGACTGAAACATACACAAATAGTATCAGTAATTGTGCTGATCAAACTATGTGGGCTAAAAGGATGAAGACGAAAATGAGGTGTTCTAAGAAAGGTAATGGTGTTTACTATGAGTGAGGCCTGAGGCTCTTACAGGTAGCCTAACTCCTCCAAGAAGCACAAAGCTTTCTGAGCGATTTGCCAGCTTAAAAGAGTATCCTGGGGTTTCATAAGATTTCTTTGCTTTATTTTATGTCTTTATGGAGTTGCTAGACACCTATTTATTATTGCGTTATGTTTTATAAACTTGCATCTTAGTGTGGTCTATGTGAAGGCTGCAGAATTATGTCAACGTTTTCGATAGCAACTTCGCAAGCCGTTTTGAACTTATTAAGTCTTCCCTTCGGACCTCCAAGCTTCGGACTGTAGACAGGTTTAATGGTGGCAGTCACATAATAAATTATATGGGTTTCCTACCTCGGTGTTTGTAAGTTTTCTGTAAATATCCAGGTGGATTCTGCTTAGGTCCAATAGCCTGATGTCGCCGACTAGACAGACTCTGCACAAAGTCATGGTAGCATGCTCGCTGTCGCTGTATTATTTAAATTCTCCTTGGTCGCTGATTCTACGTTCGCATCACGCAATTTATTTCTCAAATTTTAACCAGCATCTACTATCTTTCTTTCTTTTTCATAATGAATGGCATCTGTCCTTTTTGGATCAATTTTGCCAGTGTCGAGAACAGGAATGAGAATGATATACAGTTCGGCCAGCGTAACTTGGCGGGTCTGAAGCTAGCCGTTTGGCCAATCTTCCATCAGTCATTGGCCATTTACGATCAAACAGCTCACTTCAGACCCGCCAAGTTACGGCTGCCGAACACTTTTCCGTCAAATCGTCAGTCGTCTGTCAGTCTGTCAGGTCGGCCCTATCTAATTGTCTATGGAAAACAGGGCCGTTTTTTTTATAGCCATCTGAAACATTTTCGATCAAATCAGAATATCACATTTTACACTTTAATTCCAACTGCTAACACTGAGCTAAGACCTCAAGTAATGTTGGTTAAAATACCACAGAAATTACACAACAGAACTCAAAATAACACCAGAAAAACAATTAAAATCAAAAAGCTAGCTATGTCCCGAAATGACAAAAAACGAATCATCCTTCTTCTTCTTAACGAATGGCATCTGAACTCAAAAAAAGCTATGTGACTTCCCAAAATAACAGAAAACGAATCCCGAAAATGGAATATTAAGGCTCTTTCTTTCCAGTGTCAAACCAAAAAGTGACAGAACATAACCTGACATACAGATTTAAGTTACTGTCAACGTCAATGAATCCGTGTTGTGACTTGTGTGTGTGTTGGTTTGGTTAGCTTTAGCTGCAGCAGCAGGTCGAGAGCGCTTACAAAATAATTTATTTTACACTATTACCTACATCTTAGATGATAAAGAAAATTTATAATAAAAGTGCATCACCGTGCCAAGATAATTGTGTTCGTATATGCACTTTATCTCATCTCATAGCGGCGCTACAAATCAATAACTGGCCTTTGACACGGACTTCGCTTATCTTCGATTTTATCGCTCCAACAAAATGCACTATCTACCCACAACTAATACTAATAATTCTGTTTCCTTGGCGAACTAGATAAGTGCACACAATCTAAAAAAATGTCCTTGCTAGGCTACGTAAGTCCGTTTCGAATCTACCGTGAATTTTTCCTTAGGCCTGCTCAATCTTTTGCCTACGATCAGTATAAGGGATATAAAAAGAAAACAGATGCGGGCATCAATAGTGTGAAGGAACTGGTGTACAGAGCTGGAATAATAGCTGTGTTTTTGTCGGCTATTTTATGGATTTCTATATTTATGTATGTTATTTTTCACTACACTTACATGCCGAACGTAACCCATGTGCGTCCAGTTCATTTGCAGTTCAAGTAAGTCATTTACTTTACTATTTTTTGCAACCTATAGTAGGTTATTATAGTACTATAAAAATAATTTATAAGATTTGTCCTGTTTACTTAAAAACACATTGGAAAAACAGGAAAAGAAACATGTTGCCATAGATGAACACATTTTATGGAATTCGAATTTTCAGGCTACTGCTAAGTTACATAACTATGTAGGTACTTAAATATTTATTTCTCAATATACAGGGTGAAAGAAAAAGATGAAATCTAAACAGCTATAGTTATGGAAAAACAATATTTTTTATTTAAATTTAGCCCTCAGACGGCAATCCAAGAAACTCACCCTGTATATCTCCAGATAGACAACCAAAATTTACTATCAAATAGTTTTTTTTTTAATATAAAATTTTAAAATAGACAACCTTGAAATTTTCCAAGAGGCTAGTCAGAGGCACATCCAACCATAACTTGTATTATTTCAGATCATGTGACGAGCAGATGGGCATATGCTCGTTCCCATCAGCTCATGTTCTACTCACAAGGAGAAGTCATATGCTCATGACTTCACAACCATATCGGGTTAAGCTGCTTTTGGAGATGCCGGAGACTCAAGTTAATAAGGATTTAGGTAAAGAGGCTTTGCATCTATTATTGTGTTAAACTACTTTTTATTGATTTTATGCCTTTATTATGAGGCATAATGTAATGGACCTCAAATATTTATATTTTTAATTTAATAACTATTGTAAAAACATTCCTGCAAATAAATGATTATGATGTCCCAAAAGTTAAGAGCCGAGCGGGATTTGAACCCGCAACCTTCCCCCTGGTACGACCGCGTTAGTGCCGAACAGTCTCTAAAAGTTATTCGTTGAGTGTACTTGGTGAGCGGACTGGTTTCCGCAAGTAGGCCGCAGACGGGCCCTTTTTGCGTGACGGGTGGTGGTCTTGCTAATTCAACCACCCGATGTCCTCCAGGAAGGCCAGCAGCTCACGGATTCGCGCGCATGCCTCCCTAGGCGTCTTTGGTGCTCCAAGATGTTGCTCTCGTTGAGGCGCCACACTGCTGCACTCCAGGAGTACATGCGCGGCAGTTTCCTCTGTGCTTATACATCCTCTGCAAAGAGGACTGTCAGTAACACCTAGTGTAAATAAGTGCTTGTTTAGTGAGCAGTGTCCTGTGACAATTCCGACAATAAGGCGGAGTTTGTCACGCTTCAGGTTGAGGAGCTTTCGGGAGTATCTCGGGTTAAGAGCCGGGAAAGCCTCCTTCGACTGCCTACAGTCCTGAATACTTGCCCAGTAGTCCTGATGTAGTTTAACCGTTCTTTTGCGGATCCAGGAGCGAATCTGGCTAAAAGGGAGGGGAACTCCTGGCTCTGGTCCCGCTGTCCGCATTTCCGAGCCTCTCCTGGCCAGAGCGTCCGCTTCGTCATTACCTCTAGATCCGCTGTGCCCTTTGATCCATTGAAGGATGATGCTATTGGTCTGGCTTACCTTTTCCAGTAACTCATGACACTGTAGTGTCAGTCCAGAGTTGTATTCGTACCTGTTCAGGGACTGTAGTATAGCAGCACTGTCTGATAGGATTCTGATGTTGTTACCAGTTACCTTCCTACGTAGCACTGCACTCGCCGCCTGGATTATGCCGACACATTCCGCCTGAAAGACGGAGTTATGCTCACCCAAGGCCGCGGACTTGTGAATGTTTAGGTCTTCCGAGAACGCGCCCGCTCCAGTGCCTACCTGCATTTTTGAGCCGTCTGTGTATATCCTCACTTCATGTGTGTTCGAACTATCACTAGGCTCTTCGTGTAATTGTATAGTGTAGCTCTTTGTATTCACATGTCTTTTAGGTATCCTATCAAATACGGAGAGCATTAGGGGGTTGTTAGCCGCATACTCTCCTATTATGGTAGTGTGCTGTGCACGTGTGTCTTTTTCCCACAATTTTAGGGCCCAGAGTCTATAAGCTGCCGCAGCAGCTTCCTGTTGCACATGTAGGTGTAGGGGTGTTAGGCCTAAAAGGGCTTCGAGTGCCGCCGTAGGGGCAGTCCTCATACACCCCGTGGTCGCGACACATGCAAGTCTCTGAAACTTTTGTAGTCTGTTTGCAGTTGTAATCTGCTTTGTCCGAGGCCACCAGACGAGGGACCCGTAGGAAAGGGAGGGCCTAATGACGGTGTTGTATAGCCATAGGGTAATTTTTGGGCTGATGCCCCATGTCCTACCTATCATTTTGCGGCACTGCCAGAACGTAATGGTGGCCTTCTTTATTTTGTAGTCTAAATGTTTAGCCCAATTTAGTTTGCTGTCTAGTGTGATTCCTAGGTACTTTACTTCTTCCGATAGTTGAAGCCTAGTGCCGAACAAAAGCGGGAGTTGATACGTACCGAGGTTGCGCTTATTTGTGAACATCACAAGTTCTGTCTTAGTCGGATTCACAGTTAATCCATAGTCTGTACACCATGTTTCGACAACCTTGAGTGCATTATTCATGATATTGCACGCCACACTAGCAAAATGTCCTGATATGAGTATGGCGAGGTCGTCCGCGTAGCCTACCGTGAAGAAGCGTTGGGAATTCAGCCTGGTAATTAGGTCATTTGCCACAAGGTTCCACAGGAGTGGCGACAGGACTCCCCCCTGCGGGCAGCCTCTAGCCACCACCCCCCTCGTCTGCCCTTGTTGGTCTACCCGGACCGCCCTAAGTTGGAGCATACGTATGATCCACTCCTCCAAGGCTGTTTCGACCCCATGCTTCCTAAGCGCCGCGTGTATGCTAGTAAAATTTGTCTTATCGAAAGCGCCTTCAATGTCTATGAAGGCTGCAAGGCAGAGTGTCTTGCTCTCTATGTCGCGTTCCAGCCTACTGACCACTGCATGTAGTGCTGACTCTGTGGATTTTCCCGCACTGTATGCATGTTGCTGCGGGTGTATGGGTGCAATCGTCAGTATGTTATCTCTTATGTGTCGATCGCACAGTCTTTCTAGGGTTTTGAGTACGAAAGATGTTAAGCTGATCGGCCTATAGGATTTTGCCTCAGTGTAGTCGCTTTTGCCTGGTTTTGGTATGAAAAGTACCCTTACTTCTCTCCATTGCAGCGGGACATATCGGAACGCTATACATGCCCTGAGGACAATTGTAAGCCTCCCGATTAGGTGTTGCTTGCCCCACTGCAGGAGGGCCGGGTAGATTCCGTCCAGTCCCGGCGACTTGTATGGCTGAAAGCTGCTAATGGCCCAGTTAACCTTCTCCCCGGTTACGACAGATCGCGCAGTGGCCCAGTCTGCCTCGGTTGGCGGGCTCTCCTCGACCGCCTGCCATTCAGTTTCCTCTCGTATGAGGCACCCCGGGAAGATTCGTTGAGTGTAACTAAAATCCGATGGCGCAGCGGTCAGCGCAGCCCCGTACCAAGGGGAAGGTCGCGGGTTCATATCCCGCTCGGCTCTTAACTTTTGGGACATTATAAAAATCTTTGTACTTACCTAAGGTTGTGGGTTCAAATCCAATGGTGTACAAATGAGTTTTTCTACCTGAAAATGGGTGCATTTTCTGTGACGCTAGTTACCAATATCATGATATTGGTAACTAATAACAACATGTTGTTATTTGATTGTGACAGATCTTAACCAGTCTTTGAAATGATCAGATGGATTGAAGTGAAACAGATGTTTATGGACCCATTGGTCCTCCCATTGGTCAAAATTAGCGTACAAAGAAATTGGGGTAGTCGGCTAGCTAAAACGCTTGAGAGAAAGAAATAAAGTAATTAACTGCCTTCACAGCTCAGTTGGTAGTAGCTCTGCCTTCTGCGCTGGAGGGCGTGGGTTCGATCCCCACCGAGACCAAATATTTGTGTGGTATAACCATGTAAACACGTTTTTTTTTTTGTTTTTTTTTTTTTAATGCGGACAATCCACACAACACTATCTAGGCCTAAACTAAGCAGAGCTTGTACTATGGGGACCAGGTAGCTAATATAATACTTAAATACTTCTTTTTTTTTTGTAAATACATACATAGAATACAATATAACACCCAGACAGAGAACAAACATTTATGTTCACCACACAAATATTTGTTCTGACTGGGGATCGAACCCACGACCTACGGCGCAGAAGGCAGAGCTACTACCAACTGAGCTAGAGGCCAGTCTTGGATTGCAGTGAAACAGATGTTTATGGACCCATTGGTCCTCCCATTGGTCAAAATTAGCGTACAAAGAAACTGGGGGAGTCAGCTAGCTAAAACGCTTGAGAGAAAGAATTAAGAACTAAACCTAACTGACTATTTTTAAGACCTACATTATTACATTATCGTTTAATCTGTTTTACCAAGCTTATTAATTTAATATAAAGTAACAAACTATCTACATTATAATACCTGGAATTTCTCAATCTATAATAATATACCTATAAGTACCAACTACTGTGTATAAGCCTCGGCCTACCTCCATGTTGCTTTACCCTATACACAGGGTCCATGTGCAGAAACTCTCGGGCTTCTCCTGGCAGCAGCAGAGATGCTTACAATTTTAGAGTCTAAGACGAGCGCGGATATAGCAATCGAACGGACAATATTAATCTTTACAACAGACAGCGCAGCACTCATCAACGCACTGGGCAGATCCGATACAAGATCAGAATCAGTCGCACAATGCCACACTGCGCTACAAGAACTAGCTAAAATGCATACTGTCAAAATAAAATGGACAAAAAGTCACGGCTCGTGTTCAGGGAACAATGAAGCCGACTCCCTAGCAAAAGAGGGTGCGAAGCAGACACCTACCACAGACGACCTAGGCCTCTGCAAGCCCCCATCGGCAGAAATAAGGAATAGACTGAAGATGTACTCCCACAAGGAACATCAAAAGCAATGGGAGCGCAGATCAGACTGCAAACACACAAAAACGATGCTGCCAGCGATGGTTATGCACATCACAACAAACCTACTCAAAATGAAAAGAGAGGACTTAAAACTAATGGTAGGAATCATCACGCGCCATTGCGACCTAAACTACCACCTTATGAAAACTGGAGCTACAGACAGCGACCTGTGTCGGGGCTGCCTACAGGACAAGGAAACTGTGGAGCATGTGGTACTGCACTACTCCGCAACAGAAGAGGCGAGGTCCAAGACAGGGCTCAGGGAACTCATTGAGTCGTGTCCCTCCACATCCACATCCGTGTCACCATCAGGTTTACTGGAGCACTGCTGCCACCAACCCAAAGTCCTTCTCCGTTATTTTAAGGAGTTGGGCTGGCTGGGGTGAGGTTTGGCAGGGGGATAATGCACAATACACCCCATCGCGGGACGTCAGTGCAAATCGTATTCCCCCAAATCAAATTAGAATTAGAATTAGAATTAGGGTCCATGTGATACTGACTTACACCTAAGAACTATCTATGTACCTAAACTTAACCATGTTTATGCAATAAATGTATTGAGTAAGAAATTGACTGCCTTCACAGCTCAGTTGGTAGTAGCTCTGCCTTCTGCGCTGGAGGGCGTGCGTTCGATTCCCACCGAGAACAAATATTTGTGTGGTATAACCATGTGAACACAATATGTTTGTTCTCTGTCTGGGTGTTATATTGTATTCTATGTATCTATTTACAAAAAAAAAAGTATTTGAGTATTATATCAGCTATCTGGTTCCCATATTACAAGCTCTGCTTAGATTGGGGCTAGATAGTGTTGTGTGGATTGTCCGCATTATAAAAAAAAACAAAAAAGAAAAGAGTCTATCAGTACTTTCAAACGGTGAAAGAAAACATCGCAAGAAAACCACCATGTTAAACCAAAGTTTTTTGATTATTTTTATATTTTTATATTTATCTACAGGTATGTTCATGGTTTGTGCCCAGATGCGAGCTAAAGGAGGTGTTCTGGTATCCTCGTCTTGCAGATCAGCAATGCTGAGGCACAGGTACTTAACATTTGTTCTATTACATAAGTCGTAGGGCACGTTCTCAACGTGCGTGACCTGCGGAGCAATTCAAATCAAAAAATCAAATAAAAAAAATTGTTTTAGGCGATGGTCACCACTTAACATCAGGTGGTCAATATGCTTGTTCCATCAGCTACTAAGCCAGGGGTTCCCAAACTATTTTGGACAAGTGACCCCTTTTCCAAAATGAAACGTTTCCTCAGACCCCCATGGCCAAATTACCTGTTTTTTATGTTTGTTACCGCATAACTTCGTCATTTGTAAGCCGATTTGAAAAAATATTTTTTTATCTGAAAGGTACTGCTTCCAGATTGGTCCCATTTTAATTTTATTAAAATCGGTGATGCCATTTTTTTTTAATATTATTTTTAACGTTTGTAACTGCATGCCTCCGTAATTGATGAACCGATTTAGAAAATTATTTTTTATCTGAAAGGCATTGCTTTCAGATTGGTCTCATTTTAATTTTATTAAAATCGGTGTTGCCATTTTTTTTAAAATAATTTTTTTAATGTTTGTAACTGCATGCCTTCCTCATTTATGAACTGATTTAGAATTTTTATTTTTTATTTGGAAGGTTATTCTTACGTCCAGATTGTCCCAAAAAAAATTCATTAAAATCGGTTTAGCCGTTTGGCAATGAAGTCGGTTTCTCTAGTTTTTTAAACTTATTTCTTAATTCTTAATTCTGAATTAGGTCAATAGAAGAAGACAGAGTGAGAATTAGCAATGCTTTAAGTTAGCAGACTATTATAAATAAGGGGTCTATCTTTAGTTTTCTTTCTATTGATACAAAATACTTAGGTGCTAAGGTACAAATTGGAAAACTTTGCACTTGGTTAAGTGATTGACTTCATTTTCTCATCCAAATTTAACAAAATAAAAAGACACAATTCAGTAAATATAAAGTTTAATGTTCACATATGAGACACATCGGCATGTGTTGATTTGATGGAGATGCAATAAATTCGAACTTCAAGTAGTCCAAACTGCAGTATTGTCTGCATTTTTTTTTCGTGTCTGCCATCATAAAACTCTCAGTAATCCTGCAAATAAAAATATAAGAAACTACCTTAATAAAAAACAATAACAAACTGCTAATTTACTGGTAAATTTTTAATTGAAACAACTGAGGCAACTGGAAACTGTTGCAAACAATCTACAGATAGCTCAACTGATCACTATCATACAGTGGGGCATTTTAGTAGTAGTAGAGCTCCTTGTGAAGGGCTCGTCCAGGGAAGTACTACCACCATGCCTATTTCTGCCGTGAAGCAGCATCGCTACCGAAGTCTTTCGGTTTGAAGGGTGTGGGTGCCGGTGTAATTACAGGCACGTGAGGCGAAACATCTGTAAGCCTAAAGTTGATGGACGCAGGGCAATGAATCGTAGGGCACGTTCCTGATGTGCGTGACCTACGAGGCAATGCTTTGTTATAGGCGATGGTTACCGCTTAACATCAGGTGAGCCATATGCTTGTTCCATCAGCTAGTAGTAAAAAAAAAATGCGCTGTGCCGGATAAAAACTGTTTGGTAAATTCTGTTTCAGCCACTTTACTCCACTTAATTTAGCTATTTTATAACTTTGTGATCTCTTGAAATAAATGAGTACCTAAATGAGTTATTATCGTTCAAGCTCCAACGAATTTCAAAACGCAAATGAACTTTCAACCTAAGTGCAAGCTCGTTAAATAGTAAAATATCAGGAACATGTTTGGATTTGCAACTTGATCATGAATTCGTTCGTGTTTAATCACGTATGCGTCAAATAAAGAGCAAATCAAAACGCGCCTGAAAGATGTACGCTCGAACTCATTCATCTTGCACAAACTTGTCCACACTGACTTGCCTAGTTTTTCATCTTGTACGAACTTGATACTTTACATTAGGTACTACAACAATGCTATTTCCTACAAAAATATTAATTATTCTTAGAACACGTAACACAACTTATACAATACAGTACCTACCTACCTAAAGTTTTAAATAAGAACGTGTGGTAATTTAATAGGGGGTCGATTTTTAGACCTCGTCGACCCCCAAAATCAGTTTTCGTTTATATCGACCCCTAGGAAACCAATATCGACCCCAAGGGGTCGATATCGACCACTTTGGGAATCCCTGTACTAAGCTGTGTTAAGTCACGACTAGCAGGGTGGTGATGGCCTGTTTTCGTAATGCCTTTGCTCTTAAACAGTGATGAAAAACATCAGCTGAGCTTGTGATGTTTCAAAGATTTAAATATCGAACTTTCATAATTTTATGGAAAAAACGGGTATTTATCGCGATTACCTTTTTTATTTACCTTTTTTTTTAAACCTGTTTCTTCCATATTTTCATATTTATTTTAAAGATCGCGTTAATTTAAAGTGCTATCGAACTTTCTTATTCTTCTTATCGTGTCACTGATTCTTTCGAACCAAGTGTGGTGTAAGGATTATAAGTGCGCCTCAAAGAGGCTCCTTTTTAACCTATTGAAAAAAGGACAAGGTTCTCAATTGGGCTGTAATTTTTTTTGTTTAAAATATTGAATTAATTTTTGTATTTTGCAGGTCAGACCTCCATCAACTTTTTAGAACTATTTTCATAACTCCACTACTGCTATCCGGAATGAATGAAGAGAAACAACAACTACAGGTTGAATTATTCAGCGATTTTGAAGACGATCAGGTACCTACGGTTGTAGGCAATAAATATTGCACAGGGGCCGTTCAAGTATTACGTAAGCACTATGTGGGGGCGGGGGGGGTCTATGTATTGCTTATTTTGGATGACATGGGGGGTAGGGGAGTCTAGATGATGATTACGTCATCGGTAGTAGTTTGTTATGTTCTTAAGATTATAATATTTTTGTACCTATTACTCTATGTTGATAACCGTATCAGTAAAATCTAATCTCCATACTAAATCTTTTTTCTTATTTTTTAAATCATAATTATAATATTTAAAAACCAATACATTAATAGAAAAATATTTACGTAAGCTTAGGAGAAGGGGGTAAGATCTTTGCTTACTTTTGCTGACAAGGGGGATGGGGGGAGTAATAACTGTAATAAATCTGCTTACGTAATACTTGAACGGCCCCACATGGGCTTTTCGGCTTCGTAGAGCGCTATCTCTTTCTGACGCACACTACGCTCTATGAAGACGAAATTAGCCGATGTGCAATATCTGTTGCCTACTTCTGTACATTTTTTAAATATAAATAAATATTGTAAACAATTTACATAACACTATCTAGACACAAATTAATCAGAGCTTGTATACTATGGGAACCAGCTGATATAAAACTTACATTTTATTTTTGTAAATTCATACTTAGAATTCAATATATCACCCAGACAAAGAACAAACCGTCTATGTTCACTACACAAATATTTGTTCTCGGTGGGGATCGAACCCACGACCTACGGCGCAGAAGGCTGTGCTGAGAGGCCAGTCAGAAAGTACTAGAAAACCTCATCAATGCACGACTGGATTTGAACCCAAGACCTTAGTATCGGAACCTTCGTCTTTTCGGAGTTTAAAATGAATCTTTTATTCCTCCAGAATCTCCCAGTAACAGACGCGTATGTGGAACTACAGTCTCGCTTTGCTCAAGTATACGCGTGTGAGTTACACATACAAGCGCACTTTACTGGACTGCGATACGTTATGTTCCATTGGCCGAACATGTCTGCTATAATCGGTGAGTATTGGTCCATTTTAGTCTTTAGTACGACATGTTGGTCCAAGACATAATAATATGTACATGAGTGGACACTTAGTCACTTGTAATGGCCGAAAATGTCGGCTAATAACGGTGAGTATTGGTCCATTTTAGTCTATAGTATGACGTGTTGGTCCAAGATATACCTAAGTGGACTATATCACTTCTAATGGCCGAAAAGGTCTGCTTGTGTTATGTTCCATTGGCCGAACATGTCTGCTATTATCGGTGCCTATTGGTCCATTTTAGTCTTTAGGGCGACATGTTGGTCCAAGACATACATAAGTTGACTACTTAGTCACTTCTAATGGCAGAACATGTCGCCCTGAAATGCACTATGAAACATCTTCTTTGTCCCGTCACCGGATAGAACCCGCACCTCTTGCGTCCCAGCCCATCGCCTGTTGCACAGTCTATCATCATCATCAACCTATATCAGTCCACTGCTGGACGTAGGTCTCTCTCAAGACGTGCCAAGCCCAGTCTTCGGCTCTCCTCCAGTGCTTGCTACATTTCTTAGATCGTCGCCCCACCTTACCGGAAGGCGTCTTAAACTACGCTTACCTAAACGCGGTCTCCACTCTAGTATTCGTTTGCTCCAACGATTGTCTGTTCTACGGCAAGCATGACCGGCATAATATATGACTGACAACAAAATTCACCTATTTAGCATATGCTGAGCTGAAACCTGTTGAATGAACACAGCATAATGTAGCTCTTATAGATGGATTGGTGGGTGCGCGGGCCTCTTACCTATTAGTTAGCCAATTTTCATATATTCCCTTTTGTCTCAAACCTCTCACCCTGTACCTATACCTTATTTGTATTTAAGGTTCTTGTTTGTTTTTTACTGTATTTTTGTTCATTCAATAAACTTTTTTCATTTCATTTCATTTCAAAATTTTATTTTTCAGGTATAAGTACAAATCTGTTCTTCGTGTCTTTGATATTCATGCTGAGCTGGTACCACCTTCAAGATGGATTACCCGACTTTGTTAAAGTTAGTACCTATTATAATACTGCTATTTTAATTATGTTTTGCTCTTTGTGCGTGACTCGTCCGGGGAAGTACCACCATGCCGATTTTTACTGTTTTGACTGGCCCCTCAGCTCAGTTGGTAGTAGCTCTGCCTTCTGCACCGTAGGTCGTGGGTTCGATCCCCACCGAGAACAAACTTTTGTGTTGTGAAATTTGTGTGATGAAATTGCCTGTTCTTCTTGGCTTGGTCGCGTGGAACTGGCACCTAGACTCGCCTAGCTTTAAGCCGTTTCAAAGTGATCCTTTAGATACTATTACACTTATACGAATAAATCCACTTTTAATTTAGATTTTGAGCGTAGGACAACCAAAACATGGGAATGCAATTCCAAGAACTTCTCGTTTGTGATTTCAGTATAAATTCAAGGGCGACGTGAAAGAAGAAGACGACGAAAAAGCATTTATTGGAAAAGTAAAACTTGAAAGAGAAGGTACGTAACTTGACACACATTCTTAAAAAAAAAACGTAATAAATTGCTTCTTATCGTGACACTGGTTCTTTTTAACCACTGTGCTGAAAGGATTTTAAAGTGCGCCTCAGAGAGGCTCCTTTCATGTCGTAAAAGATGTCCAAACATTTTCCCTCTTCGGCGTAGAAAGAGAAACCCTCTTCCATTTTGTATTGTCTCTTCTCCTTAGACCTCTAGCATAAATACAATATTTTCTTTTCAGATTCCTCTTCATTCTTCGAAGGAGACACGCTTCTAGAAGAATTCAGACAAATAGAAGAGTCCAAAAACACCGTTCAGGCTTAAGACTAACTTAAATTAGATTTAATATTTATATAGATTAACTATCAAAGTTGAAATTATGTGCACACGTGGTTTGAGAGTATGGATGGTAGGAAATGTATGTTGGTAGGAAGTATGGTTGGTAGAAAAAATGCGTAAAATATCACCTGGATATTATGAGTAGGTATTTTATTCGACTAAAATTATATTCTTGCTTACGCTCTGGTCTGGCATCATCTTAAAACTAAACACGCCTTTGCATCTATTTTAGATGATTTATATAGCGACAGGAAAACTGTTGTTTACTCATGCCCCTACTTACGGGACGCTATAGTACCTGGCTTAGGATTTTAGATGGAATAGGCTTGCCCAGCACCTATACCGTCCTGACAGCTTAGTCGGCCTAATCCACAGGAATGACATGGTCAATACGTGCGGAGCTAACTAAACCGCGATCATCAGAAGGAAAAAAGGTTAAAAAAAACACTTTTTTCTTTACTATGTGTGCGTTGGTACCAAAGGTTTAGTCAGCTCCGCACGTTTTGACCATGTCTTTCCTGCCATCTCAAGTTTGTGACCAGGACAATCTATACGGTTAGAGGTAGCTATGATCAGCCTGTAGAGGACATAGCCACATAGGCTTCCCCTATACATTTCCAGGAAGAACGCTCCTGAGCCTTTCAACCACCGACCTACTACTGTCGTCGGTCCATCGGGTGGGGGGCGTCCTATGCTACGTCTTCCAGTTTTAATCGCTTTTCGAGAATTTAAAAAACACCAAAGATTTATAGGAAGTATCGGTATATTACATATTATAACCAACCAGTACTTACCACTTGCACAAAGGATTTAATATCAATGTATTTATGCATTTAATGCTATTATAAGCTTGACTGAAAATTGAGCTATTTTAGAGTATTTTAGTTAGTGCCTAATGATTTGCGATGACATTTTACAAATCTTCTTTTATGAGTAGGTATATATAGTTATTTTAAGTACTACATCTTAAATTCCCTTATATCTGTGAAATTTTATTAATACTTATACCTATATTATGTTCGCGAAAGTTTAAAAAGTACACACATTTTAAGATTTTAATTTATAAATGAATGCAATGAAATATGAAATATCTTTATAACTACGTGGATATTAATTTTTATATAAGAGTATTACGTATTTTATAACTAAGCATGTAATAAATGTATCATATAAATTTATATAATTATATAAGTATTTATATTACAGGGTGTAAACAAATTATTCCCGAATAATACAGATGTATGTACCTAAATGGTCCCATATCGAAATAACCTTTTTTTCGGAAACCTAGTGTGAAATTATTATTATATCATCATCATTATTATAATCACTTATAATGTTAAAAATGATATTTTTTGTAACTTAAATGTACCATATGACATTATTAAGTTTTTTTTGCGACAAGCGAGATTTAATTTATGTGAATTTTATTTGTCAAAAATGTGTGATAGAATTATTCAGTGATAAATGAAATAGATGTAATAAATGTGATAGTTTTGTAATTTTTAACCAGTGATTTGAATAAAATATTGATATCATTAAGAAGTTTTTTCTTATCCCAACTGGGGCCTAATTCTCGGGCCGACCGAGATCATTTTGCAATTGTATTTTATTGCTTCTTTTCGAAGAGAGAATGGATTATTTCCTTGAGTAATTCATCGACGATCTCATCGTAGAAGCCTCGACCGTTACGATATACGGAAAACGTAGAAAAAGTGCGGGGTTGTGCAATGCAAGGGACATTGAAAATCTCGGTCGGCCCGAGAATTAGGCTCATGCGTTCACCACACAAATATTTGTTCTCGATGGGGATCGAACCCACGGTCTACGGCGCAGAAGGCTAGAGCTACTACCAAATGAGCTGAGAGGCCAGTCAGTGTAATATTTTAGCATGACAGCATGTGTAGACAAGGATTTTAAATTAAACCAACATGGGCGCTGATGTAAAATTTATTCGCCAATTTGCATTACTCCATAGACAAATACGATCATTTAAACAACTTATAACAAAGTCCATCCTTCTTCATTTCTATTTTTATTTATTGCAATAAAGTAGAAGAAAAAAAATATACAGCGTATAACAAAATCCATACATTTGGCTCAAATTGTTCAATATTTTTTCGTGTCATTGGATACAATCATTTTTGTTTTTTGCAGTAAAGTAGAAGAAAAAAACAATAACATTTCTAAATATTCAATATAGTATACAAACAGTAATATTGATTTCCAGTATTTAGGAGTCGTTTGTCAGTCGCTTAGTACGCCTACTAATTTAATTAAAAAATAGGTTATGTGTCTAATTAAACATTTTTTAAATAAAAAATATTTAATTTGTTGCAATTTAAAAAATATTATTTATATTATTTGCAATTTAAAGTCGTGTCTAAATGTTGCTTTTTAGAAAGTTCGATACAAACAAAAAGAATGTTCAAAAACTGAATTCAATTGTACTAGTTTTGAACTAAACTTTTTGTACAGTCGGCAGCGTAAATCCCTATTCTAAGTGCTGTATTTTTTTTTTTAGTAAATTTATTTAACATTCCCCAATAAGTTTTTTAATACCATAGCACCGTATCTGGCAGTTTTAATGATATTTTTACATAATTATTTAATGATTTGATATGTAAAATTTCAAATATAATACAATATCAAGGCTTTTTTATTATAAAAATGTCATTTGGATTAATAATAATGATAGAAAAAAATAATTAAATGGTTATATTAAAAAAGGCGGATTAAACTAGATACCTGCACTGATAGAGCATTTTTTTTAACCTGCACTGAACAGATATATTAAAAAAAACTAAAAGTTATTTTTTTTTTACAAGAACTATTAGAATATAGAATTCTAGATGATGGAACAAGTATATGGCCCATCTGATGTTAAGTGGTAAACATCGCCTATAACAAAGCATTGCCTCGTAGGTCACGCACGTCAAGAACGTGTCCTACGATGCTCTGCCTTGCGTCCATCAACTTGAGGCATACAGATGTTGCCTCACGTGCCAGTAATTTCAATTTGACAAAAAATATTCTGGTTATTAACTAAACTAATTGACAGACATTTTCCTTGCAAAGCTATGCTTGTATACAAGAAAAAACATTGTGCGAAAGGACTGAAGCTAAAGTATGTTTAGACATTCAAAATAAGATTCTCATGATACTTTCGCTTTGTGCCTTGAATACTCTTAAAAAATATATACAATTTTTTGCCAAAAAGCCTTGACATAAAAAACGCACAAACTACAGATTAATTAATAGTAAAAAATATTAAAAATTATTTCTCAAACAATGAAATATTTCAACAAAAATATGAAACTTATTCTTAGATAGAAAAAACTCAACAAAATTATTTTACATAATTATTACAAAACTAATAACAATTTTCCCCGCCAACTATTTTGATACATACTTCTCTATAAAGGTACTATAATTCACTCTTACGTAGATTTAATATATTGTAGGTTCAAAGGTTTTTCTAAATGTTATTATTTTTCAAAAACTTTGGCATAAGATTATCAGAAAAATTTAAAAACTAACTTTATCAGTTGATACATTATTGTATAAATAGGTATTTGTAGTAGATAATATATAATTTAGATTATATAGAATTATATGTTTCTAATTAATAAACAGATGGTCATTTATGGTCAGTAAGATTTAATATATTATTCTAATACACAAAAATCTTAATATTTTTTTTAATTTTATGAGTTTTATAATTAGGATACGTACCTTTTTAGTAGATTATATAATATTTCCGATATACAATTTAAAAAAACTACAGGTCCGGATTAAGTGAATCTAGAAAATTACATTATTTTTTTTTACACATCTAAAAGTCTTAGAAGTTATAACACAATGTTTTATAAAAAAACATATTTTATTATAATTATCCAATAACAATGAATTCTACATCAAAATAACGATTAAGTTAAGCTTAAAATAACTACTACTAGTCACACTCAATTTAATACAACTTATCATATCAAACAAACATTATCAACTTCATCATTAAAATCCAAGTATTTTGAAAAAAAATGTAGTTTTTGAAAAATAGGCAGCAAAATAAAATAATACCTCGAAAAATTCAGTCAAAAATATTGTATCCAACTAATAATTTTTGTGTAATTTTTTAACAATTACCATTTTTTTTAAATTTTACTACAAAATATGGCTATAAGTAATAATTTTTTAATCCTCAAACCTATCGTATACTTTTCCACTTATTCGATACAATTACTTATTTATTTTACAAATTATATCTTCAATTTCTTTGCAAATAGTAAGAATTAGAGAAATTTACTTTGTATTTATTTCTTGGATTGTCAAGAATATTTATTTATTTATTTTATTTACTACAAGAGGTAGTTTCTAACAAGTGCAAGTCAGCGCCAGTTTTTTTTTTAACTTATAAATTTAAGTAATTCGCGTAGAAGCCCTTAGGGCACCGCCTTTTCGTATTTCATTAAAATCCTGTCCATCCAAAAGTTGTCTGGAAGAGATCGCTCATAGCACCAAGACCGCCCATTGGACTTCGCAACAGATTAAGTATTTTCGTTTAATGTGTAAAATGTCCTATTCTTGTGGTGTACAATAAAGTGTCTATCTTATTGTTTTAGCGCCATCTATCAAACCACTTTTGAACTATTTCTGAATCTTACACAAACCCCTCACAAAAAAAGTTTCACTAAATCCGGACCTGTTTAAAAACCTCCACTATTACCTTTTCCCCGCTAAACCATCCACCCAAATTCCTTTATTCCTTCCTGAAGATTCCAAATCGTTAATGTTCGTTCCAGAAACTTCGAGAAGCGTCTAGAAGCTTCTAGTCTAGCTGGCTGTAGAAGCGTAGCGGGATAAATCGGGTAACACCATTCCCACGGCCTGGAAAAATTCACCAAGCTAATGTCAGCGGATAACCACACCGTTCCAAAGGTGATCGATGGCGGGAATTGAAACGAATGTAAAAAAAATAGGCCAAAACAAAGGCAAAATAGGTGGTATACGTTGGTGGCTGGTGAGTGCTCACCAGCGTATTATACTGTGTGTGTGACGTTTCGACGTAGGATTAATTAAGACAGCACTCACACAGACTCAAAACCAGAGCCAGACAGAGCTTGTGGTAGCCTACAGGGGCCTTATTGTCTAAGGCTCTAAGGCTGAAATTCATAGACCGCACTTTGCTTTACAGCAAAGCAGTCTTCGCAAAGTACGCTTTGTTTATCGAAGTTTCCTATCAATATTTTGAATAAAGAAGAGCTTGACAGAACTATGAAATATATTTTTGGTTGAAAGTTGAACTTTCCATCAAAGTAAAGTCAAAGTTCGGTCTATGAATCTCGGCCTATAGTCAACTGGTAATCGACATGGGTTTCATTTTTAGGGTTCCGTAGCCAAATGGCAAAAACGGAACCCTTATAGATTCGTCATGTCTGTCTGTCTGTCCGGCCGTGTCACAGCCATTTTTCTCCGAAACCATAAAAGCTAGACTGATGAAACTTGGTGAGTAGATGTATTCTGTTAACCGCATTAAGGTTTTTACACAAAAATAGAAAAAAAACTATAAATTTTGGGGGTCCCCATACTTGAAACTGAAACTCAATTTTTTTTTTCATCGAACCCGTACGTGTTGAGTATCTATGGATAGGTCTTCAAAAATGATGTTGAGGTTTCTAATATCGTTTTTTTCTAAACTGAATAGTTTGCGCGAGAGACACTTCCAAAGTGGAAAAAAGTTGGTCCCCCCCCAAAAAAAAAGTTGGTGATATTTGGTTTGAACGAGATCTAGCCAGTAGTTTTTTTTTATACGTCAGTCGTAAACCGCAATTTACCTTTCGACGAACTACAAAAACCTTTATATTATGTTAATTGATGCTACGGAACCCTTCATGGGCGAGTCCGACTCGCACTTGGCTGCTTTTTTTGACATTTGAAACCTAGCCTAGACTTCAACTGTCACTTTCGTATTGTATAACTATCTGACATAAGCAACGCCACCACTACCGAAATTCAAACCTAGTGAATGAATAAAACTTGATGGAAATACGTATTATGTAGCCTGTAACTTATTTGAAACCTACAAATTGAGATAGGCGGCGCTTACGCTTTGACTATTGGACGCTGTATTGACTCCCTACACCTAGTCACCAAGTAGTTTTAGTTCGGGTAAGCTCCGCTTGGCGCCACCGTCGCTTACGTAGAGCGAGTCGCTCGGACGGGTTCCTCAGTTGGCGTTTGACTTTCGTTGCGACTGGTTGGATGCAAGTAAACGACGAGGTCGTTCGAAATTTATTTTTCATAGTAAAATATAAGAAGTGCAACTCAAGTCAAACTGTAAGTAAATTAATTTAATATTGCAGTGAAGACTACCTTATATAAAAAATTTTAATTTGCATGGTAAAATTGAAGTGCATCTCAAGTCAAAACTGTAAGTAACAGCATTTAATATTGCAGTGAAGACTACCTTATATTAAAATTTTAATTTTTATTGCTTCTCGTTTTAGTGAAACTATGAGTGACGACGAAGCACAGGAAATTGGCTCCCCAGTTCCAGGAACGAGTGGCGTGGGAAGAAAAATTAACTACAAGCGACCACGGCGGGTGTACAGTAGTAGTGATGACGATGGTGATAATGAAGATACCACTGTTTCACCAACGCCAAAACGTGCTTGTGCGAGGGATGACATGTCCGATCAGAGGTTGGATTATCTACAAAAACAGGTTAGCGAGCTAAAATATCTGTTGACTAGAAATTACCATGACGTGCCCAGACCTACGACCGATAATGACGGTCTGCTTGATAGCTTGAAAGATGATGATTCAGTAGCCTCGTGTCTGATTAAACCTGATGAACCTGATTTTGAATGGGACGATTGCACGACGTCAGAGGCTGTTAAGCGCACTGCTGATTCAAAGCTTAGTTACCTGCGTAAAATTCAACTTTTTGATAGCACAGAGTGGAATAGCATCCGTTACGCGGAGGCTCAGAAGAAATACATTTCCTCGCCGGCATTTACCAATCTGGCACTGAATGATGAACTTTTGGCATTTGAAACCAAATTCTGCCAGTCGAGGTCACTTGATCAAAGTTTCGGAGCCCTGACTAATATGTTGATTACACAAAAGGAAGCTTTGCAGACGGCACTAAAAGATTTGCTAGCATGGAGTGCCGCTGGCGACACGTGCCTAACAAAGGCTTCGTTGACTACCAAGGTTCATGAGCTGTTTTCTAAAACTTGTCCTTACATGTCCGTGTCCAAAGATATTTTGCAGTTAGTATGCGGAAGACGTGCGAATATAATTGAGCACCGAAGAGAAAACGCCTTGTCCGCTGTCAGGGACAAGTATAACAAGGCTACTTTACGAAAAATACCTCCTAGCTGTGAGAATGTTTTTCAAGCGAAGGAGTTCAGTGAGGCTGTGATCAAGCTTGGAGGTGGCTCTAAAGTATTTCGCAGACCGTTCCTACCTGCCGAGGGTAGCCAGGTCACACACAACCGGTCGTACGTGCCTACCGAACGTAACCAGACCGCACCAAGGCGGTCAACCGACCCCGCGGTGTCCTTTCGAGGGTATAACCAGCCTAACCGAAACCAGCAAGCTACCGCTTCTGGAAAAGGAAAGTCATTCGCAGAAAAACGTCCGTATTCCAATGCGAAAAATAAGCATAACCAAAGACAAAGAAACGACCGCAGTGACAATCAACGAAGACAATGACTATGCCGTGACTTTCAAAGCCGGTCAACTGCGCCATTACCATCATACCTGGCAAACCATGGGTGCTCCAGTCCATATCATAAAAATAATACAAGGTTATCGAATACCATTTTTAGAGAAGCCACCTTTACGACTTGTTTACAAAAATCAAGCTCAAATGCGGTCATCACCAGAGCTAGGCGAAGAGATACGGCAAATGTTGGCAGATTCAGTGATCGAAGTAGCTCCTCGGAACCCTGGTTTTCTCTCAACCATGTTTCCTGTAAAAAAACCAGACGGCTCGCAAAGACCGGTTCTAAATCTGAAAGCCTTAAACCTCTACCTCCAACCAAAGAAGTTTCGGCTAATAAATATGCAGAAGGTACCCCATTTCCTGCAAACCAAAGACTTTATGATGAAAATCGATCTACATTAAGCTTATTTCCACATACCAGTAGCGAAATCACACCGTCGGTTTTTGAGATTCAGTTTCAACGGTACAACTTACCAGATGACCTGTCTAGCTTTCGGTCTTGCGAGCGCTCCAAGGACATTTGCAACCTTGTCCAATTGGGTAGCGCAGAAGCTAAGAGAAAAAGGAATAAGGGTAATAGTGTACTTGGACGACTTCCTCCTGGCGAATTATTGTCCTCAAGTTCTTCGACAACAAATGAAACAAGCCACCAACCTTATGACCAAGCTCGGATGGGTAATAAACAAGGGAAAATCGTCCAGCATACCCACGCAAGAAATAGAATTTCTCGGAATACTCTGGAACACCCGACTAAACCGAAAAAGTCTTCCAGTAAAAAAGGTAACCTCTCTGAAAAACCTACTTCTTCGCGCTCAAGGACAAAAGGCTCTAACTCTATTAGATTTACAAAAGATTATGGGAACCCTACAGTTTTCCAGTTTTGTGATAAACCACGGCATGCTGAGGTACCGAAATCTGCAGTCGTGCCTAAACCAAGCCCTGAAAACGGATGTGGCGATCCCACTGAGTTCGGCTGCCAAAGAAGACATCGATTGGTGGTTGCAGAACACCCGTACAACAAGCGATATTTGGTCAGCCCCAGTGTCTTACCATATAATCGCAGACGCGTCAGCGAGCGGCTGGGGAGCGCACGTCAACGGCATTCACATTCAAGGCCCCTGGTTGCCAGAAGAGCGTCATTGCCATTCGAACCTCAAAGAATTACTGGCTGTTTACAAAGCATTTTCCCACAAGGACGTAGCCATAGACTGCAGCAACAGGACTGTTCTGGTTCAAAGCGACAATCGAACCGCTTTAGCATTTCTACGCAGACAAGGAGGTACGAAATCCATCGGTCTGATGCGACTGACAAGAATGATTTGCCATCTCTTGGAACGATACAACATCAATCTAGTAACCAGCTACCTCCCGGGCACACTCAATGGTATAGCGGACAGTCTCTCCAGGTACAAGGCTCTAGCAGAATGGCACCTGTTGCCTCAGGCTTGTCAGCTGATCTTCGAAAAGTGGGGCACCCCTCAGGTGGACCTGATGGCATCCAGAAGAGCCCACGTTGTAGCGAAATACGTGACTCTAGACTTGAAAGATCAACAAGCTATATCCCACGATGTTTTCAGCCTAGTTTGGGATCACAAATTGGCGTGGATCTTCCCGCCACCTTGTCTAATGCACAAAGTCCTATCATTTCTGACCGAAGCCAAGGGGGTATACATAGTGATCTGCCCGAGATGGAAGAACGTGTTTTGGAGAACAGACCTAAAGAAAAGAGCAATAGCCCCTCCGTTTACAATCAAGAACCTAGAAACAGTGTTGATAGACACCAGAACGAATCTACCCCCTGCACAAGTAAACAAGCTAGTATTAGAGGCATGGAAATGTCGGGGTGGGATGATCTCTTAGGTGATTGGACGCCTTTGGAAATGAATATCATTGAGTCTAGCTGGAGACCTAGCACATTGAAAACGTATAAACCTGCCTGGACCCGCTGGCTAAAGTGGTGTAAGGTATCTGGGATAAATAACAAAACTCCAGGAGGCCAAGGCCTCGCTAAATATCTTATTTATTTACACACAGTAGAAGGCTTAAGCTATAAGACAATACTGGTACATAAATCAGTCATATCATCTTTTTGTCAGCCGGAATCCGAAGGAAAACTAAGTTCTAACATATTGGTACGACAAGCATTGAGAGGAATAGCAAATCAATCTGCAGCAAAAGATAAAATCAGGCCACCGGTATGGAATCCGCAGGTAGTGGTGGAGTGATGGGTTTTGGCAATAAAAGAGTTGTTTGTAATAGAATAAACTCGTATTAATTATATTTGGAATCGACACACACCGTACAGTAGAGGTTAGGGCAGAGAAAGGAGACGGGGCACAGCCCGAGAGCGAGACAGCCTACCGGCAGTGCTTGTCACAATGACAGTGACATACATTACATAATGAGTGTTTACTAAAGATCCAACACTAGGCCTTAAACAATACATTATGTACTTTCCAAACAATACATTATACACCTAATTTACTAGGCCTTAAAAAAATACATTATGTACTTTCCAAACAATACATTACACACCTAACTTACTAGGCCTTAGAAAACAGGATATTAAATATCTAACTTACATACCTAATAAAGATACAGATTTATTATTCAAATCTTAAGTACAAGGTGGTATTTTACTACTTGTCTACCTACTCCTATTTTTACTTAATAGCTTACCTATACTATGTTTTTCATTAATTTAGATACAAACTTTGAATGTTTTTCACATGATAGAGACTTTGTAAGTACATCAGCAAGCATTTCTTCAGTTGAAAGATAACTTAAATTAATGAGTTTCCTATTTATCAATTCTCTTATATAATGGTGCCTAATATCAATATGCTTTGTTCGTGAATGCGATACAAAATTAGTACACAACTTTTGCGCAGATTGATTGTCATTAAACAAATTAATCGTACATACACTACCACTACATTCTTTTACAAATGTTTGCAAAAACATAGCTTCTTTACAAGAGTCAGAAATCGCCATGTACTCGGCCTCAGTACTGGAGAGTGCAACAGTGCGCTGCTTGCGACTTTCCCAGGATATAATTGATTTACCAAGGCAGAAAACATACCCTGTGTAGGATCTGCGATCAATCTGGTCTCCACCCCAGTCAGCATCAGTAAAACCTGTAATTTCCAAATTACCTTTTTGAAAAATTAGAAAATATTTAGAAGTTCCCTTGATGTACCTCAGTACTCTTTTCGCAGCTTTCCAATGGCTCTCGCCGTAGCAGTTATTGAACTGGCTTAGATAGCTTACACTATGAGCGATATCCGGCCGTGAGCATACTGCTAAATACATTAGGCATCCGATAAGACTTCTGTAATCAAAGTTACAATTCATATTTTCTTCCCTTTGTAACTTTAATCCAACTTCCATTGGAGTCTTTGCTTCTTTACAATCTGCCATCTTAAATTTATCTACTATTTTTCTTATGTAGCTAGATTGATCTAAAGTGTAGCTTCCATCAGTTAATCTAGTAATTTTCATTCCTAAAATTTGATGAGCTGGTCCTAAATCTTTCATTTCAAATTGCTTCATTAACTTTTCTTTAATAAATTTCCTTTTCTGGGATGTTTTTGAAGAAAATAGCATTATGTCATCTACATATAAAGCAATGAACATAATTTCATCATCATCATTGTATATATAAACACATGGTTCTGAAGACAGCCTTCTAAAATGCAATTTATTGGATAAGACATCATTTATTCTCTCATACCATGCTTTAGCGGATTGTTTCAAACCGTAAATTGCTTTATTTAGCTTATATACTTTCTTTTTGTTCTTGTCTATGATGAATCCTTCTGGTTGTTCCATGTATACATTTTCTTCCAAATAGCCATTCAAAAATGCCGTTTTGACGTCGAGATGCTCGACCACCATATCATTTTGAGCTGCTAGGGCTAACATTATCCTTATAGTTGAGTATCGGACAACTGGAGAAAATGTTTCATGATAATCTATGCCATATTTTTGGGTAAAACCTTTTGCCACTAGACGAGCCTTATATTTCAATATTTCCCCATTTAGGCCTCTCTTTTTGGTAAAAACCCATTTACATTTAACTGGCTTTTGTCCTGCAGGCAAATCTACTGGAGTCCAACATTTGTTGGTCATGAAAGAATCATACTCATCTTGTATAGCTTCTTTCCATTGCTGTGATTCACTGCTGCTCAGTGCCTCCTCCACTGTTCCAGGCAGGTCCTCCTCACCAATCTCTGTTAGCCCAGCATACTCCAATGTGTCCCCTTCAATTGACATGAAGGAGTCCTGCGAGTCCATGCTTGATCGACCTGGAATGTAAGTTTCATCGGCAGAATCATCTGTCACAACCGAATCCTCTGATCTATTCAGACCTAATATTGTTTGTCTGCGAGTATTTGGTGATGTGCCATCAGATAGTGAATCATCATCTATTGATATAACTGATTGTGGAGATAATGAGTCTGTGTCTGTTGGTAATTGTACTAAATTAGGCTTTACAGTACTATCCACAGAACTTGTTGAACAAGATGGATCCAAGAACACTACTGTGTCTTGATTTATACGAGCTTCATCATTTGACACATTTTTATTCAAGAATTGGTTTTCCATGAACGCTACATGCCTTGCCTTAATGCACTTCTTAGGACAAGAGGGATCTATCAGCCTGTATCCTTTGCTATCATCACAATATCCTACAAAGATATACTTTTTGCTCCTAGCATCCAACTTCTTAGCATTCTCATCAATGGCATAAGCTACACAACCAAAAACACGTAAGTGAGAAACATTCACCTTTTCAGATGTCCATTTTTGTTCAGGTGTTGCTCCCATGACAGCCTTCGTTGGGGATCGGTTCTTCAGGTAAATGGCTGTGTTAGCAGCTTCAGCCCAATACCGCTTCTCCAAACCAGCCTCCTGGAGCATGCAGCGAGCCTTGTCCATGATGGTTCGGTTTGCTCTCTCTGCTACACCATTCTGCTCACTACAATGTGGGATTGTAGTCTGATGTTTTATCCCACTGTGCTTCAAATATTCCTGAAATGTGAGAGAAACATATTCACCTCCATTATCACTTCTCAAAATCTTTATTTTCTTGTTTGTTTCATTTTCTGCATATGTTTTAAATAATTTAAACTTTTCAAAAACTTCACTTTTTCTTTGCAGAAAATAGACAAATGTTTTCCTAGTGTAGTCATCTATAAATGTTACAAAGTAACGCGCCCCACTGAAGGAAGATGACTGCATGGGTCCACAAACATCTGTGTGTACCAACCCTAAAACCTCAGTGGACCTACTTTGACTTTTCTTTGGAAATGGTAACCTAGTTTGTTTACCTTTAACACAAGCTGTACATGGATTGAATATTGTATTTTTAAAATCCATACCTGTTACTAGACCATTTTTCATAAGATTCATACTCCGCCCATTGAGGTGGGCGAGCCGCTTGTGCCACAGCTCCTGTGCATGAGGTCCCTGCGCAGATACCAGCGCAACATCCGGCCTGTCCCCCGACAGCCCACTGACCTCACTCTCCGCACACACCGAGTTCATGACCATTCCTGACTCCTGTAATTGACTACTACACGTACTGTTTACACTTTGAATAATATCTAACTCATAGACGCCATTATTACATGTTCCAGTAGCTATAATCTCACTTTTGTTCATGATTTTACAACCTGTAGTACTGAAAGTTACACTATAACCTTTCCTACTTAATTCACTGACTGATAATAAATTCACAGAAAGTTTAGGAATATAGTAAACGTCACTTATAGTCTTTAACCCGTTGCTCAAATGCACCTCAACACTGCCATGTCCCTCAGTAGTCACCTTGTCTCCATTAGCCACATTCACTTCAAGCGATTTAGTATAAAAAAAATTGTTCATCAACCGTTTGTCATTACACATATGATGGGTAGCCCCGGAGTCGATGTACCAAGCATTTCCCTGTAGGTTAACACTTAATGCTGTCAACAAAGAGTTCTCTGGTGTAGCCTTTTCGTTGGGCTTTTGCACCATGTTCTTCTTTGGTCCCGTCCTCATATTACTTGTGCAATCCTTCTTCAGATGTCCAGGCTTTTTACATTTGAAGCATACACCCTTAGTGTATTTTCTTGTAGCTAACGCATTGATCCCGCTCTGTTCTTTGTCATCTCGCCTTTGCTGCTCTTGCAATAACTTAGACTTGACCGCATCACTTGACAATTTTACATTAGAGTTCTCCAACGCCATGATTAGAGGGTCAAAATCCACCGTTAAGCCGCTAAGCATAATAACAGCTAAAAATTCATCGTCCAAACCGGATCCAATGTCAGACAACTGTTGCCCGAGCTCTGTTATTTTTGTCAGGTAGCTCTGCATGGTTTCTGTTTCACATAGCTTCACACCGAATAGTGATCTTAATAATCCTAATCTCCTGCACAATCCTTTGTCTTCATAGGCACTTTGAAGATTAGTCCAGGCTTCGTATGGCGTCGTTGCATTGCGTACATGTGGCAGTGCAGATGGGCCAACTGACAAACAAATTTTTGCCAACGCCTTTTGTCTTTTCTTCTCATCCTTGCAGCATCCCTCGTCCTTATCGTCCTTGATGCAATCGTAAAGATCTTCGTGCATGAGGATCATTTTCAGCATAAACTTCCAATGGTTATAATCTTCCAAACCTTTGAGTTTCTCGACAGGAATTCCGATCGACATCGTGGTAGCCATGATTGCCGCGTGCGCAGTTTCGCCGGCCGGTGCGGTTATGTACTTTGAATAGGATAAAAGTACTCCCAAATACGCCAAAATCCTTATGAAAAATGCAATGGCCCATAACCTGATGGGTTTTGGCAATAAAAGAGTTGTTTGTAATAGAATAAACTCGTATTAATTATATTTGGAATCGACACACACCGTACACTAGAGGTTAGGGCAGAGAAAGGAGACGGGGCACAGCCCGAGAGCGAGACAGCCTACCGGCAGTGCTTGTCACAATGACAGTGACATACATTACATAATGAGTGTTTACTAAAGATCCAACATGGAGTGGTTACTACGGTCAGATCCCAATCTTGGCAGTATGTTTGAAGTCGCTCGACGATGTGCCACGTTGCTTCTTCTAGCTTCAGGAAGGCGGGTCCACGACCTCACGTTGTTGTCTGTAAAAGAAGATAAATGTATTATCGAGGATGGCTCTATAACGTTGTGGCCGCTTTTTGGGTCAAAAACAGACACAATTAATCACAGACAGTCCGGTTGGCTACTTTTACCCGGAGATAATTGGAAGATCGATCCTGTGTTTTGGATTAACAAGCTGATAGAAATTTCTGAACAAAGACGTCTGGAAGGTGATAAATTAGATAATCTATTTGTTACAACAAGAGGAAAGGCCAAGCCTGCAAGCCGGACAATCATCGCTGGCTGGGTTAAAACAGTTTTGGTTGACGCAGGAATTCAAGATTCACCTGGTTCAATAAGGTCAGCGGTTGCGTCGTTGAATTGGTTGAATGAAATGCCATTGGAAGACATTTTGGCTCGTGGAAACTGGAAATCTTCCAACACACTTCTTCGATTTTACAAACGTCCTGTCAAACAAGGCATCTTATCAGACACACCGTGTCTGGCTAATAATTTTACACCTTTGTAATGAGTTTCTGTAAATAAACATGATTTTGATTAAAATGTATCCTAATTACATAGTTATTATAAGTTTGGTTAAGGATATAATAATACTTTATGTTACTTACCTTTGTTGGAAATAAATTATCTCTTGAAGTCACAGTTGGCTTTATATTTTTACACCTAGTTTAGCGCCACCATGCGAGAATAAACAGGTCTCAATTTGTAGGTTTCAAATAAGTTACAGGCTACATAATATTAGAATTTTTCCTGAAATAAAAATTACTTATTATGTACCTAACTTATTTGAAACCTAAGTAAGGGCTGCATGGTGATTGAGACTTACTGAGGAACCCGTCCGAGCGACTCGCTCTACGTAAGCGACGGTGGCGCCAAGCGGAGCTTACCCGAACTAAAACTACTTGGTGACTAGGTGTAGGGAGTCAATACAGCGTCCAATAGTCAAAGCGTAAGCGCCGCCTATCTCAATTTGTAGGTTTCAAATAAGTTAGGTACATAATAAGTAATTTTTATTTCAGGAAAAATTCTAATATTTTGGAATTGCGGAACGCCGAAATTAGCTTCAGTTGGATACCTTAGACAATACCAAAAAAAATCTGATTGGATTTGAATTACAGTGGTGGTGGTGTTCCATAAATCAGATAGTTATACGAAAGTGACAGTTGAAGTCTAGGCTAGGTTTCAAATGTCAAAAATGAAGCCGATGTCGATTAACAGTTGACTTAGACTCAATCTTCAAAAAATCATTTATCCTGTTGTACCACAAGGATCACTAGACGACTGGCCTCTCAGCTCAGTAGTAGCTCTGCCTTCAGCGGTGTAGGTCGTGGGTTCGATCTTCCACGAGAATAAAAAATTGTGTGGAAAAATAAATGTTGGTTCTCTGTCAGGTGTGATATTGTATTCTAAAGATGGATTTATCAAAAAAATATATCTAAGTATAATATCAGCTATCTGCTTCCTATCGTACAAGCTCTGCTTAGTTTGGGGCTAGATAGTGCTGTGTGGATTGTTTAAAATATTTATTATGGAATTCCGCAAAGTTGCTTAAACTTACCTCATTGTCAACGCGTTCCTCATCGCTCTGGTATTGCACGTCCAGCTCGGAACTGTTAACGCTGTTCTCCCAATCCTCAGATGACTCCATTGAAGAATTGTCCATGTCTATTTCAGCTGCAAAAAAAATATCACAGCTTATTTTTTTATACAACTGATGGAACAAGCATATGGCTTGATGTTTTTTGGTAACTATCGTCTATAATATAGCCTCGTAGGTCACACACGTCAGGAACATGCCCTACGATTCATTGCCCTGCGTCAATCAACTGAAGGCATACAGATTCACGTGCCATTAACACTGGCACCCGCACCCTTCAAACCGAAACACAGGGATGTCCAATTTCATCAGTTAATTGAAAAGCACTAAACGAAAAGTGGTTGTCATTGTAGAGCCCGCGCAAAGCGACTTACGGCAAAAGCGGGAACTAAGCGGCGCGTCTATCAGACTTCAGTGGTGGCGCGGACTCTACGTTTCATTAACTGATTTATTAAAAAAGTATGTTTAAATAGATTAATTTGCCATCTTCAGCTGTGGTCAGCGCAGCCCCGTACCAAGGGGAAGGTCGCGGGTTCAAATCCCGCTCGGCTCTTAACTTTTGGGACATTATAAAATCTAAAACAGAGTTGTAGCTATAATATATTTTGGACAATTCCCACAACACTATCTAGCCCCAAATTAGGCAGAGCTTGTGTTATGGGAACCAGATAGCTGATACATACATTTTTTGTAAGTAAATACATACTTAGAATACAATATAACACCCAGACAGAGAACAAACATCTGTGTTCACCACAAATATTTGTCCTCGGTGGGGCAAATTGGCAATTTTTTATCATTCGCACTTGAAGTGCGGGCTGGTTTTTCCGCAAGTAGGCCGCTGGCGGGCCCTTTTTGCGTGACCCTTGACACGTGTTGCTCGAACTTTTTTAGGTTCTACGACACGCCGGTTTCCTCACGATGTTTTCCTTCACCGTTTTGAGAGTACTGGCGTAGTGCACATAAATTTTTCGACAGAAAAACTCATTGGTACACGACTGGATTTGAGCCCACGACCTTCGGATCGGAAGGCAGGGCCGCTACCACTAGACCACCAGTGCTCTCGTCCTCGGTGGGGATCGAACCCACGATCTACGGCGCAGAAGGCAGAGGTACTACAAACCGAGCTGAGAGGCCAGTCAATGAAGAGTTTTCGCCGTAACATTATACTGACCGACTCTCGGCAAGTCGTGTCGCCCGGCCGGTACTGCAGCCAGCCTTAGCGCGGTCGCGTTGATGGCGAGCGCCGACGCGGCCGAACGCGTCGCTGCCTCTACTAACGGATGCACTGCTTCCGTGAAGCGCAGCTGGTGATGCTCCTATTTATATGTAAACACATAACAATTACTAAATCTTTAGAGTCTGTTCAGAAAGAGAGCCGTCGCGGCCAAATTGTGAACTAACGTTTGGGGCCGTTCAAGTATTACGTAAGCACTATGTGGGGGCGGGAGGGTTAGGTATTGCTTATTTTGGATTACATGGGGGGTAGGGGAGTCTAGATGATGATTACGTCATCGGTTGTAAAATTACTTTTTTATACGAATGGAAACCCTTACATTGTCTTTGCTTTAAAACGAAACGCATTTTCGGGGATTCCCGCAAATAATGCATGTTTAGGCATATGTTAACTCTATGTTAAAAACCGTATCAGTAAAATCTAATCTCAATACTAAATATTTTTTCTTATTTTTTAAATCATAATTATAATAAGTATTTAAAAAACAATATTTACGTAAGCTTAGGGGGAGGGGGTAAGAGCTTTGCTTACTTTTGCTGACAAGGGGGATGGGGGGAGTAATAACTAATAAATCTGCATAGGTAATACTTGAACGGCCCCTTTCGATTTTTACATGGCAGCTCATCCCTTTCTTTCTGTCAGCATTTTGCATCATAAAAATTAAATAAAGGAATAGTCAGGGGCGTATTTACCCTTAGGCCAAGAGGGCCATGGCCCGGGGCGGAAGGCTACGAGGGGCGGCGCAAGCCGCCTCTCGTTCAGTTTCGTGCGCCTTTTTTTACTTTACATCCCTGAACCAATTTTAAAAAAGCCTACTAATAAAAAACTCGTTCGTCAAACGAACGAACAAAAGATAAAACTCATAAAAATAACGTTTATTTTAACGGGGCGGCTGGCCGGCCGCCGGGCTCAGGAGAGAGCAGGTCGAGGCGGACTCCGTTGCTCGTGAGTGACTCGGGGCTAGCCGGGATGCTTCGACGTTTGTTTTTCGTGTTGTATAACTAGCGGCACGTAAGTCTAGCACTGAGCGATACGCGGAGGGGATAGCTGCGCATGTGTACTGTCGCGCACGCAATACAATTATAACTTCAAATAATTATTAGCTAAATAACGATAGTTACATGATTTTAATGTGTAATGAAACATTTATAGTAGGTACTAAGACATAATTTTTAACAAGTTTATGGGGAGTAGAAAAAGAAAAACATTATCTGTCAATAACAATACAATTTTATTGAGAACGCGACTGTACACTGGATGTGCGCGGGGTGTCGTATCGGTGCGGGGAGGGGATTTCGACCGGAGAGTCAATCGGCGCTACGCACGCCCGCCCTTCATCCCACTAGTCCCCCTCAGGTACCTTAATTTTGACTTCTGCGCAATAATGGTCAGCGCTAAAATTTCGTGCCGCTACTAATACTATTAAAATGTAAATAGTAAAAATAAAAATAAAATAATAGGCTCGATAAATAAAAAAAGTCGGGGAACATTCTTACGGGATTATCAGATTATTTCTTTGGACTTCACTGTTTGTACCTAAATGTTTCACGTTCCATACCTGTACTGATTAACGGTTTCGAAAACGACCCGAAATTTGCAATAATATAGCGGTTTAGTTTAGGGGCGCTGAAAAATCCATCTAGCTTGGTATAATTTGTAAGAATACTTGTTTCATTTTCACGCAAAAAGATTTAATTTTGTCCTCGCAATAATAGTTCGTAATTTTGCCACCACCGCTACTGTCAGAAGGCCTGCGCACACCTAGGTCGCTGGCGATGGCGATCAGTGAAACGCTGTCAAATTTGACAGCGTTTCACTGATCGCCATCGCCAGAGACCTAGGTGTGCGCAGGCCTTGAAAAAAAAACCGAAAATGTATGGGGCGGCAATACTTTTTAGGCCCGGGGCGCTAAATCTTTAAATACGCCTCTGGGAATAGTACACTAGTTGTGACAGGATCAAAACGCAACAGACGCGCTATTGTATTGCCCACTAAACAAAAAAGGTAATTAAGCACAGCAGCGCCCTCAAATCCCACGACGGCTCTCTTTCTGAACAGACTCTAACATTATATTTGTAGTGATGGGAGTAGAGAAAGGTATGCTAAGACGGTTTGGAGATGTAGAGAGAATGGATGAAAGGAGATTAACAAAACAATTGCATTAGGCGAGTGTGAATGGAAGTGCTGGAAAGGGAAGACCTATACTCGGATTTTTAATTAGACGAAGCTAGCTGACGTTTACTGTGTTGTCAGTTTTTGATGAAATGAAAATAGTGTTGTGACAAAGTGAATGATTGAAAAAACTCCTGAATGAATGAAATGGCCTCGTTTTTCAAGTGAATAGTTAGTGTGCCGATTTTGACTTGACGTGCCCGGTTGAGGATCCATATCGTTCGCGTGAAACAATATAGCAACAAAATACACAACAATTACCACAAACACAACGTAACGAAAAACTTTACAAAAACAATAACTAAACAGCGTGAGCGCAGAAAAACATTCGTGCTATCAGACCAGAGGTTAGAAGCCGAATTACAAACAAAATGGTGACCGACGCGCAATGCGCATGGCGTTCATCGGTGTTGGCACTAGTCGCCACGCCGCGCTTTCGTCAAAAAACTGATTGTAATTACCTACATACTACAAGTAACTTATATCAGAGCACTTTTATACATTTTTTTATACAAATTTCAATATAATTTTATATTTTGAAATGATTAACTATTCACTCATTGTTCATTCATCTGATTGAACGAGAACTGAACGCAGCACTATTACTTTAAATATGGCAACATTATTTTACAAAGTGACATTAGCTCCTGTCAGTGGGTATCGTCTAATTAAAAATCCGACTATATATAGGCGCATGTATCTCGATCAGATAGCAGATGTTTTAGAGAAAGGCCAGGTTAGGAGAACCCTAAACCGACGAGCATGTAGGAATAATGTTATGAGAGTGAATGAAGCGAAAGAGGTGTGTCAGGATCGTAGCAAGTGGAAATCCGTGATCTCTGCCTACCCCCATGGGAATAAGGCGTGATTTTATGTATGTATGTATCCCAAAGATATTTAGGTACAAGGTACTTACAACATGATCTAGTTCACAGATGGGGTTGAGCCTCAGATCGATGGACTCCAGAGAGAGTGGCAGCATTGATATAATACCTTCAGGAAGAGATGCAATCTGAAATATTCAACATGAAAAAATGAAATATGGATTTTTTTACTAGACACACTGATTATTATTTTTACTCTGTGATTTATTTTTCTTCTGTTTTCTGAGGTGCAAGTTGCTTTTCTGTATATTTTTACATTTTCCATTAGAGAAATGTCATAAAAATTTAGCATTCAGACTCAAGCACTGTTTCTGAATAATAAGGGCCTTAATAAAGATATTAAAACTGCACTACATAATCTCTGGATTCATAAGAATCTGATTAATAATGGCACAATTAGATAATAGTGAAATAAAAGTGGAATAAAATAAATAATAAATAAATCAAATCAAATGTCTTTAATTGGAACAAAAACAATGGTTCTATAATAAATGAAAATTTTGACACTGCAAAAGTTAAAAACTGAGTAGCAGTGCCAACACCCTCTCCATAACGAAACAAGAATAAATGGTCCACAATCTCCTTCCAAATCCACACAACACTATCTAGCCCAAACTAAGCAGACCCTGTACTATGGGAACCAGATAGCTGATATATTACTAAAATACTTTTTTTTGTAAATACATACATAGAATACAATATAACACCCAGACAGAGAACAAACATCTATGTTTACCACACAAATATGTGTTCTCGGCGGGGATTGAACCCACGCCCTCCAGCGCAGGCACTTTTAATATAACATCATAATTAATTGATAATAGTCAACTTACCAAATTGTTACTAAGCTGTAAGTACATAATCTCGGGGCATCGCAGCAACGACGTCGGGAAAGCAGTCAGTCTGTTGTTGCGGATGTTGCAATGAACTAGGGCTTCCATCTTGTCCAGGTCTGCGGGGACCTCCTCTATCTGGTTGTTCTCAAGGGTTAGCCATCTAGAAGAAAATAGTGAAGGCCATGTCATCATCATTTGTATTGTCTTATGATTATCTTGTATGTAAATAAAAGAAAGTCGTGTTAGGTAAACTATTTATAGCTTAAGAACGGCTACCGATTTGGCTGAAAATTGGTGGGGAGGTAGCTTAGAACCAGGAGTCAGACATATTTTTTATCCCAAAAAAGTAACGGGAGCTGAGCGTAACGGGAACGGGGCGAGCGAAGCCGCGGGCGGACGCTAGTGACGCATAAAAATAACGGGTTGGGTTTAGAATTCAACCTGCCGCGAAAGGGGGTAAAAAGGGTTAAAACTGGTACGGTTTGGCTTCCGATTATCCAATATCTGATTTTTGACGTGACAACGTCTTATAATTCGATGGAGCCGGCTGCACGCACGAAAAAACATGACTCATGCGGCGTTACCTCACTCTGAGGCATTCTATTTAAGGCTGAAGTGCAAGCAAGAGCGCGGAACGAGCAACAAAGAGGCACAATCGGCGTTCGGCAGCGTTCGACATCTGTTTCTGTACTTGAGTGAGCGAAGCGTCCGCGTGGACAGCTGTATGACATTGCCACGTTCAACTATCGTCAGTAAATCGACTTTACAGACAACCGAACCAAATTCGGAAGGTGGAATACTAAACATTACCCAAAATAACTATTATGCACATACACAAATCAACATTGTCTAGGGATATTCCATTTCAAATTGTTTTTCTGATTTATCAAGATTTTGTTCCTACTTTAATTTTTATTGATAAATAATATCAAACAGTTGTATTTTATTATTATTAACATACAACACAGAATAAATATTCTTGTCATACCTAGTTTTCTACAGAAATTATTTTTAGTTTTTTGTTAAAATCAACAATATGATATACTTATCCTTAGACAATGTTGATGTGTGTATGTTTATGGTACTTTGTATGGTGTTTCATGTTTTCAGAAGTTCAAGATGGCAAAATGCCTAATTTCGTATAATTTCAATAGTTATTGATGCTTACCGTAATTTGTTTAGTTTGCAGAACTCATCAGGAATAGCTCTTATTTGATTCCCTCTGGCGCCAAAAGTATCCAGCTTTTCCAACTTCCCCATCTCCTTCGGGATCTCCTGGAGCCCTATCCTGTTGCACCAGAACGCTTCGAGGTTCTCCAAATCTCCAATTTCAGGAATCAACTTGTTCAGGGGATTGTAACTCAAATTTAGATTCACGAGGTTCTTTAAGCTCCCTACTTCAGGGGGCAGCGATGATATGTTGTTGTAATCTAGGGTAAGAGTCGTGAGGTTCACAAGCTGGCATATTTGCACAGGAATTACGGATATTTTGTTTCTGTGAAGGTAAAGATGCTCTATGTCCAAACAGGTGTACAACAACGCAGGAATTTCGTATATTTCGAACGAGTTCAAACATAAACGAGACTTCTTCTTGCTAATAGCTTGTTCAATGAGGGCCAGGATGTGGTTATCACGAAGAAATTTTAGTATTGAACTCATTTTTACGGTATTTTTTTGTAAAATTGCATCCTAGACTATTGCGTTTTTGTGTTTGTTGAGAAAATATCAAAATACAAAGATAGCTGACAGTCAGCTGCTGACTTGACTGACACTGACTGGACTGGACTGATCTGATCTGATACCTTGTTATTTCTCTGCCCATCAAAGGACATTTTTTTTTTATTTCAGCTTACTATTATGATGGGAAAAAAAACGTAAGACTAGGCGGTATGGTCTTGGTATTAGAGCCTGCTTCGAAAGGATAGGTAATTGTGGGCTGACAAAACTAGACCGGTTTTATTAAAATCATTAGGTTTTTTTTTGTTTGGAACCTCACATTCGGTTGTTCCCAGGAAAGCATTTTAATTAATACTAGACTGTAACCTATCTAGGTCACAGTCTAGTATTAATTAAAATGTAGGTAGATACCTACTAGGGCATGCAGTATCGGAACCATTCTCAGAACCGGGAATTTTCGCCCGATAGTGGGCTCGGAACCGGGAATTCCCGGGAATTTCGATACTTTCGATACTGACTTAATTTAAAAAAAAAAACTGACCGTATAGATATACAATGAAAGAAAAACTACCGAAAAATACACATTGTATTATTGAGATATATTTTTTTATTGAGAACCGTAAATTAACCCACACACAACCACAAAATACACGATTTTTTATTTTTTACAATTTATAGGTTTGCCTTGGACCGCTATCTCACCTGCTGTTAAGTGATGATGCGGTCGACGATACGCTTACTCTCTTGTCTTGAAAACGTCCAATTTGTAGGTACTCGGAAAGACAGACGCCGGCAAGGAATTCCATTCCTTGGCTGTCCGCGATATAAAAGTTGAAGCAAAGCGCTTGGTACGGACAGTTGGAACATCAACCAGGTATGGATGCCGCATTTCCGTGCGTCTAGTGGTCCGATGGTAGAATGGGGATGGGGGAACTAAATTGTGAAGTTCCGTAGCACACTCCGAAATGTATCCTGTAAAATACCGATAGACTGGCAACTTTACGACGATGTTCGAGACTTAGGAGCTTGGACTCGACTAGAGTGTCGCTACCAATGAGCCTTTTGGCTCGTCTCTCAAAAGCTTCCAATACCTCAAGCTGGTATTTGGCAGAGCCATCCCAGAGATGAGAACAGTACTCCATACACGACCGGACTTGTGCTTGGTACAGGTTAAAAAGCTGTCCCGGTGTGAAGTACTGTCTCACCTTCGATAGAATGCCTAGCTTCTTCGCAGCTGTCTTGTTTTTGGATTCTATGAACGAGCCAAAATTCAATTTACTGGTTAGCGTAAACCCTAGAAGCTCTAATTGGTCTGAAATCGGAAGGGATACATCTCGGAAAGTAGGAGTCAGGTGAAATTGACTCCTCTTAGCGGAAAATAGACACGCCTGTGTTTTTGAAGCATTGAACTTCACCAAATTGGCATCGCCCCACTCTGCGACTACCTTCAGCGTTAAGTTCATGCGTTCAATCATTGCCTCTCTATGAGACTCTATATCCACTGGAACGTGCTTCAGGTATGTATCTCTCTACAACGGTGCTGTCGTCTGCATACTCAATAATACCGGGCCTAAGCAGATCGTTGATGTGCAGCAGGAAAAGTGTTGCAGAGAGAACTGACCCTGAGGAACTCCGGCATTAATTGCCATTTGATCAGACGAGCAGCCGTCAACGACTACTCAAATTGATCGGTCTCTCAGAAAGTCTGATACCCAAACACATAAGCCAGTGGGTAATCCATACGTACGAAGCTTGCTTAGTAGGCTGGCATGCCAAACCCGGTCAAAAGCCTTCGAGATATCCAGAGAAACTGCTAAAGCTTCTCCGTTTCTCTCGATGGCTTCACTCCATAAGTGAGTGACATACGCTAGAAGGTCTCCTGTTGACCGATTTCGGCGAAATCCGTATAGGTCACTCAGAAGGACAGTCACTCAGTATATTCTCATTTATTCCTCGTATATCTTCATTATTATAATACTAAAACTCTCTGTGCGTGCACGCAACAATCAGAGTAAGGTTAAATCAAAGTTAAATCGAATATCCATCAAATAAATCAATAGTTAAAACTAACAGTAACAAACTATGTACGTTATCTAACTAAATCAGCTCAGCAAAGATATAGCGAAATATAAGCAAGGCGTAAGTTGAATGTAAAAGCGTTTCCATCTTTCGTAAAGAAAGCCGTCCATGTTATTTTGGTTCTTTTTCTAACAGATTTTGTCATAAATAGTAACGAACATCTAACTAAATATGAAGATTATATAATACAATATTAAACAATCTTCAATTCAGGTAAAATAAACATGTCCGAAATTGTTGAGATATTATCTGAATGATGTCAATTATAGGTTTGTAATTTGTCAAAATATCTAGCAATGTACACAGAAAAGTGAAACTGAACGCATAGCAAGTGTTTTTTATCGATATTTATTTATATCGTTCTAGAAAACACCAATAATTGATCATTGTCATCAGTATCGAAAGTATCGAAAGTATCGGGAATTCCTTCGTGGAGAACCGGTACTAGAAAAGTTCAAAATCAGCGATAATTCCCGGTACTTTCGATACTGATACTTCCCGGGAGCATGCCCTAATACCTACTACAGAATTTTCATTACAATAAAATGACATTATTATGGGGGTAAATCTTTATTAGCATTCTTTTTAATTTAATTAACAGTCAAAAGCATAGGTACAATATGAATAAACGTAGGCATGTATCTTTTAACATAATTAATTCTAAGTATAATTAATACAATGTAATAAACAATACAATATTTTCCTTAACTTAAAATAAGATTAATAAAATATCTTCATACCTATAGGCTTGCAGTTTTGTCCAACTTATAAAAAACTAAAAAAGAAACAAGACACAATAGCAGTCAAAAATTAAATTACAAACAAATAATATTACAACATCAATTTCTTGGATACATTTCAAGTCAAAATAATTTATTGCAATAATCATTGAAATCATTTGAATAAAAATTTGAATTTCAGTAAACTTCAGGCCCGCTGAGTTATACTTGCTGAACTGTGACTAAGCAGGAGCAAGACTTGATAGAATTTTCTTCCCGAGCACATTAGATGCTGTTTCCATGATCACCATTGCTAGTTGCTTGCTGTCTCCTCCATTGCTTGTGAGAAACATAGCCGCTTTCCGATAGTCATCCAAGCCAAGCCCGGCGAGGTAGTCGTAGACAATGTCAAACAGCTCGGATAACTTTGCTTTAATGTCTTCCCAAATCTCTCGCATGGATACAGCTGCAAAAGAAGTAAATGAGATTAACAAACATATGTAAAAATATTTGGTACCTAAAGGTCAGTATACCAGAAGCTCCTTCTGGCTCTGGTTTAGAGTGTGTGCGAGTGTTGACTAAAATAAATCCTACGTCAAAACGCCACACACTCACACAGTATAATACACTGGTGAGCACTCACACAGACTCAAAATCAGAGCCAGAGACAGAGCCAGACAGAGCTTGTGGTAGGCCTACAGGTTCTAGGTACCTACCTACCTTGATAATATCCCAATCTATATCATCATTTATTTGGTATGAATATGATACATTTATACATACAATAAACTACTTATACAAACAAACATCATCATCATCAGCCTGTGAAGTCCACTGCTACTAGGCCTCCCATCAACGTTTCAAGTAAGAACGATTCTGAGCACTTTCCATCAGATTTTTCGTGATATTTAGAATGTCGTCGGTCCATCTTCGGCACTGTTCAACGGATTTTGCATGGAGTTTTTATGTTGAGGGTAGTTCGGTTTTTACTATTTGGAATATCGAATTTATTATTATTCTAGGTGTAAGAAAGTGAGGAGTGAGTCTTACCAACAATTCCTAGGCCACAGGCACCACCAATAGCGCTTCCGACAGCTGCGCCAATCTTGCCACCGTAGTGTCTTCCGAGGATCCCACCCGCTAAAGTTAGCCCCGTGGTGACAAGCAGTGCTCCTTTTGCCCGATCATCACTTAGGATCACGCGGAAGTCAAATTTATCACTTATTGTTAAGATAATGTTCTCCAAAGATGTTGGATCAAAAGGCAGTGCGCACGAGTTGGATCTCAGTGGGCACATCTCGTACTCGTCAGATTCCGAATCGGAGAAACTCATTGTAATTTACGCACTTACACGATCACGAATACAGATAAATAAATTGTTGATAGATTTTGTGATAAAGTTACTGATACTGTACGTTATTTTAGTTTTGATTACGAATTGATTGGTGAAAATGTGAAGCTGAGGCTGGGCTGGGCTATTTAAATGCCAGAGATAACAAAAAGCGGAAAACCGGAAATCCCCTTGTAATGAATAAATGTAACCATAGACTATTTTAGCTGAACAAAGAACAACGTCGGTCGATGGCTTGGAGGAAGAATATCAATGGATGGTGTCGTAGACATTCTGCTGAGGTTCTTAATTTCAGTCACTCCGTCTCTCCGTCGACTACTTATATAGGGCCCGTATTCAGAAACAGTGCTAGGGCATAGATTTTTCGACAGTTCTCCATTGCAAAATTACATAAATCTATGCTTGAGGCTCGACTCGGACTGATTCAAGCATTGTTTGAACTATTTCTGAAGGGCCTGACTCAGGCCGCCTGAGTATCGCAGATTTTGGAAACTTTTGGAAAAAGTATCAAAATGTTGCCACTTCTATCTAAAATTCTACCAATTTAGATTTTTCTACCATTTTTTTTAAGCGCGATCTTTATTATATTATTGCACACTAGATAGCGACTTCAATCAAATTCACTATAAAAGCAGTCTATGCATTTGAAATATTATAATATAACTCGAAGTTTATAAACAAGGCGTTTTCTTCGATCATGTGGAATGGAACGTAATTATCGATTACCGCGCCAAATGCGAATGGAGTGGGTTGTCTGGGCTCCTGCCTGGGATGTGGGTTAGGGCAATCAATAAGTTGTAATAAACATAAAGCTGATATTTACACAGATAAATGCGGACTTTTAAATTGTGAACTGTAGTTGATACGCCGAGAAATTGATTAGTTCTAATGAAATGGGTTTAAGTGTTTTGTTAAAATTAATTACTTTGGTTTCAATACTTTTATACATCGCGTATGCAACACATGGTAAGTTTTTATTGATACTTCTTAGATTTAATACTTGTAGCTAGGACCTAGGCCTATGCATATTATTTATTTAATTACGCTAAAGTTAACAATAATAACGGAACTCTAAGCAATTTATGAGTAGATACAGTTACATTATATAGCACTTAAAGTGTAATTATGTTTGGTTTGTCCAAACTTGTAATACAAAAGAAATTATACAAATTCCGTAACTGCCTAGCTAAAAAAAATTTTGTTAACAACTAATATTTAATACCTAATATCATTGTTAAATTCTAGCTTCTCCTCCAAACAAAACAGCTCACCATATCCGTAAGGTGATCGGCCAAGACGCTTACAACGACGAAAAGCCTTCATATCGATCTTTTCAAGTCTTCAAGCACAAGACCATCTATCCTAGGCCGCCGAGACATGAGGATAGAGACTATGATATCACGTCCTATGACACTGAGTATGGCGGAGTTGTCTCCAACTTTACTTCCTCGATTTACGACGATAACCCGCAGTTGTACCCAAATCCGGAATATGTAGCGAGGAATAACCTAGGTTAGTTTAATATTTGCTTAAGTACCTGACCTTTATAAAACTTTTATCGGCGTAATTAATTTTTCTCCAGGTATTTCTTTAAGGCAAGCTCCTAGCCTTCCCTAAAATTATGACGTGACGGCGACTTTCACTTTATTTGGCTCATGTAGCTTAAGGGGCCAGTGGAGGGCGAATTTTCATACAAACGCAATACCAAAATGATTACTAATTTAAGCCGATTTTCACTATATTATTGTAATAATTGTACTTGTATAGTATTTATCTAGGTTCCTTCCTAGGTTCCACATTTTGCAATGAAAAAAAATTGTAAAATGCGATTGGCGTTAATTTCATTTGAGGTAAGTAATTTAAAATAAAAATTGTTCAGGAACCTAGATATATACTATACAATTACATTTATTACAATAATATAGTGAAAATCTGCCTAAACTAGTAATCATTTTGGTATAACGTTCCGCTGGCCTCTTAAGAGGTCATGTGTTTAATTGAAAAATCAAATTACCAAGAACCATTTTTTTCCTGTTTGTGAGAGTGCACTGGTTCGAATCCAATCGTTTACCTATGGATTGTTCTGTTCGGAAAATTTATGCACACAATAGTGCTGGGAGCAAAAAAAATATCGTGAGGAAACCCATGGCTTAGTCAGTTCTGCACGTATTGACCATGTCTTTGTGGATTAGGCCGTAAAAGGGCAAGCCTATTCCATCTAAAACCTTGTCCCGGGCACTGTAGCGTCTTTAAGGACTTGTGTAGGCACCAATTGCCCCTGATGCTCTAAATCATCTACAATAGATGAAATGCCTCAGGTGTAATTTGTTACTATTGATTTAATAGTCTACACTCAACGGCTGTGCTGACCACTGCGCCATCGGATCCTAATCACCCCTAAATCACACTCGACGAAAAACTTCTTACGGACAAAACAGTCCATAAGAGTCCGCTCTAAAAGGATCCGATGGCGTAGCGATCAGCTACTCATACTCATATTATTTATTGCAATTATTATGTTACATGGTGAGGTCTTAAAGCTTAGCCCCGCAAGAGGAAGGTCACGGGTTCAAATCCCGCTTGGCTCTTAACTTTAAGGTCATTATAATATTTGTAAAATACTTTGTTTATGTTTAAATTTTAGTGGACAAATCCGTAAATAACAAGATAAACGATGGTGATGCAGACATGCCGGATTTACCCGATGATTCCCTAGCCGATGCGGATCTCAAAGAACACAACATCATAGATAGTGTCACCTATCTGTACGGATTTAACAACTGCCATGGTGTAAGGAATGAATGGATGGTGCTGGTAAGTGGAAAATAATAAACTATTCTAAAAGTAAACTAACAAATAATACAAGTTAGTATTTACTTACTTTCCTGTCCTAGGTGAGAAATGTATTATTGTAACCCAGTTCGAAATTTAAATAATACCTTTGATATGTCACTTTCTTGACTGCCATGTTTTGGAGTATAATATTGTTCTAATTTTAAATTACACGACAGATTGATATGAGTTTACTAGGTAACTTATCTGGCCGTTAAACATGACAAAATGGAACTCCGAAACATGGCAATCAAGAAGGTTTACTTCTTGATTGCCATGTTTCGGAGATCCATTTTTAGGGTTCCGTAGCCAAATGGCAAAAACGGAACCCTTATAGATTCGTCATGTCTGTCTGTCTGTCTGTCTGTCTGTCTGTCTGTCCGTCCGTATGTCACAGCCATTTTTCTCCGAAACCGTAAAAGCTAGACTGATGAAACTTGGCGAGTAGATGTAATCTGTGAACCGCATTAAGATTTTAACATAAAAATAAAAAAAAAACTATAAATTTCGGGGGCCGCCATACTTGAAACTGAAACTCAAAAATTTTTTTTTCATCGAACCCATACGTGTGGGGTATTTATGAATAGGTCTTCAAAAATGATGTTGAGGTTTCTAATATCGTTTTTTTCTAAACTGAATAGTTTGCGCGACAGACACTTCCAAAGTGGAAAAAAGTTGGTCCCCCCCCCTCTAACTTCTAAAGTAAGAGAATGATAATACTAAAAAAAATATATGTTGTACATTACTATTTAAACTTCCAACGATTTTTAGTTTGAACGAGATCTAGTCAGTAGTTTTTTTTTTATACGTCATAAACCGTAAACCGTAATTTACCTTTCGACGAACTACAAGAACCTTGTTATGTTACATCAAGTAACATAATATAAAGGTTCTTGTAGTTCGTCGTGCTACGGAACCCTTCATGGGCGAGTCCGACTCGCACTTGGCTGCTTTTTTAAATTTCACGACAGATTGATATGAGTTCGCTACCTTAATTTATCTGCAGATGAACACTACAGTAATTGATTTTTCTTAAACATGCGCGGAAATATTGTCATTACTTTTGAATATAGAACACGCGAAGTATCATATTTACGTAGACTAAAAACCAAAATCACTTCCCGGCGCGTTCTCGCTCCGGCAATGTTGTATGAAACGGTGTGCTGTTTGAATTTAGAACTCTTTCATCTATCGTACACATTGCGTTCTCGTGGCTGTATAGCCACAGAAACGTTTACCTTTTGGCACAAACGGTAAAAAAAAAAAAGCAGCCAAGTGCGAGTCGGACTCGCCCATGAAGGGTTCCGTAGCATCAAGTAACATAATATAAAGGTTCTTGTAGTTTGTCGAAAGGTAAATTGCGGTTTACCATATATGACGTATAAAAAAAAACTACTGACTAGATCTCGTTCAAACCAAATATCGTTGAAAGTTTGCATAGTAATGTACAACATATATTTTTTTTAGTTTTATCTTTCTCTTATTTTAGAAGTTAGAGGGGGGGACCAACTTTTTTCCACTTTGGAAGTGTCTCTCGCGCAAACTATTAAGTTTAGAAAAAAACTATATTAGAAACCTCAACATCATTTTTAAAGACCTATTCATAGATACCCCACACGTATGGGTCCGATGAAAAAAAAATTTTTGAGTTTCAGTTTCAAGTATGGGGACCCCCAAAATTTATAGTTTTTTTTCTATTTTTGTGTTAAAATCTTAATGCGGTTCACAGAATACATCTACTCACCAAGTTTCATCAGTCTAGCTCTTACGGTTTCGGAGAAAAATGGCTGTGACATACGGACGGACAGACAGACAGACAGACAGACAGACAGACAGACAGACAGACAGACAGACATGACGAATCTATAAGGGTTCCGTTTTTGCCATTTGGCTACGGAACCCTAAAAAGACGGGTTGCACTCCGGGAGTGCCGGCAGAAGTGAAAACTTGCCGCTCGTATTAAAACTTATAAAGTACTCACTCATTTTCTTTCGCTATTCATAATACCTAAATAAATACAGTAGATCTATAAAATCATGTACCAATGACCACTACTACCTGCCGCGGGCGGCCGCTAGTTCATAAAATCTATAATAGGTATGTACCTATACCTACTACAGTCACGAAAAACGCCTTGGTATGCTTGCTACTAACTATTATCTATTCTGTGACGTTACCGTGTCATAGTAACTACTAGCGTATCTGTAGCGTCTTACGCTTTTTCGATCAAGTCACGTGATCCTGACGCCCTGACGCCCTGACGCGAGTTTAAGATTTTATACCCATTACAGAAAAAGCAGCCAAGTGCGAGTCGGACTCGCCCATGAAGGGTTCTGTAGCACGACGAACTACAAGAACCTTTATATTATGTTACTTGCTGTATCATAATAAGGTTCTTGTAGTTCGTCGAAAGGTAAATTACGGTTATTATGACGTGTAAAAAAAAAACTACTGACTAGATCTCGTTCAAACCAAATATCGCTGGAAGTTTGCATAGTAATGTACAACATATATTTTTTTTAGTATTATCATTCCCTTACTTTAGAAGTTAGAGGGGGGGGGACCAACTTTTTTCCACTTTGGAAGCGTCTCTCGCGCAAACTACTCAGTTTAGAAAAAAACGATATTAGAAACCTCAACATCATTTTTGAAGACCTATTCATAGATACCCCACACGTATGGGTTCGATGAAAAAAATATATTTGAGTTTCAGTTTCAAGTATGGGGACCCCCGAAATTTATAGTTTTTTTTTTATTTTTATGTAAAAATCTTAATGCGGTTCACAGAATACATCTACTCGCCAAGTTCCATCAGTCTAGCTCTTACGGTTTCGGAGAAAAATGGCTGTGACATACGGACGGACAGACAGACAGACAGACAGACAGACAGACAGACAGACATGACGAATCTATAAGGGTTCCGTTTTTGCCATTTGGCTACGGAACCCTAAAAAGTGCTCAACGCCGCTAAAGAAGTTTTCACTTCAAAAATACGGGTTGCACTCCGGGAGTGCCGGCAGAAGTGAAAACTTGATTATTAACGTTGAGCATGTTTGATATTTTGGAATGGTTAGGGGGGGCTTGTTTGTTATTTGGCACGCTGTAACATACACGAACATTCGCGCAAGCGCCCTGCGCTGCCTAAACGAAACAGTAGGCCCAGGCATACATTTTCGCCGCGCCGTAGAGAGGGGATAGCTGTCTACTCTCCATCCGTCTTACGCTTTTTCGATCAGGTCACGTGTCCTGACGCGCTGACGCGAGTTTAAGATTTTATACCCATTACAGAAAAAGTGCTCAACACCGCTAAAGAAGTTTTCACTTCAAAAAAAAATACGGGTTGCACTCCGGGAGTGCCGGCAGAAGTGAAAACTTGATTATTAACGTTGAGCATGTTTGATATTTTGGAATGGTTAGGGGGGGCTTGTTTGTTATTTGGCACGCTGTAACATACACGAACATTCGCGCAAGCGCCCTGCGCTGCCTAAACGAAACAGTAGGCCCAGGCATACATTTTCGCCGCGCCGTAGAGAGGGGATAGCTGTCTACTCTCCATCCGTCTTACGCTTTTTCGATCAGGTCACGTGTCCTGACGCGCTGACGCGAGTTTAAGATTTTATACCCATTACAGAAAAAGTGCTCAACGCCGCTAAAGAAGTTTTCACTTCAAAAAAAAATACGGGTTGCACTCCGGGAGTGCCGGCAGAAGTGAAAACTTGATTATTAACGTTGAGCATGTTTGATATTTTGGAATGGTTAGGGGGGGCTTGTTTGTTATTTGGCACGCTGTAACATACACGAACATTCGCGCAAGCGCCCTGCGCTGCCTAAACGAAACAGTAGGCCCAGGCATACATTTTCGCCGCGCCGTAGAGAGGGGATAGCTGTCTACTCTCCATCCGTCTTACGCTTTTTCGATCAGGTCACGTGTCCTGACGCGCTGACGCGAGTTTAAGATTTTATACCCATTACAGAAAAAGTGCTCAACGCCGCTAAAGAAGTTTTCACTTCAAAAATACGGGTTGCACTCCGGGAGTGCCGGCAGAAGTGAAAACTTGATTATTAACGTTGAGCATGTTTGATATTTTGGAATGGTTAGGGGGGGCTTGTTTGTTATTTGGCACGCTGTAACATACACGAACATTCGCGCAAGCGCCCTGCGCTGCCTAAACAAAACAGTAGGCCCAGGCATACATTTTCGCCGCGCCGTAGAGAGGGGATAGCTGTCTACTCTCCATCCGTCTTACGCTTTTTCGATCAGGTCACGTGTCCTGACGCGCTGACGCGAGTTTAAGATTTTATACCCATTACAGAAAAAGTGCTCAACGCCGCTATATATATAAACAGAATTAAAAGTATGCTTTTACAAAAACTTACTAGGTACACTATTGAAGAATATTTGTGTGACAATTTTTATTCCAGACATTAAAAATATAATAATCATATTTTCTTGAATATAATTTTATTGTCATTTTTATTTTTCTATAGCTGATTATGGCTGTACTATATTAATTTTAATTTGAATGGGTTGGTATGTGTATGTTTTCGCAATTTATTCGAATTATGATTATGATGAATTGTTAAAGATCTTCATAAGCAGTGGAATAGCAACAGTTCTGCTAGTCGGTACTGTCCTATGGCTGATGTGCAGTAACTACGCGGCGGAGTTCCGACGAAGCAGCAAGTTGTATCCTATTGACATCAACCTGTGCTGCTGTCTTGCAGCCGCTACGCAGATTTATGTGCAAGCTGTTATTGTAAGTAACTACTAATATTATAAACGTGAAGTTTGTAAGTATGGATGGATGGCTGGATGGATGGATGGATGTTTGTTGCTTTTTCATGTAATAAATTCTGAATGGATTTTAATGAAACCTTACAATAATCCTACTAATATTATAAATGTCAAAGTTTGTAAGTATGGATGGATGGATGTTTGTAGGTATTTTAATAGTTTTATAGTCTTTGTTGTACCAAGGAAAATTTTAAGTGCGGCTAAAAAAAATTCCACATTTCGTTTTTGTTAATAAGTACCTAATTAAGTAATAAAAAAGTTTCACTTTTACCGTGGTTTCATAAAACCATACAATTTTTTTTCAGGGTGTATCATCTCCCTCACAATGCGAACGTATAGCTTTAGTTCTACATTACACGCATATCTGTTGCGCTATGTGGATAGTAGCGTTGGCGGCTGCTGTGGCAGAATATTGTGCCTGCGATACATTTCTACCATTGAAGTACAACTATTTGCTGGCATATGGAGTGCCGGCTGTTGTTGTTATGGTAAGACTTATCGTTTGAAGAGTTTTCAGCGGAATTCTATAAGTTTAGAGAGAGTTTTTTAATATGCTTATATGGTTATGGCTTTTTGCAGTCACAAAGATTTGATATTGCCCCAAAATTTGATCTTAAAAAATACGTAAATAGCCGAGTAAAATTTGAACCTACTATAATATCAATCACAATCAATTTAACAGAGCTATCTCTAGATCGTTTTAACGGTCTGCAGATAGCTCAATTGCTTGTTCTGTATTTTGTACATTTGGTAAATATTTGTTTAATTGTAAGTTTTTTTCTGTAAATACATGTATTATTTTAACGCTTTTAACATGACATTACACTACAGTAGGTACTTTACATTACAATAGGTACGTAAAGTTTTAAACAGCAGTTATGTTCGGCATTAAAAATCTTTGCATTTTTAGTTTAACTACGCCCTCTCAATGGAACACTACGAAACAAAGCATTACTGTTGGATGTCGATAGAAAAGGGAATGGTCATGGGATTCATGATCCCGGCCATGGTTTTAATCTTAATAAATACTGCTATAGTCATCCTTGGCTTACAAAGCGTCAACAAAAAACAAGCCGAAATGCTCGCTACCAAAATACAGGAGTTAGTCGATCACCACATGTCTCTAAATTGGGCTAAGAACGAAAATGCTGAGAGTTATTGTGACAAAAACGCAAGTATTGAAACGTTGGATAATATCTACACGCCTGGAAGTAGCCGTAAAAATACTGATAGCTCAGAAACACTTGACAGAGAGAATTATTTGAGTGAAGACGAATGCAACTATCCGAATTTGGCGCAAGTTGAAAATGGAGGCGAGGTGAGTGTTGCCATTTTAGAAGTTTTTGGTAGGTTTTTGAAAAAAAATATGGCGGCAAAACGATTGATTTCAAATTTCTACCAAAATTCGAGAGTAATTGTAGACTGTAGCAGTAGTATTCGTATTCCTTTGAATATTGACCTTAATTATTTTTCCAAGGTTATTTCTATCCCTACGATCTTGGGTTAGATCTTAGTGAATTTTATAGCCCAGAGCAAAGGCAGGCCTATGCCCAACAGTGGGTTGAGTCGGGCTACGGATGATGGTGTTGAAATTCTATCCCTAGTCAGAGTTGTTAACCCTACCTAACTGTAAATAAAAAAGTATTCTGTGACGGTACAGTGTCATCACATTATGTACAGTAACTATTGCTAGTGCATCATTCACTTAGTAAAAATGATGAAAGCTTTTATTCATAATCGATGTTAAACGAATGCAGTGAGATTTAACGTAAATAAGCTTACAAAAAAAAATTGCGAACTGGAAAGAAAGATAGTTGAATAACATAAGCCCAGAAAGTTAAAATGAAAACTTAAAATAAGTTGTGAAAAAACCAGTAAAAACATTTAGTGGCAATAAGGGCGCTGACAAAAGTTTGAAGTCCCTACCAAAGCAAACTGTTTACACTCTACTTTTAGCATCAGCTCTAACTTTCAACAGCTTGCACTAGGTATTATGATTGTTGCAGGAAGGGCGGCGCCAAAAGTCCCATTCAGACAAAGGTCTCCTCAATCTTCTGTATCTAGACAACATGTCTTGGAAACTCACTTGGAACACAGAAGGGAATGAGCTGAAGACCTATTTGAACCTATGCCTCGTGCTAGAACCGTTCTTCGCTGTGAACTGGGTTATGGGCGTGGTGGCGATAGAGAACGCACAGCATTGGAGCACTCCAACCATTTACCTCATTCTGGTGCTTGCTATGGTATGTACAATAGTACCCCAAGTCTGAGTTATTTTTTTAAAATATTCGTAGGTATAGCCAGACGCGAGAGTTCTCAGCACGCCCGATAGGGGCACTTATCGCATCTTCATTTAAAAACGGCATGGCAATAAGAAAAACCACAAAAAGCTAGACAAGTTTGTATAAATTAAGGTTGAGCTAAGTTTAGTTTTAGATGTTGTTTTATTATGGGGCAGTGTTACCGTTTAACGACAAAGCCCTTTAAATAAAAAAAAAACTCAGATTTGGGGCACCTGCTGAAGCCAGTCTGTTTTTTTTTTCATTTTTAGTTTTCCGTATTGCAAACACGCATTTTTACAGATACTATCTTTCTTTAAAAAACAGTAAGTATAGCACCCTAAACCGAAATGGAGTAAAAATCCAAATGCAGGACATCCAATGGGATACAGAAGATACCTAAACTGTAAAATCTTTAGGTTGTTGGTTTTTAGCGTTTTGTGAAATATCCATTTAGTGTTTCTCAACGTACCTACGTTCGTTCGTACGTACGTTCTCAACGTTTTACGTACCCTGGTTTCGTAACCCTACGTAGAAGGTTTTTTTTCTTAGTTCATAACCAGGCTACCAACTATTAGAAAAGTTCTGTATTTAGCCTTATGTTTTTTACATAATTGTATTTTTTCGTTTTAGTATGTATACCTAGCCGCTACAATCTGCACTACGTTGCCAATAGTTCGTGACAAGAACTCTCCGTGTTGTGACAGCATCGTCACTGAGCCTACTATTATTACTAGAACGAGGTAATTACATAGATTAACACCCTCTACTCTCTACCCTTTGAACCAAAGACTTCCAGGTTCTCCCTGGAAATACAGTCGGGAGTCTATGCCCAGCAGCAGCAGACATCTTCAGTCTGATGATGATTGTGGCATCGATGGGCCAATGGTAAATGGTCTTTATCCCGCACACTAAGTTTTTCTGTGTTGAGAGTATTCGTAATTATGAAAACCAGTCTCTTTTCTAATGCTTGAAAGGAGCCTGTTTGAGACGTACTTAAAATCCTTTCACCACACTGGTTCTAAAGAGCTATGGACACATCAAGAAGTGTCTATTATGGGTTATCTCACTGATGTTCGTGCTGTGCAAGCTTATTTGCTTGCCAAAGCCAAGGAAGGTCTAAAACCACTCATAAATAAATATAGTGGACAAATATTTGCGTTCACCACACAAATATTTGTTTTCGGTGGGGATCGAACCTTACTTCAATAAAGTTCTTTTTCATCCAGAACCACAGACAGCATACCACTCCTGGATCCAGCAGTCCAACAACCAGCCATTACCCCAGCACCAGCAGACACGATAAGCACTATTAGCATTTAACACAAAGGAATAAGGTTCTGATTTGCTTGCCATATTTTTTGGCAACTGCTATCTACGAGGAATAAAAACTCCTGGTTTTTTAAATCCAGTTGAACGTTGCTTAAAGTTGAGCTTTAGTTTATTTCATATTATAACTCGCGCCATTATACATAGACCCGAAACTAGAATGGTACCACTAATTACTTGTCTTGAACTTATGATGGCTCGTAGAAATAGTAAGTTGAAGTGGCAATGGGCAAGTAATATTGCTCGAAGAACCAACATCAACTCGACAACCGTTGGAAAATTAGGCGATGCAAATCAGACAGAAATCTTTTCCGTCGTTTCCTAATGATATTCATTCCTAAATTATAAAGATGTATGACATGCCAACATAAAGAGAAACACAATGTCATGCTGTGCCGTATTTTTTCAACAACTTTATGACTACAGCTTATTGAAAACACTAACTAGTTTGATCATCGTTGATTTAAAAAAAAAATGAGTGCGACGGAAAAGATATGGTTTTCACGGTACGGGGAGTTAATGAAGGTGGAAAAGAAATGGATTTCTAGTCAAAAATGATGGCTATGAGTGAATTTTAAAACATGATTGATAACATTTCTAAATTACATTGTAAGGCTTATTAGTTGTATCTAGAACGCTGTTTACTTTATTTAAGCTATAAGAATATCTATAAAAATACTAATATTATGAGAAAAATAAAGTAGTAAATTTTACGAGTACTAGACCGATTTTAAACTATGCAGATGAACAAACATAGGCTATTTTGTACCGAAAACCCCGTGTGAAGCCGGGCCGGGTCTACTAGTGTTTTTAACAAAATAAAGGAGTTCAAACTTTCAAAATTTCCACATATCTCTTCCAAGATACTTTCCTATTTTATAAGAATTTTAAAGTATTTAGGCACCTACCTACAAGTATATACTTGGATTTGCAAGGCATCTGATAATACTATATGTAATGTTTCTAAGGTTTTTTATGAGTAAGAGATGCGTTGTGAACGCATGTGAAACACGAATTCATTTTCTGTTGCTTAGTATTTTTTGGAAATAAAAGTTCTCAATACGCCCGTTAGGGGCACTTATCGTGACTCCAACCCCACTCAGAAAAATGAGCTCGCATTACTCAGAAAATAGTAAGCGCAACTTAGGCCCGTATTCCGAAACAGCGCTTGAGTCTGAGTCGAGCCTCAAGCATAGATTTTATGACAGTTCTCCATTGAAAAGTGTCAAAAATCTGTGCTTGAGGCTCGACTCAGACCTAAGCACTGTTTCAGAATACGGGCCTAGACTCGGGGTATATTTTGAATGGAAGAAATAAAACACGCTCTTATTCGTGTCTTGCACATTCAAATAAACACCAAAATTGCTTGTAGGTAGGTTAGGTATAACTAGATCTTATTCTTGCGTCTAGAACAGATATTTCATAAAATTGTTACCACAGTTATTGCCTAATTATTTTAATGCAATTAGTACCTACCTACAATACTTACCTACTTACTATTTCCAAGAATATACGTCTACCTCGGCCAGTACAAACACTGAGAAGCTATTCCTTGAAAACTCAAGCGCAAACTAATGGACATGTACATTATTGTACATCCTTCTCGTTCTTACCTATGGCTCGCAGACTTGGTCTTTGTCAAACATCCAGAAGTCCAAAACGCTAGGTTTGTCAGCGGCCGATGGAGCGCAGAATCGCTGACGTAGGGGAAATGGCTGAAGGGACTGGGCCGGCCACGTTTGCCGCATGCCTGACGCACTTTAGGCCACATTGTGCAGCCCTGAGACAGCGAGGTGGGCGCCCCGGTGCCAGTGCGATGGCGGGACATGCTGGACGCTTTTGAGAGGAACTGGCGACTGGTTTACAAGATAGTGGAGAGTGGCGGGTTTAGAGCTATTATTTTAGACTATTTTAGATTTGTAAAAGGATCATATAAAAAAACGGTAGGAACCGAGCCGTAGTTTGTTGCCTGTTCTTCTAGGCTTGGTCGCGTGGAACTGGCACCTAGACTCACCTAGCTATAAGACGTTTCAAAGTGATTCTTGTATCGTATTGAATAAACGCTTATTGAATCTTGAATCTTGAACCTAGAGGGAGGCCTTTGCCTTGCATGAGAATCGGGCTAATAGTAGGTACAATACTTCAACGTTCAAATGGGTACTAATAGATTTTGGACTTTTCTACGCCTTTAGTTTTTCTTCAAGAGTATGGTCACAGTATAATACAGTTTACTGGTAGCTGTTAGCATATTATATGACGCTACCCGGCTTGCATTGTGACCCATAACACAAGAAATGCATCGGAATCACTTCTTCTTTCTTATCCTATCCCACTTTATGTGGGGTCGGCATAACATGTAATTTTCTTCATTCCCCTTTATCAGCATCGGGATGGCTTGCACTGTGACCCATGTGACCAAGAAATGCATCGGAATCACTTCTTCTTTCTTATCCTATCCCACTTTATGTGGGGTCAGCATAACATGTCATTTTCTTCATTCCCCTTTATCAGCATCGGGAAGGCTTGCACTGTGACCCATAACACAAGAAATGCATCGGAATCACTTCTTCTTTCTTATACTATCCCACTTTATGTGGGGTCAGCATAACATGTCATTTTCTTCATTCCCCTTTAACAGCATCGGGAATTACTAACAGAATATAAATGACGTAGGCATACCTATTCTGAGCGGTTTTTTGTTTATCCGCTAAATATGCAAGGATTTGACAAACATTGTACCTAATGTAATTTACGGCTATTTTATGTAATGTAAGACTATGTATTTTGATTGTTATTGAAGAGACGAACATTATTTATTGAATTTCATGTGATAAGCTATTGAATTGAGCTGTGTTGAGCTAAAGGTTTTAAATAAATGTTTCATTCAAACTGCATTTTCTTTTGAACTCCAAAAACTTCTTTAAAACTTAAGTACTCGATATGTTTATTGATTCTGCGATGATAAATTCCTCTTAGTTAGCTACGTTACTTATGAAATCCCTTGCACAAATAAAAATACAGAAACTCTATACTTACTCAGGAACAAGAGCTGTGCAACGTGAGGCGTTTTCAAAATCGTTTTTAACATCTGAAAGTTAGGTGAGTCTAGGTGCCAGTTCCACGCGACCAAGCCTAGAACAGGCAGCAAACTATGGCTTGGTTCCTACCATTCCTAAAGTGCGTAACTTGCGAGACATAACTTTGCTGCGGTGACCTCTGAAGCCCTGTTTCCACTGCGAAAGGGTAATGTGCGGAAAATGGTTAGGCGGAACGGACTCCTTTTTAATGAAATAGGTTTGCGTTTCCACCGACGAAGAGTTGGTCATGAGAAACGAGCGGACTGAGCTCAACGGAAAATGAGAAATGAAAAACGAATAGATAATTTCCACAGAGAACGAGTTCAGTTGAAGTTTTGAGCTGGTTGCGTGTGGTCATGTTGTTGCGATGTTATCGAGTGCCCCGCTCACCACTTTCTGTGTGGAAACGCTACTATATAAATTGTAATTGCGAGTTGAGTGGAGTCCGTAAGTACTCCGCTCCGCTCCCTAGAACTGAGCGAGCTCATTTCTACTCTTTCTACACGCTCGGCTCTTTCCGTCCGACTATTTGTTGGTGGAAATACAAGTATGCAGTTTGTGTTTGCGAGTTTAACGAAGTCATTAATGGGTCCGTTCCGCTCGCGGTGGAAACCGGGCTTTAGTATCAAGTGGGCAATAAATAGAGGTAAGATTGCTAGAACAGCTTTTCAGGGTCTTATTCTAAAAAAAAAAGTGTACAAGCCTTTGCATTTATTGTAGATGATTTATATAGCGTCAGAGGCAACTGGTGATTACTCAAGCCCTACTTGCGGGACGCTATAGTGCCTGGGACAGGATTTTAGATGGAATAGGCTTGCCCAGCACCTATACCATCCTGACAGCTTAGTCGGCCTAATCCACAGGAAAGACATGGTCAATACGTGCGGAACGGACTAAGCAGGGTTCCTCACGATGTTTTCCTTCACCGTTTGTGTCTTATTCTAAGTTTTAAGTGCTACAATAAATAAAACAACTTATTCACTTATATCGAGAGTGTATTATTGGATAAAATGGTTACAAAATACTTATCCACGCCGGCATACCCCGCGTCACAACAAGCCTATCAGCAAGTAACCCAAACGAAAACTAGGCGTCCATACAAAACCTTACCATTTATATTACATCATAAACAGTACAAAAAGCCGACCAGCGAACGTAACGCGCGAAAATTTGAGCTTATCTTACTCTTCAGGAAAAAAAAAATAGAAATAATTAGTATAATTTAAAATAATATACCTTACGCTACAGATAAAATGGCCGCCGATAAATCTGTCGACGATGACAGCAAAGGGAGGCGATAATGTACATCCTGATATTGTACACACCGTTATTACGATGCCAGTTAAGCCACATGTACACTGTAGCAATTCAAACATTAATTTTTACTTTTTTGTTCTGGCACTAGATACTTAAACTTGTACTTGATACTAGGATTGGTTAGGTTATGTTAGAACATAAAAATTACGCACAAGGCGACCGAGCAGAGCGAGCGTGCCGCAGTGCCAGAAAATGATTTTTTTTCAATGAAATCAAAGGCCTCCTTTTTACAGCAATTATTCATTGCTAGATAAACAAAATTAATAATCCAAATATTGATCTGCTTCAGTGTACGGGCACAATTTCCCAGTGGAAAAAGTGGCATCGTTCTAACAGTGTGTACATTAACTGGTCGTACATTAACCGGGCCCACAGCAAAGCGAAGGATTGTTATACATAAATATGAGTGGCCCCCATACCCTCGGATAGAAATACTGACTGTTGATAGGGGTTGTTATTGCCTGGGGACTTGTTTTAATGTAAATGCTTTACTGGCGGTCCGTAGCGCGTAACTTCTCTTCGACGGCCTCCTGAGAGGCTTCGGACGCGTCGGTCGCTTGGATGTACTTCTGAACACCGACCAGGGACTTCTTCAGGGCATCGAACGAGCTGGGGACAAACAAATGGGGTTTAATCAAAATCATACATACATACATAAAATCACGCTTTATTCCCATGGTAGGCAGAGATCACGGATTTCCACTTGCTACGATCCTGACACACCTCTTTCGCTTCATTCACTCGCTCGCATAACATTCTTCATACATGCTCGTCGGTTTAGGGTACTCCTAACCTGGCCTTTCTCTAAAACGTCTGCGATCTGATCGAAATACATGCGCCTAGGTCTTCCCCTTAATCAAAAGTGTTTATTCAGTAGAATCGCAAGGATCACTTTAAAACGTCTTAAAGCAAGGTGAGTCTAGGTGACAGTTCCACGCGACCAAGCCTAGAAGAACAGGCAACAAACTACGGTTTGGTTCCTACCGTTTTTTATGATCCTTTTAATTTTTTGGTTAAATTTTAATGCTGCGATATTATGTCAAGTAGCCTGTCAAAACCAAATATTTATTCAATCTTCTTCAAATCGTGACACTGGTTAGATAGAGACATAAAAAAATCCCTACGTGTTAGAAAAGGATAGACATAGGTTTTTGCAACATTTTGCATTGATGCTGTTCCTATTAGTCGTAGCGTGATGTTATAGCCTTCCTTGATAAATGGACTATACAACACAAAAATATTTTTAATTAAGACCAGCAGTTCCCGTTAGCGCGTTCAACCAAACAAACTCTTCAGCTTTATAATATTAGTATAGATGTATTCAAAACATTACTTTGCAACATTAACGTCTCCACATTAAACAGAGAACAGTGTCTTTCTTGTACCATCACTTTGACATTATTGCTATTTTAACCTAGTTTTGCAAGCCAAATGCATTTTCTACACAATTTAATAACTCGACCTACTTCTTCCGCTACGATTTATAGGGGTTTGACTCTAAATAAAGCGTTATCCACGGTTGCCTGGTAGATATAACTGTTAGCGGTAAAGCCGCCCATTGTTAAAAGTGTATTCTTCTTACCTAATAAACGCCTAGTGTGTAGTGGTAATCAATATTATAGTTAAGCTCGTAATAGTAACCAACATTATGCTGAGCCAGAGTCCGTTTTGCGACGCACAAAGCTCACCTCTTTAGTTTAGTGATAAGTTGTTGTTTATTATCGTTAGTGTGAGTTTTGCTTCGTAAATAAATATTTTTTCTTTCTTTCTAGTAATCTTATACCTTTAAACGAGAAAATCTTGTATATATTTAGGATCTCGGAAACTGCACCAACAATTTTCACGAAATTCACTATACAGGGGTTTTCGGGGGCGATAAATCGATCTAGCTAGGATTAATTTTTAGAAAATGACGAGAAGTTGGTGTTTTGCAATAATCAAACATAAACTCACTAAACGACTGTTCCTGCCATCTATTGGCGATTGTGAGCAACTAACTGCAAGCTAGAAGGCGTTGTTAATTAAAAATAAGCCAATAAAGATACGACTCTTCCTGACATCTATTGGCAAATAATAATACCATTTTTTTTTAAACCCGAGCGAAGCTCGGTCATACCGGCTCGTATACTAGTAATACGCTAGTATACATATAATTAAATATATATAGATTTGTGTATTGAACATGATATCGATTAGCTTCATCGATAGCTATTCTCTTATCGTGTTACTATCAATAATTGTATTAGATAAAACTGATACGAGTTTCGATATAAATTCTCCATTTTGTGCGATCATGACATTGCAATGATATAATAAAGTTATTTCCATCTTCTGTGGGAACATCTTGCGTCATACCCGATATAAGATTCGCGTCTAAAATATAAATTATGTTTAGCTTTCAAAATGTACGCAATTCCAGTGTGTTCTTAAACGGTGGGGAAACTATAGTAGTAGGCTTAGTCAGCTCCGCACGTCTTTCTTGTTGTTTGTCTGGTGTTATATTGTGTTAGTATGTATTTACAAAAAGCAGCCAAGTGTGAGTCAGACTCGCCCATGAAGGGTTCCGTAGCAACAAGTAACATAATATAAAGGGTTTTGTAGTTCGCCGAACGGTAAATTGCGGCTTACGATTTATGACGTATAAAAAAAAAACTACTAACTAGATCTCGTTCAAACCAAATATCGTTGAAAGTTTGCATAGTAATGTACAACATATTTTTTTTTTTAGTTTTATCATTCTCTTATTTTAGAAGTTAGAGGGGGGGGGACCAACTTTTTTCCACTTTGGAAGTGTCTCTCGCGCAAACTATTCAGTTTAGAAAAAAACTATATCAGAAACCTCAATATCATTCTTGAAGACCTATTCATAGATACCCCACACGTATGGGTTTGATAAAAAAGTTTTTTGAGTTTCAGTTTCAAGTATGGGGACCCCCAAAGTTTATAGTTTTTTTTCTATTTTTGTGTAAATATCTTAATGCAGTTCACAGAATACATCTACTCGCCAAGTTTCATCAGTCTAGCCCTTACGGTTTCGGAGAAAAATGGCTGTGACATACGGACGGACGGACAGACAGACAGACATGACGAATCTATAAGGGTTCCGTTTTTGCCATTTGGCTACGGAACCCCAAAAAAGTATACACATAATTATAAGTATAATATCACCTAGCTAGATAGTTCGTATAGTACAAGCAATGCTTGCTGTGCCGTAGTTTGTTGCCTGTTATTCTAAGCTTGATCGCGTGGAACTGGCACCTAGGCTCACCTAGCTTTAAGATTGTTTCAAAGTGATACTATTGAATAAATACATATTTGACTTGACTTGCTTAATTTGGAGCTAAAAAGTGTTGCGTGGATTGTCCACAATATTTATTTTATTTTTTGGGCAGATATGCTAGATTGGGTTCTTTCCCAACCCACCTTAGGATCGGAACGTGGGACCACCAGTGCACGAAAGCAGCTTAGCTGCCAAGCGAGAAGTAGGGATAATTACCTGGAGTACAACATCTTCTTCTTAACCTTGGCAGTGTCGGGGCACCAGGACATCAGGAACAATTTCTGCTTCTTGCTGGCTTCGGACGTGCCTTGGCACTGGTGCGTGTACTCAAAGTCGAAAAGGCCATATCTGGAAATTGAAAGCGTACAAATAAGTTTTAAATAATAAATTAGCTTAGTGGAGGACGCCCTCCGGCAAGGTGGGGGGGCGACGATCTGCGAAATATAGCTGTCAAGCACTGGAGGAAAGCCGAACCGGGCTCAGTGGCGCGTCTTGGGAGAGACCCACGTCCAGCAGTGGACTGATATAGGTTCACGATGATGAGGGGTAAAAGAAGCAAGGCTGGAAATGGAATTGGGCCGGCCACGTTTGTTTTTAACCAAAAGTGATAGTTTTTTTTTCTATTTTTGTGTAAAAATCTTAATGCGGTTCACAGAATACATCTACTCGCCAAGTTTCATCAGTCTAGCTCTTACGGTTTTGGAGAAAAATGGTTGTGACATACGGACGGACAGACAGACAGACATGACGAATCTATAAGGGTTCCGTTTTTGCCAATTGGCTACGGAACCCTAAAAAGTCAGTAGCGAGCTGCTTGACTTCATCTTTTCTTGTATCACATACCTGCATTCTCCAGTCCCAGCCTTCTGCAGGTCCTCTAAGAAGGAATCGTACTCGGCATTGCGTTCGCCGACCGTCTCCACGTCGATTTGTTTCTCATCGCGAATGTAGAAGACAACGTAGCGGTGCTTCTTGTCCTTTTTGATCTCCTCGTACGTCGTTTTGCACGCATCTGATACTGTTACTCCTGACGCCTGGCGAAAACAAAAATAATTTGAAGGAGAAAGTCTTCGGCAGTCTGTCATTACATTTTCAACCTACTACTGGCGATCTTATGCTGCCTTCCTACGGTGCGTGGTTCTGCAGATCATCACGCACCGCGCACGACGACGCACGGCAACGCACACAGAAAATACTCCTGTGCTACCGCGCACCTCGGCGCACGAGACCGTTCCCATCGTGTGTCGTGCGAGCTGGTGCGGGCTGGTGCGCGATATCACGCACCAGTGGGAAGGGGCTATTAGAGGGCCTTTATCGTAAAACTGCTGGTTTGTACTTTTCTACTTCACCATAGCTGAGTATACCAAATGCACGAAAGGAGTCTCTTTGAGGAGCACTTCAAATTCTTTCATCACACTGCTTCAAAAGAACTATACCAATTAGTCAAATAAAAATATTTTCGTATCTGCTTCAGACTAGTCTAAAAGAAAGATGGCACGATTTTAACTAGGCAAATAGCGTTACTAAGATATGGTGAAATAGGGGGTTACTCCCACCAATGCCTGACATTTGATTACCCTGGTACCTTTACCAGAGGAGCAGAAATCTAAGAAGTGGCTTGCCAGAATAAAGTCAAAATAATATCTACCAATTTGAACCTACAAATACATTATCTAACTAGATAACATTTGATTAAAGGTACCAGGGGTGCAGAAATCTAAGAAGTTGCTTTAGATAACACATAGAAAGATAAATTTCTTGACAAGACTCTGTTTTAGCGTTCCACTGTTTGGCAAACGCCGTCCTAGATCTCTAAATACCGTTAAAAGCAATTAAATGGATACGAAATGCGCAATTCCATGAATTTCAGCAGTCACAATTCGCGTTTCAGAGCTCCTTTGTGACTGTAATACCGAGAATACAAATGCCGGTCTGCAGACTAATTGAAATATCTTTGTGCCTTTTGTAGATCTCAGGCCTTTCTATAGCAAAGATTTTATACCCTTCATGCCATTGTTGAACGCTTTCATAAAACGGATGAAAATATACTGCACAACGTTTTAGTTCTTTAATGCGTTATTTTTAAACTGTTGAATTTCAAACGGAACGTATTTGATAGGTTAATGACGTACGATGTGTGTCACCTACATACTATTTAGTACGCAGTGGCTTAGGTGTTTTAGGATATTCTCTTCTCACCACGTGGAAACAGTTCCAGAAGTCTGACATGATGCTGCTTCGACTTTTAGAATTAGTAACTAGATCAAAACTCCTTATCGAGGAAATGCATTAGAACATAAAAGGGATGTATGAATTTCTACCAAACTGACTAAGATCCATTTCAGAACTGTCAACTTTCTAACTAATAAACATAATCTAACTAATAAATGATTTATCTATCTATCTATCTATGTAATTATGCTTGTTCCATTAGCTAGTTGTATAAAAAAAACCAGCATGAGAATAGGAGCATTCGTTTCCAAACCACGAGGCCAGAGACGGGAAAAAAGACACATACAACAACTTATAACACCTCTCTTTTTGGTCGAAGTTCAAAAAGAGATATGGCAATGACATCATTCAACATGAATAACACATAATTTAGGAAGCAACACTACGTAAAATACGTGTACGTAATAAAATTCCTATAAAACGCTGGTTTTCAATGTCAGACAGAGCCACAGAAAAGCAAAGTCCTTCCTAACAAACGGAATAAGTTCGTCTAATTATAGGCCGCCGATATTATTATTGTTCTATTTTCCGCCAGGCAACACGCCAAGATTTTTTCTTTCGATACGGAACGGATACCCTTAAGAACGTGCTACATTTGAAGCATTCTTTGGGGAATCTGAGGGCCTGCTCCGTTGAACGATGGACGAAGGTTTGCATTGACGAGTAATATACTAGGCTTTGACTTGGTACAAAATCCGCAGTACATTGTCGATAAGGGACACTACAAACCAAGCTATAGTTAGTAAGGACAAGTCTAATAGTGCCTTATGTTGAGTACCTGTCATAATTATTGGTCCTTCGAGCCGGATAGAATCCACGTTAAGGAATGTCTGTGAGTGGTTATTTACCAGTAAGTATTATCTAATCTCTCACTGAATAAATCGAATTCTACTTAACTCAGGTTGGAGAATAAAACAGTTCACTCGTTCAACCAAAGATGAGAGGAGAAAGAGGTGCCTAACACCTAAAAGAGCTTTGTTTATGCATTTTATTTGAAGGTCGCGTGGTACTGGCACTTAGACTCATCTAGCTTTGAGACGTTACAAAATGATCCGTCATTAATTCTTTAATGCACACAGAAATATTTACAAATAAGTAACCTTAACATAAATATTTGATTTGATTACACACACATAATGCCACAAACCACTGTGTGTATATTGGTCATATTGCTATTCCTTTGATTTAAAAAACTTATGAACAAGCCCAAAGCCCCAACTTTGGGACCGATATTAACATTGTTAATACGATGGAATAGGTAATTAGTTTCCGTCGTGATCTCTATTCTGACAATTTGTAATAAACAGCTGTTGGAAGCATTCATATTGCGCTATTTTGAACGCTGACAAGAGCGAAACGTATGAAATTGCGCAAGTAATTTTCTTGTACCTCTCCCACACCCACTGTAACACGGATAAATGCGTCTAAACTCATTTACTTTAAAAAGAAAATGTTATGACAAGTTAGTTACTGAGGTTAACAGGCACTTACGTTCGTGACTCGTAAGACCTTTTGCTGCTGTAGCACACAGAAACACGACACACACTTCTCCAGTATCGATGTATTGTTTGTATCTTTCTTTTTTAGTGTCCTTACTTTTTACTGGTTGATGTGTGCTTATGTAGTAAATAAATAAATGTCTATGTCTATATGAGAGCGAAAGGTACGACCACACTTTGGGCAAGAAAATGGTGTGGTCCTTACAGATGGTAGAGGTCAAGCAGCACGTTTATGCCTGTCAAGTGCGTTGGTGACACAACAAGTTAAGCCATGCTTGGTCATGGGCAATGCCTTCATCGAGAAGAGTTTTCACGCCACCTCTTCCTATTTAGCTGGATCAATATCAACAGTGTTCATGTCACGCTTGGCACTGTCCTTAAACCGAAGTATCGGGCCTGCCAACAGGTTTTAAGTTCACCAAAATTAGGAATAAGGGTGCATACAAGCTTTGAGGACACACAACAATAAATCATTTTTAAAAGAGAAATGAGAATCTTCAAGAAATGCGTCTTTCGAGTGTTTGAAGACTTTGTTTTAATAAGTGCGTTTATAATTTAGGTTTTTTTAGAGTTCCGTAGCCAAATGGCAAAAACGGAACCCCTTATAGATTCGTCATGTCTGTCTGTCCGTCCGTATGTCACAGCCATTTTTCTACGAAACTATAAGAGCTAGACTGATGAAACTTGATGAGTAGATGTATTCTGTGAACCGCATTAAGATTTTTACACAAAAATAGAAAAAAAAACAATAAATCTTGGGGGTCCCTATACTTGAAACTGAAACTCAAAAAATCAGGCGAGTCCGACTCGCACTTGGCTGCTTTTATTTTAATAGGACTTTAATCCCCAGACACGGTATACATTCCTTCTGGTACTTGATTCTAGAGCAGGGATCCCCAAACTTTTTGGACAAGTGACCCCTTTTCCAAAATAAACAGTTACCTCAGACCCCCATGGCCAAATTACCTACTTTTAAGATCAACCCCCTTATTCGCAATGGTCCGCTAACATAAAACAGCTGCTACAGATCTTTTTGGACAAGTGACCCCTTTTCCAAAATAAACAGTTACCTCAGACCCCCATGGCCAAATTACCTACTTTTAAGATCAACCCCCTTATTCGCAATGGTCCGCTAACATAAAACAGCTGCTACAGTATGTTATTTTTCATAGGTCTCTCTCGACTTAGGTCAATAGAAAGAGACAGAGTGAGAATTAGCAATGCTTTAAGTTAAATGAATAAGGGGGCTTATCTTTAGTTTTTTCCCATTCATACAAAATAGCTAGGTACTAAGGTAGCAATTGGAAAAATGAGTAAAGTTGACTGCATTTTCTCATCAAAATCTAACAAAATAAACGTATGTTGAGACTTTACATTACTACAACAATGCTATTTCCTACAAAAATATTGATTATTCTTAGTACACGTAACATAAACAATACAGTACCTACCTACCTATCTTAAATATTTGAAATAAGAACTTATGTTAATTTAATAGGGGTCGATTTTTAGACCTCGTCGACCCCCAAAATCAGTTTTCGTTTATGTCGACCCCTAGGAAACCAATATCGACCCCAAGGGGTCGATATCGACCACTTTGGGAATCCCTGTTCTAGAGGATGTCTAAAGGCTATTAAGGGGCACTTGGACACGAAACTGAGTAAGGGGCACTTGGACACGAAACAAAGTGGTCGATATCGACCCCAAGGGGTCGATATCGACCACTTTGGGAATCCCTGTTCTAGAGGATGTCTAAAGGCTATTAAGGGGCACTTGGACACGAAACTTTTGGCACACATTGTCTATATTTTTCATAGTACTCCATACATGAATGGTTGCAAGCCCGAGACGTTAGAGTACTAGCAAGTTTCCTCGCTATGTTTCCTTCACCGTTTGAGATCATTGGCATAGACGTAGGAGACACGTTCCAGTAAATTTCCATTCCCTTCTCTACGTGTTATCCCTCTGTGACGCAGGCAGGCCATGAAAAAAATATTTTTCCGTGGCCAAATCATTTAGGCTACGCGAAAACGCCCACAATCTCAATACTAATAAACTTTTTTCTTGATGTAATTTTTAACTACGGAATAAAGTAAGTAAATAGGCATTTGCATCTATTGCAGATGATTTTAGATATCGTCGGGGGCAACTGGTGTAACTATAGTATAATCTCAATAATCCGGCACTATTAGGGTCCCGGATAAATGATCTTGCCAACGCCACAGGCAATGTAGTAGACGGGAAAATACTACTCAAGACTTGTTTAGTGTCTACCATTGACACGTTATGCTGCCTTCCTACGGTGCGTGGTTCTGCAGATCATCACGCACAGCGGACGACGACACACGACAACGCACACAGAAAGGGCTCCGGTGCTACCGCGCACCTCGGCGCACGAGACCGTTCCCATCGTGTGTCGTGCGAGCGGATCCGCCTCCGTGCGCGATATCACACACCGGTGGGAAGGGGCTATTAGAAGAAGAGTGCCGGATTACTGGAATGTTCGGATTCTTCTCGTCTACTGAAGTGCCGGTTTAGTGAGTTCATACTGTTTTTCGGAAACAGTATGCAGTAACTAAAGGGCCTTATGGACAAGTTAATTGACTAAATAATCATGTACACGTTGTGACAATGAAAATGATTGTGCAAATTTAGATAAAATTATTGAGTCGCATCCATCAGTCACCCATGTTTCTGTGATAAGTGTGTGCAATTCAATCGTAAACTTCCCACTCTTATCGCAACAGCTTAGAGTTCTGTTTACCACGGTTTCAGGGTGAATGCCTGGTGATTCACGACTGTTATCAATGCCGCCTGGGGTCAAATCGAGGGAACGTAAATCATTATTTATTTTATTTGCAAAAGTAACAAATCCAATAAAACTGACGTATTATTTATAATTGTGTCCTAAGGTCTTTATAATTTCTTTAATGGGGCCTGTTCTAATGTCAATGACATTTATCATCAATCGTGTGAATAGAAAACTCTTTTACAGCTTGAATTTAATATTCATCATTAGCCTGAATAAGTCCACTGCTGGACACAGGCCTTTCAGAGGGGCTATTCTGACTTTTGCAACACCATTTTTGGTGTCGTGTAAGACATAAGGTGTCGTGTTAGCGTTTTGTAAAGAGGTTAAAGATCCCGATTTTGTATGGAAAAACGATGAGCGCCTCTGACGGGCTTTGCGAGAAATAATATTGCTACGTATCTTCACTTACTATCGCTAACACCGGTGATAGTCTATCGTCAACACCAAAATCGTACTAAATCTTTTCGTTAGCTTCACGATTCTGACGGTTTTTGTGTAAAATGCTATTCTTAGTTTCGGAATGCATTTGACAGCTTCACGATCGATCAATCAAAATGAATTAGTAAACAAACATTTATTTGTGCATTTTTGAAGTCAATAATTGCTTTTGAGAATGTCTGCAAGATGTTATTTTGCAATGCGGATGGTCGAGAAAAACCGGGTTCGTAAATTACGGGATCTGCGGGCTGGTTTACGGAAAGCTTTCAATCCTATCGAAGATCTTCCGGAGACCATATTTCGTCGTCGGTATCGTTTGTACAAGGTTGCCTTCGCGTTCCTATGCGAAGAGTTGCGACAGCATAACGACCTAAAGTCTTCGCAGCGCGTGAGCTTTGAATTAAAGGTGAGTTATGTTATTTTCATTAATATGTACCTACCACCTAAGATTACCAACCCGGTATTACTGCTTATGTAGGTACGTACAAAGGTGTCCCTCAGGAAAACATCCTAACTATATGGTAACTATTTAAGTACTTTAGATTTTTACATAGAAGATATTTTTGTTTGAGCTTCGTAATAAAAATTATCAACATCATTTCAGGTGACTCTGGATACCCACAGTGGCCTTGGCTCATGACACCATTCTTAAATGTTACTGCAACTCCCCAGAAAGAATGTACAACCAGAAGCATATGAAAGCCTTGGTCACAATAGAAAACACTTTTGGCTGGTTAAAAACAGTTGGCGTTGGGCAAGGATAGGGTCTTGCACTACAAGCCAAACAAATGTGCACAGATCATACAGGCTTGTTGTGTACTTCTCAACTTAGGCCTTGATTTTGATTGTTCAGATCCCGAAGAAGATCTAGTTATCAAAAGCCAACATGTGAATTATTTGCAATGTCTGTACCTACCTACTATTTTCGTATCTTATTTTTATATGCTGTGTAGGTACTTTACTATTACTAAGCGTAGCGTGTGCGTGTTTTGTAAAAAGATCATACAAAAAAGTAGGAACGAAGCCGTAGTTTGTTGCCTGTTCTTCTAGGCTTGGTCGCGTGGAACTGGCACCTAGACTCACTTAGCTTTAAGACGTTTCAAAGTGATCTTAGTGATACTGCAGAATAAATTCTTTTTTTTTATTTGAGTTTTAATTTAAATACGCCCTTTACTCCAGATCGGTTTTAATAAATAAGTCTCCTGAGTTTGCTCGTGCGCGGCGTCGTGCTGGTGAGCGGTGGTGGCGGCGACCACGCCGTGGTGAAAAGCGCCGGCGAGGTGATGGTGCTGGATAGTGAAGTATTACATAACATCAGTGTAAATCAGTCTTTAGGGATCCGTAGTTCTGGATATCAGGACAGAACATATATATAGAGTATATAGCGTCTCAATTCATATTATGCTGAAAGCCCGCAGAATTCTAAGGATTTTTGGTAAACCAGATCTTAAAATAGACGAATACAACAAGAGTTACCTACGATTTGGCACGAAAAAAACTTCAAATGCTTCTCCTGTAGGCCTACCATGAGCTCTGTCTGGCTCTGTCTCTGGTTCTGGTTTTGAGTCTGTGTGAGTGTTGACTAAATAAATCCTACGTCAAAACGTCATACACACAGAATAATGCACTGGTGAGCACTCACACAGACTCAAAACCAGAGCCAGACAGAGTTCATGGTAGGCCTACTGAACAATCGTGAATTGTCAGTCAATTGAACCAGTCATCTTTATGGTCTTTATTTTGAGGAATCTATGCCCGATCCATGTTGGCAACTTGCTAAAAAGCAGCCAAGTGCGAGTCGGACTCGCCCATGAAGGGTTCCGTAGCATCAAGTAACATAATATAAAGGTTCTTGTAGTTCGTCGAAAGGTAAATTGCAGTTTACGATTTATGACGTATAAAAAAAAAACTGCTGGCTAGATCTCATTCAAACCAAATATCGTTGAAAGTTTGCATAGTAATGTACAACATATATTTTTTTTAGTTTTATCATTCCCTTATTTTAGAAGTTAGAGGGGGGGGGGACCAACTTTTTTCAACTTTGGTAGTGTCTCTCGCGCAAACTATTCAGTTTAGAAAAAAACTATATTAGAAACCTCAACATCATTTTTGAAGACCTATTCATAGATACCCCACACGTATGGGTTCGACGAAAAAAATTTTTTTGAGTTTCAGTTTGAAGTATGGGGACCCCCAAAATTTATAGTTTTTTTTCTATTTTTGTGTAAAAATCTTAATGCGGTTTACAGAATACATCTACTCGCCAAGTTTCATCAGTGTAGCTCTTATGGTTTCGGAGAAAAATGGCTGTGACAGGGTCGGACAGACAGACAGACAGACAGACAGACAGACAGACAGACAGACATGACGAATCTATAAGGGTTCCGTTTTTGCCATTTGGCTACGGAACCCTAAAAATGAAGACTTCGTGTTAGATTCATTGCGGCCAACATCGAAATGTTTGCGTCTTATCACCATGTCAATTTGCCTAGGGTAGCACGAACACGAAGTAAAGAGTGAAGGTAACACCCAAAAGCTTGTCAATTCTCAGAATAACCTCTCTGATGTGTGGAAGGGTTTGGCGTAGTGACCATGGTTGGTAGGTATACGTATACGGATCTGTGAGCGCACTAAATTTAGAAATTCAGTTGTCAAAATGCCTTATTTTAGTTGTAGGTACCATCAACATTTACAGGAGGTGATGGAGAGGGCAAAACCTCGTTGAGAGTAGCACACAAGACCGTGATTTCTCTCATTGTTTGACAGTGATTTAGAATTAGATAATGCCGTCTCCATGTTCAAATACGATTTATTCATTCAGATCTAACTGTGTACATTACAGAAAAGTATGTCATCTCAGTGATTGAGAATGTTTTGAGCCGTTGTTTGAACAGGTGATATATGAATGACTAATACTGAATGTGCCGCTCCGTTGAGTCTAGGCTTGGCATTTGTCAGTTCAAATTTAGCCCACGATATGAATGCAGTCGCTCTGATATTAGATGAATAAGCTTGGTATCTTATTCATGCGTGATTTGCTAGGTCTCACAATACAGCCGTTCTTCCGTCAGCTATTGGTAACTACCGCGTAAACGACTCACTTCAGACCCACCAAGGTCTGTCGGCTACATTATAAACGTAACTAATCTCCATCATCTCGATTTTTACATTGACTAAAGTTTTTCAAATATCAATTTATTTTAATAATGACAGGACGGAAGCATATTTTTGACGAGGCAACGTCTTATAATACGATGGAGCCGGCTGCACGCACGAAAAAACATGACTCATGCGACGTTACCTCGCTCTGAGGCGTTCCATTTAAGGCTTGAAGTGCAAGCGAGAGCGCGGAACGAGCGACAAAGAGGCACAATCGGCCTCCGCGTTCGACATCTGTCTCTCTCCTACATAAGTGAGCGATGCGTCCGCGTGGACAGCTGTATGACGTTGTCACGTTCAACTATCGTCAGTAAACCGACTTTACAGACAACCAATTTTTACCAAACATTCAGCTAAGTGCTTTTTTGGTCAGTGTACAATGTACATGCCTGAGGCCGACAAGGTCATCAAGTTGGTGGCTTATGGAAATAACCTTTGAACGCTATCTCTATCTAGTGAAATGGAAAACCTATAGTAATAGAAATAAGGTTAATATTACATACCGGTTGTGTTTTGAAAATTATTATTCACTCATCGGTATTTACGATCAGTATTTATGAGCTTTGATGAAATCAGATACAGAGACAACAGACCAAAAATGGCTTGATTGAATGAAGGAATCTCTCTTCACCTCTTTTGGTGTTTCTCGTCAACGCAGCCATCACGTCAAACATAAAAACACCGGACCACCGCGTGGCTCGACGGAAATAAACACCGCCAGAGACATTGGCCACGAAGGCTTCTAATAATAAACCAGTAAACTTACACACGTGCGATTTACATTATTGGGCTTCGTGCCTTCGTTCTATCGACCGATGCACTTTCTTATACAATACACAGAAACTTCAAACTCAAAATCAGTATCACAAGGGTAGCTTGAAAACGTCTTAAAGCTAAGATGAGTCTAGATGCCAGTTCCACGCGACTTATGGACCATTCCTCATAGGGGGAAGAGGAGGGGGTTGGCAATTGGGACCTACAAATGAAAAGAGTGTATCAGCGTGTCTGTTAATACCTACTTATGGTTGTAGGCAATAAAAATTGCACATGGGCTTTTCGGCTTTGTAAAGCGCTTTCTTTCGGACGTACACTACGCTCTTGTGTCGTCTGCTTGCGTCTGACGTCCTCTATAAAGCCGAAATTATCCGATGTGAAATATTTGTTGCCTACTTCTATTCGGTCTTCATATCGTCGGTCGGATTCATTACCGGAACATTTCCGAAATCACGTTTTTTGAGATAAATATGCAGAATGGTTGGAAATTGAATACTCTATCTAAATCACTAACGGTATAACTCAAATTTTGGTTCTAGTTGACAGAAAACTAATTATTCCGTTAAAGAAAAGTTCCGTTCCGTTCCGATTTCAAAAACTTTAACCCTCAATTACTCAAAACGTATAATTTTGAGATGTTCCACTAATGATTTTCACCGACGATATTAGCTGTAACGCTTAAAATTAGTTTTAAGTATTTCTCATTAAGTGAAATTGTTAATTACTTTTGAGAATAAAGTTCCTTACCTACAATACAAAGGTACAACCTATATTCTAGGGAGACATTGGAAACGCATTCTAAGTCATCGACAACAGCTAGCTAGGCATTAAGGTCACATAGCTAGTTCACTAAGCTTGACATCAAAATATCAGTTTCCTGCGGTTTTCTATAGATATCTCGTTCCGCTGTAGGTTCTAGGTTCAGTGCATTGAATTTCTAAAGATATTCATAAGAAATCCGGTAATCGAATAGTCTGTTTATCTTAATCGAATTTGTAGTTTTTTTTGCGGCGCTATTGATCATAGGGCTTGTTCATTACACACATTTATCAACGTGCATAATAAATAAAGTTTTAATAAAATAAATAGGACATACAGAAGAACATTTACGCAAAAAGTGTGTATTGCTATACACACAAGTTTCTAAGCAGCCTAAAATCTAGAAGTGAGCTGCTTAGCGTAACTACTTTAAAAAATGTATTTATAATGTTGACGTTTATGGAAAATGTCGAGATATTCGAGCATTATTTAGAGAATATGTATGAAGGAAAACGAAATTAGAACTATTATTCCATTAAACCGCGTAGGTAGCAGAAAAAACAGTTTCAATTCAGAGCTTTTCGCTTCATAACTAATTGCGAAGCGTATTTCGTGATACACTTTCTCTTCATTATGCAAACGAGCCGGTATGACCGAGCTTCGCTCGGGTTTAAAAAAAAATAGCATAACTATTTGCCAATAGATGTCAGGAAGAGTCGTATCTCTATTGGCTTATTTTTAATTAACAACGCCTTCTAGCTTGCAGTTAGTTGCTCACAATCGCCAATAGATGGCAGGAACAGTCGTATATTGAGTTTATGCTTGATTATTGCAAAACACCAACTCTCGTCATTTTCTAAAAATGAATCCTAGCTAGATCGATTTATCGCCCCCGAAAACCCTTGTATAGTAAATTTCGTGAAAATTGTTGGCTCAGTTTCCGAGATCCTAAATATATATATATATATATATATACAAGATTTTCTCGTTTAAAGGTATAAGATATAATGTGGTAGACAGAGTCGACACGCGTGTAGACGTTAAGTTTAGTTTTTGGAAGGCATACGCCAATGCAGTGGCACTGCACCAATGCGGGCGATCATGCTACCTAATAGCCCCTTCCCACCGGTGTGTGATATCGCGCACGGAGGCGGATCAGCTCGCACGACACACTATGGGAACGGTCTCGTGCGCCGAGGTGCGCGGTAGCACAGGAGCCCTTTCTGTGTGCGTTGCCGTGCGTCGTCGCCGGCTGTGCGTAATGATCTGCAGAACCAGGCACCGTAGGAAGGCAGCATAATGTAGATAGGTTAGATACTTCTTTTATCACCCTCTATTTATGCTATGTTGATTTTTTGTTGCATTTATGTAAGTTTTTTTAATATACAACTAGCTGATGGAACATGCATATGGCCCACCTGATGTTAAGTGGTACCCATCGCCTATAACAAAGCATTGCCTCGTAGGTCACGCACGTCAGGAACGTGCCCTACGATACACTTCCCTGCGTCTTTCAACTTCAGGCATACAGATGTTTAGCCTCACGTGCCAGTAAGTAGTGTCATAAGGAACGAATATTTGGGAAACACTAAGTTTGTGTGCATACCGTTTGGACCATGAGAAAGATAGATAGAAAATACTATATTGCACATCTAAGTCACTATCACTAAAAAGCGATCTCTTCCAGACCTTGGGATGGACTGGACTTAGAAAGAACGACAGAGGACGAGAAATATCTATCTCAATTTTACAGTTTACAGGAAAACAAATTATCGAAAGCTAAATTGAGCATTTAGAGTGGATTTTTTTAGCTAATCGCGTCATACCTTGTTATCAAAATTTAACAGTAATGCGTATGAGTCATTAAACATTGTTAGAGACCTTTCGAGACTGATACATCTATAATGCTGTCTTAACCTATAATTGGAATAAAACTTGTTTTAAAATGTAAGCTCTCTAGAATATGAATTACATTTTGCCTACAACATAAGTATTTGCAGAATTAATAGGTATCACTATGTCTGTATGCACCCATCACCTGCCTAGAAAACGTAGATGTATCGATGGTCGATGAATTTGTTTAGACTATATTTTATAAGATAGATGAGGGTAGCCCCATATCGTGGAGAATGGAAAAAGCAAAGAGAGGCATATGCCGCATTAAGTTGGACCTTTCTTTACAAAATATCATCACTCGGGATTATGATATTTTGCAAAGAAGCGAGGGTTGTACATGTCACATAAAACGACAGATGTTATCAGACCAAATAGCTCACCCCTTTTCTTTTAGGGTGAATGGAGTCAAGTAAAAGTGGGGCGTAAAATATTAATTCTTCAATGACGAAGTCGGCAAATCACAGAAATAATTCACAAGCAAGGTTATTTCTGTTTTGACACCACGCCCCAATTCTCTGTTACGAATATAATTATTTTGCGTGCTTTACAGTTTGACGAGGATTTATTTATATTTCTTTAAATAAAATACAAGTTTGCGAAAGATTAAGAATTGGAAAGGACTGTAAGAAATTTAACAAATCGATTGAAGACTTCGAATGCGGGATGATTTCCGATACTTAAAATGATGCGAGGAAAAACAAATCAACTAATGCGCATCTGAATAGTGCCTAAAATAGTGTGTGACAGGCCTAAACCGATTTAATTATGATTTTCTATGCGAATTCATAACAAGATTGACCACTTTCTGTCAAAAATACTTGCTTTCGAGTTTTAACAAGCGATTCCAAGCTGTTTTGTTTACTAATTTAGAAGTGAAACAGGTTGATTATCTACAAATCATACTTATGTAGCATGAGTCAAAGCAGCCGGACGCGTAACGATTTTATGTTAAACACACGCAACTGTTGAGTTCTGCACTTGAGGATATGATTCAATGTATTCGTCATTGGCTTCAAATTCTCATCATTAGTTTCTAATAGTGGAATCGGACACAGAAAACTTAAGGTAATATTGGAGTCAGTTCATAGAAGCCGATTTCTCAAAAGGTAAAGTTTATTTACGGGACCTTCAGATAGGTTCCGTATAAAACGGTTTCTCAAGTTTTTTAAAACTCATCTCTTTATTTCGCGAAAATCCATCCGAAACTTTCAGCACACTGAAGCTCAAATGTTCAGGATCATTTGAGCTGTGAAAGTTGAACGACCCAATGATGCGTCATGACTCAGGTGTACGTTCTATAGATGAGTAATAGCATAGCAAGGCAACGTGACCACTCAAGGTCCTCTGCAGTCAAGCTGCTCAACTTACAAACTTGATATTTACGTTGACAAGTCTTTTTATCTGATGGAATAGCCATATGGCACACTTGATATTCATCATCATCCACAGCCCGACTTCACCCACTGCTGGGTATAGGCCTCTTTCTGTATGTGCCACTGTTGCCGGTCTTGTGCCAATCTCATCCAGGTCTTGCCTGCGATGTTAACCACATCGTCTGCCCATCTTGCCGCAGGGCGACCAACGCTTCTATAGCCAGTTCTTGGACGCCATTCAGTCATCGCCTTACTGCACCTGTCATCACCTTGCCTTGCCAGGTGTCCTGCCCAGCTCCATTTTAGTTCCGTTATGCAATTCCCAACATCTTTGACCTTTGTTTGACTTCGAATCTCGATGTTAACACTTGATATTAAGTGGTAAATATCGTTGTAACAAAACATTGCCTAGGTCACGCACGCAGAACGTGCCCTACGATACACTGACCTATGTCTATCAATTTCTGGCATGGTAGACAGGTGTTAAGCATTGCAATCATTACAACAACGCTGCTTCACGGCAGAAACAGGCAAGGCGGTGGTACTTCCCTGGACGAGCCACACACAGAATTCTACTAAGTCTAATTGAGTGGGGGGTAATATCTGCACTGACGTCCCGCAACAATCCAGTCTTCTTTTTATCATGTCACTGTGTGGTGAAAGGATTTTAAGTGTGCCTCCTTTCATGCACTAGTAACTATATAGAATATAGATGATTCATCTCCAAATGATTTATTTATGATTCATTCATCAGTCATGTTTTTATTTTAATGGTGATCTTATAAGGAAAATCAATGGCCTATTGAGTTTTGTTATTACAATGATGAGGAAATAGAAATGTAGAACAACACAGGGCTAACAACCTTTTGTGTCTAGTATCAAAGCAAAAACTATCGTCAAATTCAGTATCCAAACTTGATGTGCTTGGTTATCCACATTTTTTTTTCGACAGAAAAACTCATTGATACACAACTGGATATGAACCCACAACCTTAGGATCGAAAGGCGGGCTTCCACTAGACCCCCCCAGTGCTCTCTTCGCAAAAACTATCCATTAAATACAGAATATCACAGAAAATAATAATCTACGCATTCCGTCACCATTTTCTATCTCCGACTAGGCATGTGTCTCGTTGCCCTGTCCCAATAGTGATCTCCTATTCTCAAAACTGGTTAACACAATTATAACTAAACGCCTTTGATCTTAGGCACTAAAAGACGTGATAAATAAAACGAATGTAATGTCTGTGACCCATAATAGCGTAATTAGATTGGTACCTACTATTACTCTTTATCAAATGATGTGCAAAAACTAGCTAAGGATGTGAGGAAAAAATAGATTGTGTTGTCAATAGATATTCACAATCAATAAGCTAGTGTGAGTGAGATAATGATTTTACAAGGAAAAGGCCATCAGGGATAATAAAGTTTAGATATGTACAGCCCCACCCATAGAACTGAACTTAGATATTCCTAGGACTTTAACTGCAAGATTGCAAAGCATGACTCAGCATCTGCAGTGAAACTTATCTCAAAGAATTATTGAGTAGGTAGTTCACCCTGTTTGCAGCTGACATCTGTCAAATACAATATAGCTAGATTTTAGGCAGCCAGACGATTGACCTTGGCATTGACAGGGCAATACCCTCAGATGATCTCGGGGGCATTTTCAGGTGATTGAATGCAGTAACTGGCTATAGATTAGTCACGAAATGTACTTGACAAACGCGCGCCCGCTATACCTTATATGGTCAAACAGTAATGCGATTGCGCGAGCATTCTCGACGAAGTTCGATGCCCCCGACCGCTTGGTGCGACCGATAAGCGTCTACGCCTCCAGCCTCATATCCTGGCGCAGGGCCGCACGTCCCCCAGCGGAGAAATAGACAAAAAAGGCGTTGCAAGAATAACCTTTCGATCAAACGTGAAATCCAATACCGGATCGCCGTCGCCGGTTCAACAGCTCGGCCGCGAGCCGGCTGCGAACCGACCGGTCCCTGGTGCCATCGGCGAAAACACAACACGTGGCATAAAATAAAATCACTGAACGGTGACAACGAATTTTAGGAAAAGGCGTGCAAACTGCAGACCGTCAGCGCGAATATGGCGGCACCGGGCACACAGGATACGTTTTACATGGAATTGCGACATTTTATACCAATTTTTTACACTTGAAAAACGTAAAAGCACAACACGCACGGTTATCACTGTAATTTGTTTTGTTCACTTACCATTTTAAGATGCTAAAAACGTAAAATTTACACCACTAACTTCACTGGCACCACGACAAACGGCGACCGGAACGAAACTGCCGGAATGTTGGCTAAACTTTTTAACGACAGCCAATCAACGCATGCGTCAAAATGGTCACCGGTTTACTAAACTGTCTTTTTATTTTATTTCTATAGATATTATTATTAGTTTGAACACAATCAGCGATATCAATCGTGTAAACTTTGGAATATTTTTTTACATTCGTTGTTTTTTGATAGAATCAAAACAAATTATGTTAAAATCCTTTGACTATGGACAACTTTTTAAAACAAACTGACAGCTGTGTTCATGTCAGTGCGTTGCGTTCCGTTCTGACTGAAGTTCACAGCGAAATGCTATCACTTTAGACGAAATAAAACTATTAAAAGCCCGGATGCCAAGATCACAGAGATAAGATACGCGTGTATACTGTATTGTTTTCAGAGCAAAGTGTTTATAAATATTATTCCGTCACCTCAAGACGTGAGTCACAGTGACGTGAACATTTCCACCAATCAGAATTTTGGATTCTAGAAATGCCCATTTATGGGCAGACGGATACAGCCCTGAAGTATGCGAGTGTAGATTTAAATTGTGGCGCCGTTTTGCTGCATTGCATTGCATAGACTACACACTTATCTTGGTTACTTGAATGAAACTCCTTCCTCTTCAAAAAGTTTTAATTTTTTTTAAAGGGTGAGTAACGCACTTGCAATTCCTCTGGTATTGCAGGCTACGGTAACCGCTGTCCATCAGGTGCGCCGTAAGCTTGTCTGTATAAAAAATATATTGAATGAACTTGGATCGTCACCATCACCACCAAAGAGTAGGTTTATGTAGTTGTTTTTATATTCTTATTCATAGCTTAGTAAAAAATATCTATTGGCTGCTGGGGCAGTCTCCTCAATTGCCTAAAAAAAATTACTTTCAGCAATGCCTCTGTATTTTATTAATATGTCTGTCTAGGTTCACGGGTCATCAGTCAGTGAACTACCCTTGTAAAGTGATTCTGATGTGATGATTGATTTGATTACAATATAATTATTGATTTGATTACGTGGGATGAAAACTACATAAGATTTCCTGGAAATAAAACAAAATTAGAGCTTTAAAAGTTTATTTTCTATTCAAATGATTTACATTTTATGTTTTAAAGTGGTTTCGAGGTCGTTGTCTAGCCCATAGAAATAATTATTACTTTTATATTAGTAGGTATTACTTTTAATTATTATTAATTACTTTTGTTCATACTATTTTGCCTACACTGAAGAGGAACATTCTCAAAAATGTTTCCCTATCGTTTCATAGATGGCGTTGTACGTACCAGTCAGCTAAAGACGTTTCCTGACGGATCTGAAGTTAGCCATTTGGCCAATCTTTCATTCGCTATTGGCCATTTTTGCACAAATGACTTAGTTCAGACCCGCCAATTTTACAAAGGCCCAAAGAGGTTGGATAAAATGTCTATGCACTGGCTGATCTGTAACTGAGTCGTATAAAATAAAAAACGGCAATCTGCACTTGGGGCTTAGACAATTAGACTTGGGGTGAATTTTGTCAATTCAATAAAAACCGTTTTATTATGTATTATCTACCAAAGATTGCCGTACTTATTTGAAACTAATGTTGATTTTTAAAGACATATTTGGCATATTTGATACCGTTTGAGGACAATTTGTTGCGTTGCAATAAGTCTTTTTTGTAAAATTTGACAGATTGCCGCCTTTGATACTAGAAGACTCAACTTATGTTACTAAATACCATGCCCTAATAAACAAACTTTATGTAGACCACCTTCAAAAATAATGTTTTTGTACTAAAAACGACAAATTATTAAGAATTTCCTGTATACTTATGATACCTCTTATACATAACATATAGATTAGACATAGTCATTTGGCCCACGGAACCCGCTAGAGCCCTTTTTAGGAATGCCATAGCATGACCTGAATCACTAGCTTGAATAAGCATTGCCACGGAGTTTTCTAAATGCTGTCTGACTATTCTAGAAGGTGCGTTTCGTTCAAGCGCTGTGCAAATATCGGCAACTGTGTATGCTGATATTCGGGAAACCTGCTTCTTGCGTTTTGATATTGATTGCGTGAGCCTGAAACAGACAAATTGTTATGATAGATAGAAAATACTTTGAAGCACACACATTTTTTTTATTCAACTAGCTTATAAAACAAGCGACACGTTCCGTCTATAATCCTTGAAGGATTTTTGTTTTCTTTCGCCGTTAATTCTTTGTTCGCCGCACATTGTTTGAATAGAATGCCGTAGGTGCGAGACCGGATTCAAACTCGCGATCTTAGGATTGTAAAATACTTACTTTTCCATAGAATGTGCGATTTCCCCCAATTTCTCTTCATTTCCCCTCTCCAATGGCGTGTGCGACGTGGATTTAGAGCAAAGCATAGAAGTTAGGCCTCGGTAGCACTGCATGAAACATGGCCACCTAAAAAAACACACATTACATAATTTAAGATTTATTCAAGAACAAAAATATAACAGGTAAGTTAGAATAAAAGTTAAGCGTGGCAATGCCACCAGCGTCTTGGGGACGCTTTCGTCTGGTCATCATCATCATCAGCCTGAAGAAGTCCACTGCTGGACATAGGCCTCCCTTACACATTTCAAAGAAGAACGATTCTGACCCTCTCCATCCACCGACTTCCTGCGATCTTAACAATGTCGTCAGTCCATCTGGTGGGTGGGCGCCCTACTTTTCGTCTTCCGTTTCGTGGTCGCCATTCGAGAACCTTTATTCCCCAACGGTAGTCAGTTCTTCGAGCTATATGACCTGCCCATTGCCATTTCAACTTACTAATTCTAAGAGCTATGTCGGTGACCTTTGTTCTTCTACGGATATCCTCATTTCTGATTCTATCAAGTAGTGAAACTCCCAGCATAGTTTATACATAGTTCATATTAGTTTAGTTTTCAGTTATTACATACCTATCTTCTAAAATCTCCTCACGACAAACCAACAGGCTATTTAATATAGCCACGGACCCTTCAAATAACGTGAAGAATGATTGCCAGGTGATATCGCATTTTATGCACGAGGTGTTAAAGCCGAGAATCAAATGCACCATGTGCTGTAGCTCAAATATACTGTCTAGGAACTTGTAGTCCAGTGTTACCTGAAAATGGAAAGTTATAATTATAAATTTAAAAAACTTGAGAAACCGACTTCATTGCCAAACGGCTAAACCGATTTTAATGACATTTGTTTGGGACAATCTGGACGTAAGAATAACCTTCCAAATAAAAAAATAATTTTCTAAATCGGTTCATAAATGACGGAGGCATGCAGTTACAAACATTAAAAAAATTATTTAAAAAAAAGCAGCCAAGTGCGAGTTGGACTCGCCCATGAAGGGTTCCGTAGCATCAAGTAACATAATATACAGAAAATAAACAGGAAACAGGTTCTTGTAGTTCGTTGAAAGGTAAATTGCGGTTTACGATTTATGACGTATAAAAAAAAAACTACTGGCTAGATCTCGTTCAAACCAAATATCGTTGAAAGTTTGCATAGTAATGTACAACATATATTTTTTTTAGTTTTATCATTCCCTTATTTTAGAAGTTAGAGGGGGGGGGGACCAACTTTTTTCAACTTTGGAAGTGTCTCTCGCGCAAACTATTCAGTTTAGAAAAAAACGATATAAGAAACCTCAACATCATTTTTGAAGACCTATTCATAGATACCCCACACGTATGGGTTCGACGAAAAAATTTTTTTTGAGTTGCAGTTTGAAGTATGGGGACCCCCAAAATTTATAGTTTTTTTTCTATTTTTGTGTAAAAATCTTAATGCGGTTTACAGAATACATCTACTCGCCAAGTTTCATCAGTGTAGCTCTTATGGTTTCGGAGAAAAATGGCTGTGACACGGTCGGACAGACAGACAGACAGACAGACAGACAGACAGACAGACATGACGAATCTATAAGGGTTCCGTTTTTGCCATTTGGCTACGGAACCCTAAAAAATGGCAACACCGATTTTAATAAAATTAAAATGGGACCAATCTGGAAGCAGTACCTTTCAGATAAAAAAATAATTTTTCAAATCACTCGCACTCACTGGCTCATCACTGGCTCACAAATGACGAAGTTTTAGTCCTCCTTTTTGATTGGAAGTCGGTTAAAAAGTGAATTTTAGAACAGTTTTCAAATCAATTTTCTTACCAATACATTTTATGAAACATGTTTTCTATGACTGATTTGAAAAAAAAAGAAAGGAGTCTATTCGGTTGTTTTTTTTATTTGTTTTTTATTTGTTACCGCATGACTCCATCATTTTTAAAGCGATTTGGAAAATTATTTATTTATCTGAAAAAGTATGCTTTTAGAGTGGTTCCTAGACAATTCATCCAAATCGGTTCAGCAGTTTCAACGGTTAATACTTCAAGGAACACTTTGAAAGTTTAGTTACGATCATCAGTCTTATATCAGGTTTTTATTTAAATACTAGCTGTGCCCGCGACTTCGTCCGCGTGGTATAGTGTCTATGGGTAGCATTTTTAATTTGCAGCGGAAGAAAACAGTAATTAAATAACAACGTCATATTCGCGTGCACGTGACACAGTCGTCTGCCCTCTTACTAAACTTAGACATATGACTCCCCACTAAACTCCTCCCGCACTCCTCTCCACACTCCCCTCCACACCCCTCCCCCCCGCATCCCCCCTCGCACCTCCCCTCCACACTCCCCCCTGTACTCCCCTCCACACCCCCCCCGCATCACCCCTAGCACCTCCCCTCCACACTCTCCCCTGTACTCCCTCCACACTCCCCCCGCATCCCCCTTCGCACCTCCCCTCCACACTCCCCCCTGTACTCCTCTCCACACTCCCCCCGCACCTCCCCTCCACACTCCCCCCTGTACTCCCCTCCACACTCCCCCCGCACCTCCCCTTCATACTCCCCCTGTACTCCCCCCGCATCCCCCCTCGCACCTCCCCTCCACACTCCCCCCGCACCTCCCCTCCACACTCCCCCCGCATCTCCACTCCACACTCCCCCCGCACCTCCCCTCCACACTCCCCCCTGTACTCCCCTCCACACCCCCTCCTGTACTCCCCTCCACACTCCCCCCGCACCTCCCCTCCACACTCCCCCCCCTGTACTCCCCTCCCTCTACCCCCCCAGCACAAACTTTGAATTTCATATTTTTTTATATCAAATCAACAGACTAAAAAATAAGTTTTATGTTTCTAGCTCTAAAAATGACGATACTTCCATACAACTTTCAACCCCTATTTTCAACCCCTTACAACCTTAAACTTTTTTCGCGATAAAAAGTGGCCTATGTCCTTCCTCAGGCCCTCAACTATCTGTGTACCCAATTTCATTGCAATCGGTTCAGTAGTTTTGGCGTGAAAGCCACACAGACAGACAGAGTTACAAACGCATTTATAATATTAATAAGGATTATAGGCTTGCGTTTGACCGCAATCTCACCTGCTGTCAAGTGATAATGCGGTCGACGTTGTAGCAAGTTCTCTAAACTAAACTATTTGTTACAAATATGAATAAGCAAGGTGACATCTCTCGTCGATTCAACTGATTGCAACTTCGGTTATCGAGCAGGTAAGTAGTTGACTGTAACGTCAAACCTGTAGATGGAGCCACGGTCGCGTTAGTGCCGAACAGTCCCTAAGAATTATTTGTCGAGTGTGATTAGGATTCGATGGCGCAGCGGTGAGTGCAGCCCTGTACCAAGGGGAAGGTCGCGGGTTCAAATCCCGCTCGGCTCTTAACTTTGTTTGGGACATCATAAAAAAACTATTTGCAACAGGTAGGTAAGTGTAGGAACTTACTTTTTTCCCCGCAAATATAACCTCTACCAAAGTATCCAAATCAACCCTTATTACATCACAAACTCCTTCGTCAACCTTCAACACTTTCGAATTCTCATAAACATCTATTTTCCTCTTCCTGGCAACACTGATCGAGTCGTAGTGTTGCCGGATCCAAGACTTCAGGTTGTTGCATGTGGCGTGCATAATGCGGGTCATGGCCCCGCATTTAGGGCCGGCTGTGTTCGCTTTAAGGCATTGCGTCCATAGGTATTTGGAGACCGAGTGGGATGTGAAGTCTGATTTTGTGTTGTCTTTTGTAATGGCGGATGGAGGCTGAAATATAAAAAAAAAAAGATATATTAAATCATTATCTGCCGGGATTTAGCCACAAACTAAGAAAAACTTGTTTATATGGGAACCACCTAGTTATGATATTAATGTTTATATTAATAGGTATGTTGCGTTTGACAGGAAACATAAAACTCACCTTTAAAATGACAAGTTTAGCCAAATCCCCCACGAATTGATTAACGAAACATTCCACTGACACCAACTCGCATACAAACTTCAACACCAATCCCAAATCGTCCAAAAACCCACATTTCTTGCCACCTTTCTCAAACACTTTGAGAAGTCGACAGTTGATACTGAGCCAAATTTGAGTGAGCAATTTGTCTTTGTCGCTAAAGATGTCGTGTGATTCAAGCTTTTTGATTTGCCGTAATGTAATGCTTAGTAGTTGGATTGAAGATTCAATGTGCTGTGTTTTTGAATTTGGGTTTTTTAATGTTTTTATCTGAAATAAAGAAAATATATTGTAGTAGCAGAGCTCTTTATTCAAATTTAAATAAAATAAATTACAATGTAAATAATAATAATAATAATCTAACTACCTTAATTAAGTAGTTATGGAATAAATGAGCTTTTTTATTTATTTATTTAGAGCTCTTTGTGTGTCTCGTGAGGGTGCGTACTACCACCATGCCTATTTCTGCCGTGAAGCAGCATTGCTGCATTTCGGTTTGAAGGGTGTGGGTGCCGGTGAAATTACTGGCACGTGAGGCTGAACATCTGTATGATCCAAAATGATGGACGCAGGGCAGTGCATCGTAGGGCATGTTCCTGACGTGCGTGACCTACGAGGCAATGCTTTGTTGAGAGAAATAACATCTGTATTTACCACACATATATTTGTTATCGGTGGGGATCGAACCCACGACCTACGGCGCAGAAGGCAGAGCTGCTAGCAACTGAGTTGAGAGGCTAGTCAATGAAATCCTTCATTACCTTCATCATCAGCCTGAAGATGTCCACTGCTGGACATAGGCCTCCCCTACACATTTCCAGAAATAACGATTCTGAGCCTTTTCCATCCATCGACTTCCCGCGATCCTAACAATGTCGTCGGTCCATCTGGTGGGTGGGCGCCCTACGTTTCATCTTCGTTCGTGGTCGCTATTCGAGAACCTTACAGCATTACTACTTACAGCATTATCCACGAAAAACTCTAATCCTGACCATAGACAGTCTAAATTTTTCATATCCTCAACGTTCGTACTTTCGCAGTACTTTGACAAAGTCAACGAATAAGCGGCCATAGCGTTGAGTGTTGCCATATCTGTTTCCACACTATCATCAATGTTGCCAGCACTTTTATCGATGTTGCCAGTTTTAAAGTCAATAGTTTTGAAAGTGTCTAACAGAGGTTTGTGTAGTTTTTCTTGTAACTCCGCTAGAATAGACCTAAACGCACCAGCCGTGATAATCTTTCTTTGTTTTACCAATAAGGGTAAAACGATACAGGTTATTTGAAATTTGGCATCATTAAAACCTTCAATACTTCTTGTATTTTTGCTAGAATTCTTTATTAGCAACTCGACTATATTTTTAACCAAATCGCTTTCCATTCGAACTCTTTTTACAGCGGACTCGATTAAGTTTTTGATGACTAATAGTTGATTTGAAGTCTTGATTTTGAGTGTCAATAAATCTATCATCATTGGATCTTTGAAGCAGAAAATGAAATCCACAGGAAATATTTGGTACAGATCTGGAGGATGAGTACTAAGTTCGAAGATATTCTGCAATAGATAATCTATGCTTCGTCGTATTTTTTTCGACTGGCAAGACTTTTTTACAGCGAGCAACACAAACACAGCTGTCAGTTGATAGTTCTCTTCCAAATACGAAATTTGCAAAGTTTTCATCAGTTCTACGCATTTTCGAATTCTTTCTTCGTTATTTTCATCAATAGTTGTACTATCGAAGTAGGTTTTGATATCGATTTCTTTCACGAAAGCGGTCATACTAAACTCTTTACCCAATGCTTTGGTGAAATCGTCGCAGTTTTGGAGACATTTGGCGATATTTTTCGCTACTTCTAACACCAATGCGTTCAGTAACGGTTTATTATTTCTTATGGCAACACTACCGAACACTTCCGTGACTTCATCATTCAAATACAGTTTTGCCAAACTTTTAGCAAGTTGTCTATACTGGTTTTTATCTAGATTTGCGAATAGCACCCTTGGGATGTATGTGTTAGATTCCAAAATCGCTGGATTTGAGCTGAGCCGTTTGATCAGATATGTTTTACTTTCTTGCAGAGATTTGCTGGAGACTTCATCAGGGTTCCTTATTGTTAAGACTTCCATTGCCATCGTTTTGAGCAGTATAAGGTTATCCTGGAATGGAAAAAATTAAGAAGATTAAGGGAATATCTGGCCTAAAACCTAGAATGCGGTTCGGCAAGTTCGGCAAGTTTATCATGCGCACTTGATGTGCGGGCAGGTTTTTCCGCAAGTAGGCCGCTGGTGGGCCCTTTTTGCGTGACCCTTGACACGTGTTGCTCGAACTTTTTTAGGTTCTACAACACGCCGGTTTCCTCACGATGTTTTCCTTCACCGTTTTGAGAGTACTGGCATAGTACACATAAATTTTTCGACAGAAAAACTCATTGGTACACAAGTGGATTTGAACCCACGACCTTCGGATCGGAAGGCGGGGTCGCTACCACTAGTGCTCTCCTAGAATGCGGTTTTTAGGGTTCTATAACCAAGTGGCAACAAAAAAAAAACGGAACCCTTATGGATTCGTCAGGTCTGTCTGTCAGTCTGTTGGTCCGTATGTCACAGCCACTTTTTTCCGAACCTGTTGAAACTTGGTAAGTAGATGTATCCTGTGAACCGCATTAAGATGTTCACACAAGGAAAACATCGTAAATAAACCGGCATGTTTCTTTTATTATCATGTTTTTTATGTGTGCAATAAAGTATTTATCTATCTATCATGTCGTGGAACCTAAAAAGTTTGAAAATGTGTGTCAAGTGCACGAAAGGAGCCTCTTTGATGCGCACTTAATCCTTTCACCACACTTGGGTCGTAAGAACCAGTGAGACAATAAGAAGAATTATAAAATAAACTTTTGTAATGTATGTGTTGGATTGACTTACGAATACCACCAACGCATCAATATTTTGTATCTTGTCCCCCAACGCGATCCATTGCTGGCTATCTAAGCAAGGCAATAGTCCGCTCAGGTCAAAAACCTGCGATGTACAGAGCACTTCGAGCTTATTGTGACTGTATTGCAGGTTGAGTAGTTTCAGCTGGGCGTAGCTTTGACAGAGGCGAAGGAATGATGTGAGTAGGCGCGTATTCTGAGAATAAGAAATACATAATTAAAAATAATATTTATTTATATGACTGGCCTCTCAGCTCAGTTGGTAGTAGCTCTGCCTTCTGCGCCGTAGGTCGTGGGTTCGATCCCCACCGAGAACAAATATTTTTGTGGTGAACACAGATGTTTGTTCTCTGTCTGGGTGTTATATTGTATTCTGTGTATGTATTTACAAAAAAAGTATTGTATCAGCTAGACCAGATGGTTCCCATAGTACAAGCTCTGCTTAGTTTGGAGCAAGATATTTGTGTGGATTGTCAACAATATTTATTTATTTATTTACATTTTATTTATTTCAGCCTGGATCTACCCACTACAGGGTAAAGGCCTCCCTCAAAAAAACAAACCTACTAAACCGAATTTGATGAAATTTCACCAGTCTTAGAGTAGGTTGAACTATTCAAGTAAGAAAATCGTGGAACAGTGGAAAAATGTAGCTTTCAGATGGTGAGAGAATTTTGAAATCGGCACAGTAGGTTTTGTGTTTATTCATTACAAACATACACACAATAATTATAAGTTTAAAAAACTTGAGAAACCGACTTCATTGTCAATTGGCTAAACCGATTTTAATCAAATTTGTTTGGGACAATCTGAACGTAAGAATAACCTTTCAAATAAAAAAATAATTTTCTAAATCGGTTCCTATATGACGGAGGCATGCGGTAATAAAAAAAAAAAAAAAAAAAATACTACCAAATTGAGAACCTCCTCCTTTTTGATTGGAAGTCGGTTAAAAATACAAATATTTTCTCTTTATAATATTAGCATAGAAGTATATGTAGATATAGATTGATAAATACTTACATCAGAAAACTTTAGCACTGCCAATCCAAACCGCCTGAGACCGCTATTTTCAAAAGAAGAATACATGCTCCAGAACTCTTCGGCTATATTCTGCGGTACGGTGTGGTCGGCCATCTTGTTATGGCGTAGATACGAAGACAAAATGGCGGACAAGACTTCTGCTAAAATCGTTGTTGATGGGCCTAAAAATATAATTATAGGTAACGTTTATTCGCCCGCTCTAAGAAAAATACGATAATTTTATTAACTCATTGAGAAAAACAACTATAGGGACTTAAAAAATGCGTTGAATTGGCGATGGGCAGGTCTGCACGAAATACCGTCAACTGTTGGAAAGTAAAGGTTCCCAAATGGTGACCACGAACCGGAATACGAATCATAGGACGCCCCACTCGATGGACCGACGACATTGTGAATATCGCGGGAAATAGTTGATGAAGAGGGCTCGGAGTAGTTATTTTTTAGAAACGTAATGGACTTCTTCAGGCATGATGATGATGATGATGGAAATAACATTTAAAATAAATAACAATTATTTATGTAATAAGCGCCAGAACCGGATAAAAATTACGAGGTGTTGAAAGAAAAGGGAACAGAGATTATGTTATTCAGAAATGGACTTCGTATTAATGGATTTTAAAAAACTAAACATGTATTTTTACTTATCTCATCTTAAATCATTTACAAACTCATCCAAGGTTTGGAAAACGAAAAAAGAAAAAAATATTAAAACCCAGTCCATATTTTACAGAGGTTTACGAAATTTCTAACTAGATGTCGCTAGTAGTAAAGTTAGAACACGCTAACGTTGCGTTTCAGAATTTTCTTATCCATGTTTGACATTTTCTAAAGGAGTATTTAATGTTATGTAAGTACACAGGTCGTGCGTCGTCTCCACCTCCTGATAAGAACCTACAAGGATGTTTTTTTTTGAAAAGTTGACTTCTTATAGTCACTTGTAAATTGAAAAGTGTAAATAGTAAATATCACGAGGTAGAATTAAAGTAAAAATCGTGGACAAGATTTTTAAAAGCGGGTTTTGTGGACGTCTTTTTATGCCAAGGGGAAGTGCATTCCACAGACCCACAGCCACCACCTCAAAAGAAATCGGGGGAAAAAAAAAACTTAAAAGAATAAAACTTAACACTTACCAATTGTATTTTCTTCAAGCATAGTCAAGCAATGCATTTGAAAGTCTTTCTGCAAGGATTCCAAAAGTTCCTTACTCTGTCTGAACATTAGATCAGTTGTTAATTTTCCATACAACTCCACACACTCTTCAGGAAATATATCAACACCAGTTAAACATTTAATTGTAGACTTGTCCGAGATTAATTCAACCTGATCTTTGTCTGATCCCACCAAATTTATCTTCAAAGATGGGAGTATGTCTGTGATAAATAAGTTACCATGACTTAGCTTAAAGAGTATTTCCATTAAGCAATTTAACATTTCTTTATAAGATTCAATGTTGCTTGATGTTTTCTTTGCAGTCATAATCGGAGGTAAAATTAGTTCCAAATTCTGCTCTATTAAAGCTGGGTCTAATTTTAAAGCGACTTTTATGATTTGTATAGTTGTTTTGTCTAATTTGCCTTCCAGTTTAAGCTGACCCATCATGACAGATTGCAGAAACGATAGAAAATTCTTTTTAATCTCGACTTTGGATGTCTTAGCACCTGTATCTGTTAATCTTACGCTTATATCAACCTCATTGGTCAGAACTGTTTCAAGCATGTTTAAAAACAAACACCTCTTTACTTTTTCTGGAACTTCGATTGGGGTAATGGTTGTGGATGAAGTAATATAATCTTGTTTTAAATTCAGAACATTAGCTATCATTATATAGAAAGTAAAAATCAATTGGCCTTCATTTTTATAGCTACTGACAAATACTTCTATGAAATCACGAAGGAGTTTTGTATCATCATCGTTATATTTTGGATAGTCAATGACTACCCTCATTATTTTCAGCACTGCTTGCATGTTATCACCTTTTTCAGCAATCAGAACATCTAAACTGTTATTCTGTATCAAAGTCTGAAGATAGTTGACATAAAATGTTTTTTTGTTAACATGAAAAAGTACATTCTGACAGACTTCAATGACCATGTTTCTGTTTTCGGTCTCTAGATAACTGAATAGTGTTTCCAAATTATCTTTTTCTATGAATTTGGTTACAAACTCTAACTTCTTCTTCGAGTCTTTGTAATATTGTATGAAAATGTTCAATATTTTCCGACTATGTTGTAAATTGGTTCTCTCGTTTCCGTTCAGACATTGCAGCAATGTGACACTGATTGATAGGTAGTCATCAATTTGCTGGCTCATTTGCGATGAGATTTTATCGTTTTCCAGGAATCTTATTATGAACTGGATGTCATTTGGTTGGAGGATGTTTTTCTGAACATATTGTGACACTACCTGGAAACCATAAATTATAAAATTATACTTTTGCCATAAATAAGAAAAATATGTGATAATTTATATTAGACACAACAATGCTTTAGGGCGCTTCATTGTATATATTCTGCTTCTCTTCAATACTCATTATACTAAACTTGAATTAAAACAATGCTTTAACACCTCAAATTCAAAATGTCTTTTTTCAGTAGTTTTACAAGGACCCCTATGAAATGTTTTAAACCTAGGTGAGGCTAGATCAAAGTTACACAAGACCTAGCCTAGAATAACAGGGAATAAACTACTATTCCACGAATGTGTTTACCAAAATAAATATTTAAGCATCATATCAGCTATCTGGTTCCCATAGCTGATATATTACTTAAATATATAAATATTTTTTGTAAATACATACATGGAATACAATATAACACCCAGACAGATAACAAACATCTGTGCTCACCATACAAATATTTGTTCTCGGTGGTGATCGAACCCATAACCTATGGCGCAGAAGGCAGAGCTACTGCCAAATGAGCTGAGAGGCCAGTCAGTTATGTTCATGATTTTTTAGACCCTACTCATCCATAGCACCACAATATCAGATCTTTTTGTCATGATCTGCGATCCACTTTTTTTCCATAATCTGATATTTTCGGGGTTGATGCAGTTGGGATGTGTTTTCAGCAAATTGACTGTTATTTTTAAGAGCTGTTCAGGTCTTTTGGTCTAGGCAGCCCCCCAGAACTACTAAAGCAGTGCTACTGAGAGGTTGGTGAGAACCACCTATAAAAAATAGTTAAAAATACACCTGAATAACTTTGCTTTTCAGTTCTGCAGTCAATTCATCATAGTTCAACCACTCTAGAACCTTCTGTAGTTCTGTACTATCCAGCTTATTGGACTTTGACAGTTCCTCCAGCCAATCCGCTACGATCCTCTCCTTGGGGGCTGTTGGGAAATGATGGGATTGGACTATGTTCTTGGCCAGACATAGCCGCTTGGGTACTGGGATTGTTTCATCGTCCAGACGTCGTTTAAGCTCTGAAAACAAAGAAGTTAGCATTATTATTAATCGGCTTCAACTAAAAAGAGGTATATATTCAGTGTTTTTTTATGTTTGTTGACGCTTAACTTCATCATTTACAAACTGAGTTGATTATTTTTTTGTCTAAAAGGTAATACTTCCAGATTGGTATAGAGGAGGTCCTTAATTTAATGTTTTTTTTTTATGTTTGTTGTCACAAAACTTCATAATGATCCAATTTGAAAATATTATTTTTTGTCTAAGAGGTAATATTTCAAGATTGGTCCCATGCAGTTTGACCATGATGTCGGTTTTTCAAGTTTAATAAACTTAAATCAAATGGTTATTTAAAGTTAATGGTTGTAGTTGTGGGTGTAAATAGACTATAAAAAAAGTACAAAAGAAAATCGAAAAACGAGCTCAGTAGTTAGGTATGGTAACTTATGTCATGTTCATGCTGTAATTTTAAGCTTTTTCGGGATTCAACAAGTAAACACGATGTTATTTGTTTTTGAACACCTAAGCAGAGAGTATATGCTCAATATCGAACAACAAAACAGTTTTGTCATTGTTTTATAATTATAAACTGGCATATTGTGTACAGCCTGAGTAAATAGAGGCATATTAGAAAAGTATTTAGACTTTAGAGGTTAGGTCATTCATGTGTATTTGTATACTTGTATTGAATAGAAGCCAACTTACCATTCAGTGGGTTGAGCGACATTATTTAAGTTAGATTCAAATGCGACACAGCTTCGCCTAAGTTGCAATAATCTAAATCACGTAAAATTAATCAGAGGTTCGCAAACACATCGCTTTGTTATTGTACATGCGTTTTGTAAGTGCTTGCTTTTTTGACATACTGCATAGGCACTTGACAGTTTTGTGTTTTGTTCGATCAAAAGTTCCCATAGCACCAAACTTTTTCATAAAGCTTATCGTGCACCTACAAAACGCATTTGGTCATCGTAAAATAAATGTTGCCAGCTTTATAAATACATTTTCCCTTCCCTCTACAAAATATTACATGATAATTGTTAATTTTAGCACAGTCCCTAGAGCGGTGAATTCCAAATCCTTGGGAAGGTTTAATTCCAGAATATAAATTTTGCAAATCAATATTTATATATATCACATGTGCGTGTACATGTGATATATAATGTATTCACGTACGTATAGAGTTTTTTTATCACCACCAACTGGGATCTCTCGTTGTGGTGGTAGATGCTCTTTGGTCTCGTGCTATGATTAGGGGAGTTTGGACGGAAGCGGTTAAAGTGGGTGGTTGTGGGTGGAAAAATCTCTATCCTGATGTGTTTCCTTTTCTATCACATATTATTATACGGACTGTTGTGAACATTCTAGATTTGCCAAAATGTTCTAGAGTTATATGTATAGAGCAATCTAATATTCAAAATTGTAAATATGATTGAGCTAATCTTAAATTTAACTCAAAGAGATTAAAATGATTTGTAATAGTTGGTCATCATCCAGAATGCTCCTAAACCTTTTAGGATGTTCTATAATATTCTGGAATTATCTAGAATAATCAAAACTCATTCAAAGACTACCCGGTTAACGCCGGGCTTATCTGCTATTTATAGGTTAAAGGATAATGTTATTTTTATCGATACCTAGGTATTAAAAAAATTAATTAAGGATCTCTTTGAAAATTCTAGCTAGGTGAATCTATGTGCCAGTTCCACGGCATGTTTGTATCTTATACCTACCTGTACCTACCGTGGTGGTACCCTACACAGGTGTGTAAGTCACGGTAGGTAGCAGTAAGTCCTTAGTACCTCTACCTACTAAAAAGCTAACTTAAGTAGGAAGGTACCTACTTAGATAGGTACCATAGAGAACTCCTTCAAATTTAGAGCAGTTCGAATATCGAAACAGATGGTATTTTCACCGGTGAGGTATTTTCATCGTAAGTTATTTTTATCCTAAAACTATTTTAAGTGATTAGGTATTGGATTAATCTTTTGTCTACGCTTAACCTTAATCGGGGGAACTTTTATATTTTATATTAGTAGGCCTTTCTACGCCTCATCCTAAAGGTATGTTTACTGAAATAACACTACAGCTAAAGTAGCCATTTCCTAAAACAACACTTCACTGCGTCAAACCTAGTCAAAACAAACTTCAGTGAAAAAATAATTCAATGTTTAGTCACTGAAGGTCAAATTGAAAAGAAAGTAAGAAAATTTAACTTCAATTCATTGACTTTATGTTATTTTGTATCTAAAAATAACAAATGAATGGGCAAAACTCTTTCATTCATAAATTGCAGTAGCCATTTTCATTTGTTCAGTGAAAATACTTTGCCTTCTGTTTCAGTCAGGCTGCACGATATAGGCCAAGGAGAAAATTTGCGCATGCTCCAAACCATCGATTTTCCCCCCTCAAACATGACGTCACAAAATGTCTGCCATTTGATTCTAGTAGCTCAGTATAAAAAGTAAAATATCACCTTACAGTTATTTGTTAAACTAGAAGACGCTACCTACTTTTATGCCAAAATCTCCGGTGATAATTTAAAAAAGAGGGTTTTACATTTTTCGTAGTTTTAAATGCTTGAAAACTGATTCGTGTGTAGTTAGTTGGGGTTGCGGTAGATAAGGAGATCAAAATGGTTTATTTCGACGTTAGGAAGACCTTCCTGCCGAGGTGCGACGTGACAACGATGATGTTGGCCAAAATATCATGTTTATGTGAGTAAAATTCAATTTAAATTTAGCTTTTATTTACTTTATGACCTTGTGTTTATTATTTCATTTCGAATTTTACATTTCAATTCATACGAATGTGTTGAAACAAAATTTAAAATGACAATTAAAAATATTTTTACTGCAAATATTGCTGTAAAATTCTGGCTGTTGCATTGATTTCATATTAGGATACAAAATATTTTACCTTTTTTAACAACACACCATAGATACTAGGTTTATTGACTGAGTAATTTTAAATTTAGTGAGATTCAGTTTGCCAAACATAGTTGTAAGTAATCCGTGCAAAACGCATTAGCTTAAAAGGATATTATGAAAAACTAAGGCATCTTATTTATTAGACCCAATGTTAGAGGTACTTACTAGGGCATGCAGTATCGGAACCATTCTCAGAACCGGGAATTTTCGCCCGATACTGGGCTCGGAACCGGGAATTCCCGGGAATTTCGATACTTTCGATACTGACTTAATTTTTTTAATAAAACTGACTGTATAGATATACAATGAAAGGAAAACTACTGAAAAATATACTTTGTTTTATTGAGATATATTTTTTTATTGAGAACCGTAAATTAACCCACACGCAACTACAAAATACACGATTTTTTTTTTACAATTTATTGGTTTGCCTTTGACCGCTATCTCACTTGCTGTTAAGTGATGATGCGGTCGACGATGTAGCACGCTTACCTAGAAGATACCTACTCACTCTTGTCTTGAAAACGTCCAATTTGTAGGTACTCGGAAAGACAGACGCCGGCAAGGAATTCCATTCCTTGGCTGTCCGCAACATAAAAGTTGAAGCAAAGCGCTTGGTACGGACAGTTGGAACATCAACCAGGTATGGATGCCGCATTTCCGTGCGTCTAGTGGTCCGATGGTAGAATGGGGATGGGGGAACTAAATTGTGAAGTTCCGTAGCACACTCCGAAATGTATCCTGTAAAATACCGATAGACTGGCAACTTAACGACGATGTTCGAGACTTAGAAGCTTGGACTCGACTAGAGTGTCGCTACCAATGAGCCTTTTGGCTCGTCTCTCAAAAGCTTCCAATACCTCAAGCTGGTATTTGGCAGAGCCATCCCAGAGATGAGAACAGTACTCCATACACGACCGGACTTGTGCTTGGTACAGGTTAAAAAGCTGTCCCGGTGTGAAGTACTGTCTCACCTTCGATAGAATGCCTAACTTCTTCGCAGCTGTCTTGTTTTTGGATTCTATGAACGAGCCAAAATTCAATTTACTGGTTAGCGTAAACCCTAGAAGCTCTAGTTGGTCTGAAATCGAAAGGGATACATCTCGGAAAGTAGGAGTCAGGTGAAATTGACTCCTCTTAGCGGAAAATAGACACGCCTGTGTTTTTGAAGCATTGAATTTCACCAAATTGGCATCGCCCCACTCTGCGACTACCTTCAGCGTTAAGTTCATGCGTTCAATCATTGCCTCTCTATGAGACTGGATCTGAGATCCACTGGAACGTGCTTCAGGTATGTATCTCTCCACAACGGTGCTGTCGTCTGTATACCCAATGATACCGGGCCTAAGCAGATCGTTGATGTGCAGCAGGAAAAGTGTTGCAGAGAGAACTGACCCCTGAGGAACTCTGGCATTAATTGCCATTTGATCAGACGAGCAGCCGTCAACGACTACTCAAATTGATCGGTCTCTCAGAAAGTCTGATACCCAAACACACAAGCCAGTGAGTAATCCATACGTAGGAAGCTTGCTTAGTAGGCTGTCATGCCAAACCCGGTCAAAAGCCTTCGAGATATCCAGAGAAACTGCTCAAGCTTCTCCGTTTCTCTCGATGGCTTCACTCCATAAGTGAGTGACATACGCTAAAAGGTCTCCTGTTGACCGATTTCGGCGAAATCCGTATAGGTCACTCAGGAGGACGGTCACTCAGGATATTCTCATTTATTTCTCGTATATCTTCATTATTATAATACTAAAACTCTCTGTGCGTGCACGCAACAATCAGAGTTAGGTTAAATCAAAGTTAAATCGAATATCCATCAAATAAATCAATGGTTAAAACTAACAGTACCTAACAAACTATGTAATTTATCTAACTAAATCAGCTCAGCAAAGATATAGCGAAATATCAGCAAGGCGTAAGTTGAATGTAAAAGCGTTTCCATCTTTCGTAAAGAAAGCCGTCCATGTTATTTTCGTTCTTTTTCTAACAGATTTTGTCATAAATAGTAACGAACATCTAACTAAATATGAAGATTGTATAATACAATATTAAACAATCTTCAATTCAGGTAAAATAAACATGTCATTTTCGTTTTGACGTGTCAGAAATTGTTGAGATATTATCTGAATGATGTCAATTATAGGTTTGTAATTTGTCAAAATATCTAGCAATGTATACAGAAAAGTGAAACTGAACGCATAGCAAGTGTTTTTTTATCGATATTTATTTATATCGTACTAGAAAACACCAATAATTGATCATTGTCATCAGTATCGAAAGTATCGGGAATTCCTTCCTGGAGAACCGGTACTAGAAAAGTTCAAAATCAGCGATAATTCCCGGTACTTTCGATACTGATACTTCCCGGGAGCATGCCCTAGTACTTACGATACCAAAAACTATAGACCGATAAATTGATTGCTTCTTCAAGATGACTGATAACATAGACGTTACACGTGACGTAGGGAAAATGCTTAGGTATTACATTATGTAACTTCAATTTAAAAATTTTGATTTTTATAACTATGCTTATGGATGGCTTACCGATCTTCGGAGGTCTTTTATAAGTTACTAGTGAAATCCGGACTTTCCCGTTAAACTTTTTCCGTATAAACTTTAAACCCGCTGCACCCCTTTATAAAAGGTTGAATTTTCTAAAATATTTCTTTATGTAGCCATACTTTTATGAAGAACATACCTTCCAAATTTCAAGTCGCAAGGACTAACGGTTTAGACTGTGCGTTGTACTCAAATATGTCAGTCACTCACCATCACCAAGTTCTTAAATAGAATGGTGATGTGATGTGATAACACGGCAGTTTCCAAGACTAACTTTTGCGCTACGGAAGAAGCACCCCAGTTTTCCAACAATATTTATCTCGCTATATTGTTTGAAACTTTGTCAGGCTTCAACTACAGTTTCCATGATCTGCATTTAGTTTTTTATAACACCTATGAATCTGTTGAAGTGTTTTTAAACGATTTTGCATTATGTTAAAATCAGAATTACCTACTACACCACGACAATTTTAAGACGTCACCACCATCATCAGCCTGAAGAAGTCCACTGCTGGACATAGACCTCCCCTACACATTTCCAGGAAGAACAATTCTGAGCCCTCTCCATCCACCGACTTCCTGCAATCTTAACAATGCCGTCGGTCCATCTGGTGGGTCAGCGCCCTACTTTTCGTCTTCCGGTTCATGGTCGCCATTCGAGAACCTTTATTCCCCAACGGTTGTCGGTTCTTCGAGTTATATGACCTGCCCATTGCCACTGCAACTTACTAATTCTAAGAGCTATGTCGGAGCTATATAGGTTTTAAGACGTACTCTGGAATTATTAAGCCCTCAAGACCATAATAACTTGGGCATTAAACATTTGTGTCAAGATCGGTACTTCCTTTGCATTGTTTTTCAGCTCATTTAATAACCAAATGAAGCAATTATGTACGTATACTTCTGTTTCAGGGGTATTACTCGAATATCTTATCGATTTTGACTAAATATAATATATTTCAGATAGGTTACGCTTTCGATATTTAGCCATTTGAGTATTATTTTAACTTCAGGATTGAGGCCTTTGCAATTTAGCACGATCGCCTATTGACGGGATGCAGGGCTAGGATTTTAGACAGAGTAGGTTTTCCCAATCAAAACCTCTCAATATCATATCAATAAAAATTATACAAGTATTATTCCAGCTATTTGGTTCCCATAGTACAAGCTCTGCCTAGTTTTGGTCCAGATAGTGTTGTGTAGGTTGTCCACAATATTTATTTATTTATTTATGCCATCAGCTATCTGGTTCCCATAGTACAAGCTCTGCTTAATTTGGGGCTAGATAGTGTTGTGTGGATTGTCCAGAATATTTTATTTATTTATTTATTACCTAACTATATACCTCTTGTATTGTAACTACATCAATCTTGTCTAGTTTTACAATGCCAGCCGATCTACTCTTGAACGCTATTCCGATTTAACGGAATTTTGACAGAAATCCTAACCGAAAGGGTTTTCTGTCAGAATTCCGTCAAAACTTAAAATTCGGATCGGAATCGCGTTCAAGAGTAGACCGGCTGATTTTTTTGGTAAAGCATACTGTTTTTTTTTGCATTGTCATACCTTGATAGGTATGTAACGTCTGAAAGCACGCGATATTAATATTTCATGAACCAGTTGCTCATTCTGCTATGGCTGTGGGTGGAGATTGTTTCACCCCCTTGTTTCGTGCAGACAGACTGACCAACATTTCCATTCACTGCGGTTGATTTTCATTTGTTGCGCTATGTATTCTTTTATTCTGTCACATCGTTGCAGTATTCCCCAGTGGGTTTATTTTTTATTTGCTGTTCTCATTTTTATGCCTTTTATTTTACATCTTTATGTACTACTAGGTTTTCCATACTTTTCAACACTTTATTTTACTTAATTTGTTGAATAAAGCCTGTTTGCTTAATTTGGGGCTGGATAGTATTGTGTGTATTGTCCACAATATTTATTTAAAGTTTCTTAAAACTCTTTTAACAGTGATGGAAGCAGTACTCACTACGTAAATTCAAAATTTTCTCCTTATTAGGTAGGTTATAAGTACTAAAGTAGGCAGTAAGTATTTTGTGCAAAACAGGAATTACGTTATATTATGGTAAATATTATGTTCCAAATTTGGTGAGGTATTCTCTGAGGAGTAATAAATATTCAACAATAATATCTACTCCACCGCAGCATGCAAAGGAGAACTCTTCAAAGACGCTCTCCCAGCGGTTAGCGTAAATATTACAACAACGTTTTTGTACGTGAAATGTCACTGGAATAAATGTTTGAAAGGGTGACAGATGATTTATGAGTGGTATGTGAGGCATTTATTATACTTCAGTGCTGTAGCCCTACCACAAGCTCTGTCTGGCTCTCTGGCTCTGGTTTTAAGCCTGTGTGAGTGACGACTAAATATACGATGTAGGTATGTCCTATACGTCAAAACGTCACACGCACAGTATAATACACCGGTGAGCACTCACACAGACACAGACTCAAAGGAAGAGCCAGAGACAGAGCCAGACGGAGCTTGTGGTAGGCGTACTACATGGTAATGTCGTATTGTAGTATGTAGAGTTCTTTTGACTGATGTGAAGGTAATGGCTTTAGCGATAGCGAAGACATTTCATTTTCATTAATTGCGTCTTTTTGAGTAGGTACTTAACCTTCTACCTAATATTTTCGCCGAAAAAGTAACATAATTACTAAGCTTACTCACTGTTGTAATGGGTTAAACAATTTATTGATACGTGATTATATTATTTCTACCTAGCTTAGTTTAACTTTAAAAACTGTTAATGCATTTTCATATTATTAAAATTTACTTTGCAGGTATTTTATTAATCACAATAAAATATTATGGCCCTTTTATTTTATTACAAGATTTGTTACAACAGTCTTTATTGCCGTTTCGCAAACGGCATTAGGCTACATATCGTTATTCCAGAAGTAAATTAACCATAGTCACATTTCCAACATTCCGAGTTTTCCCTAACGTTGCGTCCTGAACAACAAAATGGCCAGGGACAACAATATCATGTCAAGGTCTATGCAGTTACTATGCCTCACTGTTACCCTGAGGTGCCTGTAATTTATCCGACAATTTCAACCTCAACGTACGTTTCATACGTACGTTGAGGTTAATATCTGTTTTGTGATTAAAAACAAAGAACTCAAGAACTACTTACTAAACCTTTATTAAAAAAAAAATAACTTACAATGAATATAATTATTAATGAATTACAATTAATTATGGAATAACATAACATTAAAAAAAATATTAATTTTTTAATGTTATGTTATTCCATAATTCCATTGTCTGTTAGTCAATTTTCTTTTTCAATAATTCCGATATGCGTGGTTTATGGTACTCAAGTTGTGCCCACGCACTTAGTACTTAGGTAATAGAAATACTATAGTAGTCTAGGGATTTGAATACTTTTTTTATTAGGCATTATGGTAGGTCGCTTTGTAAAAGGTTCTTGAAAGGTTAAATAAAAAAGAAAACCAATTTAATTTATTAGGTTTTAAGACGATCTGTGACTTACTTTCAGTGTTAGATAGGCAACGGAAACAAAACCTACCTACGCTTGATATTATGACACCCACAATATGACCTTTGACCTCTTCATACCCATGTTTTATCTAGTACCCGGTCCAATGTCGTCAATCATGATACCTAATACTTTGAGCTGTTATATCATATTTGAACATAATAATATATCTATTTAATGATTATGCCTAGAATAGGTAATTGCCTGAACGTTGCTAGTTCTCTACTTTTATTTTTTAGGTTTAAACATAGGTGCCTAATGCCTATAAGTACCATCTATGAAAGATAAAATCTAGCAACATTACTTCAATAATACCCAGACGCTTTTTCTAAAGAAAATTACCATGACATTTTACCTACAGCGTGAGTACATTTTACAAAGTGCCTGCCTACATAACATCCCAGTAAAAACTGAAAATGATCATAAAAACTTTTCCGTTAGAATTACCCGCGAGGGAGTCGTAACCGAGTCGGGAAAAGCTGGCAGCACTGAAACCACGCGGGCTAATAACTTGAAAATTTGAAATTAGAATAGAACTAATTATCTTTAGCTGCCAAGAACTTTTTCTTTGCTAGACTTTGTGGTAATTATTTTCACAGGTTTCTTATAGAGAGAGAGAGAAATACCTACTTTATCTCTGTAGCTGTAGGTATACTTGGGGACCCTCTCAAGTAGTTTATAAAATCCTTGGGCTAAATAATTATAGGCCGCTATGTCTTTTGCTATCAAAGTTCGTTGTCTCTTTTTTCTTACATGAAGTGACAGAGACAAATAGAGAGATAAACGAATAATAAGACGAATATTTTAGCCGATACAAAGTGTCAGCAAGGATTATGAATTAAATATTGTCATATTTACATAGCAGCCTAACCCCCGAATACTGAAACGCAACTCAGATTTAAGCACGTCTCAAGCGACGAATATTTGACAGTTTTCAATGAAAATCTGTCAAATATTCGTCGCTAGAGACGTGCTTAAATCTGAGTTGCGTTTCAGTATTCGGGGGTTACCCTCGTTATTTTATCTGTCTAGACACTAGACTCTAGTGTCTAGTTGTGGAACTGGATGACTAAAACTACTGCCTATGACTGTGAGCACACTAGACCTCAAGAGCACACTAAAAGTTAGCAATTTAGGTACCTACTCCGTTTTGAGGATCTATTCTGCTCATCACGTCGAAGATTCTCATCAGATCATTCGCTTCGTTGTCTCTGTCAACTACCGAGAAAATCCTTTCTCAGTCAAATTACTAACGACGATAAAAAAAAATACAAACATAATTTAACTATTAAGCACCTATGGCAAATGCATAACAACATGTGACTCCAAAAAATAATGCACCTATTATTATCGCTGTCATATTTGACAGCGTTTCAGCTGATCGCCATCTCCTAGATGTGACTCCGTAACTAGTTTTGGACGGACCTTACTTACCTACGAGTACCTCCTGAAAGTTAGATATACTTATGGTAGGTTGAATGTTGGCTACCTACGAAAATAATGAAAGTCCCGCTCCACTGGTTTCTAGTTACTATTGCTATAAGCTCCGGAATCCTTGGTACGTGACCAAATGCGATTGGCTTATTGGCAACTCTTGGGAATTGGTCGGCTGTCGAAGGTCGCCAGGGAATTGGATTTGCATTGGTTTTATGGTCTGGTGCCCACATGGTTACGTGTTCTACAAACTGTTGATTATGGGGATACCTTGTAACCTATTGAGTATGGGGATACCTACATTGCATAGTGGCGGAATGAAAATGTTCGACGATTTTCAACTTTATTTGTTCAACGTATCACGATCACATAGATAGAAAGATAGAAAATGCTTTATTGCACACAACAAATTATAAGAGTACAGGTACATAAAAATACTTAAAACTATTTGCCTCATACAATGGGCGGTCTTATCGCTAAACGAGCGATCTCTACCAGACAACCTTTGGATGGAATGGACTGAAGGTATTTACAAGGGGACTGTGTGCAAAGAAAGAATAAATAAAGAAGTGCCTTAAAATTTTTGATGTGTAGCTAGCTACATACACACAAAAGAAAGTTAATACATAAGGAGTCTGAAAATACTTATATTATCCATAGAATATTATATTACATACTATACAATTTACTACCTTTAATTATTACCTTTTATTAATACTACCTTTTGAAACTGAATAGACAAAATACACCGATAAAATTATGTCAAAATGTGTTCATGATCAAGGCACTGGTGCAAGCGAAAACCGACTCTAAGTTGACGAACATTTTCATACCGCGACTGTACGGTGGTCAGCTATAGGCATCGTATTTTTATTATTTTATTTTCGCCTAGATATTACTTTATTGCTCGCAAATACTTAGGAACAAACAATGGTACATAAAAACTTACCAACTATTTCTAAAAACAATAGGCGGTCTTATCGATAAGTATCGATCACCACCAGACAGCTTTTTTTTTTTTTTTATGTAAAAGATAGACAAACGAGCTTACGGCCCACCTGATGGTAAGCGGTCACCGTCGCCCATAGACACCAACAAAACCAAGGGTGCTGTCGATGCGTTGCCTGCCCTGAAGGAATTTTTTAACGTTTTTCTTGAAGCTATTCATATAATATATAATATATTTATAGCTTATAGCCTATAACTTATCTAGCATAAGCTTGCTTAAAAAACAGGGAGGCCTTATCCCTGCAATGGGTGTAGGGTTATCCCTACACCCATTGCAGGGATAAGGCCTAAAAGTAGGGCCTAAAAGTAGGGAGGCCATAAGGCCTCCCTACTTTTTTCCAGCTTTATCGGTCCATTTCTAGATTGGACCAGTCTATAGATGTATAGAGAAGATGCCATCTTCGTGGTGGTCTACCGCGAGGTCGTAGGTCGTCGAGGTCGAGGTCGTACCTATAGTAGTAAGAAACAAATATTGCACATCGGCTAATTTCGGCTTCATAGAGCGTAGTGTGCGTCAGAAAGAGATAGCGCTCTACGAAGCCGAAAAGCCCATGTGGATTATTTATTGCCTGAAACTACACCTGAAACTACACTAAACGGCTATACTAGGCACTGTAGCGTCCCGTAAGTAGGGGCATGAGTAATCAATAATCACCAGTTGTCCCTGACGCTATACAAATCATTTATAATCTAGGTACAATAGATGCAATGCAAAGGCATTTTTACTTTACTTTTATGCTGTGGGTACCTACTTTCTTAGTTGTTAGGTAAGTGCCAGTGTACCTACCTAAATATACTTTTCTTAAACATGCGCGGAAATATTGTCATTACTTTTGAATATAGAACACGCGAAGTATCATATTTACGTAGACTGAAAAACCAAAATCACTTCCCGGCGCGTTCTCGCTCCGGCAATGTTGTATGAAACGGTGTGCTGTTTGAATTTAGAACTCTTTCATCTATCGTACACATTGCGTTCTCGTGGCTGTATAGCCACAGAAACGTTTACCTTTCGGCACAAACTGTAAAAAAAAAAAAATTGGCGGTAAAGCGGAGATCGTTGTTATTTGGTTAATAAAAAAGCAGCCAAGTGCGAGTCGGACTCGCCCATGAAGGGTTCCGTAGCATCAAGTAACATAATATAAAGGTTCTTGTAGTTCGTCGAAAGGTAAATTGCGGTTTACGATTTATAACGTTTAAAAAAAAAACTACTGGCTAGATCTCGTTCAAACCAAATATCGTTGAAAGTTTGCATAGTAATGAACAACATATATTTTTTTTAGTTTTATCATTCTCTTATTTTAGAAGTTAGAGGGGGGGGGACCAACTTTTTTCCACTTTGGAAGTGTCTCTCGCGCAAACTATTCAGTTTAGAAAAAAACGATATTAAAAACCTCAACATCATTTTTGAAGACCTATTCATAGATACCCCACACGTATGGGTTCGATGAAAAAAAATTTTTTTAGTTTCAGTTTCAAGTATGGGGACCCCCAAAATTAATAGTTTTTTTTTCTATTTTTGTGTAAAAATCTTAGGTAATGCGGTTCACAGAATACATCTACTCGCCAAGTTTCATCAGTCTAGCTCTTATGGTTTCGGAGAAAAATGGCTGTGACACGGTCGGACAGACAGACAGACAGACAGACAGACAGACAGACAGACAGACAGACAGACAGACATGACGAATCTATAAGGGTTCCGTTTTTGCCATTTGGCTACGGAACCCTAAAAATTAACCTCTTACACCACCACCTGTGATTATTTCCTTGCATTTTTTTAAGAAAAGCACTATATATGCCTCGGCCGAAATGGCAATTGCCTGTCTCGTATCATTGAAGTACTCGCCTACGGCTCGGCCTTCAAACTCATACTCGACCTGCAATTGCCTATTTCGCTGCCTTTGCAATAATGTACTTTATTAAACTAGCGGCCTGTCCCGGCTTCGCACCGGTGGGCATTTATTTTTGAGCACATGAATTAGGTATAAGTAGCCTATATAATGTTACTCAGGGTGAATGTAGCATTCCAATGGTGAAAGAATTGTTGATATCCGCACAGAAGTTTTTGAGTTTATTCATTACAAACATAACACAAAAAACACATAATTATAAGTTTAAAAAACTTGAGATACCGACTTCATTGTCAAACGGCTAAACCGATTTTAATAAAATTTGTTTGGGACAATCTGGACGTAAGAATAACCTTCCAAATAAAAAATAATTTTCTAAATCGGTTACTAAAAAAAAGACGGAGGCATGCAATTAAAAAAATTATTAAAAAAAATGGCAACACTGATTTTAATAAAATCAAAATGGGACCAATCTGGAAGCAGTACCTTTCAGATAAAAAAATATTTTTTCAAATCGGCTCACAAATGACGAAGTTATGCGGTAACAAACATTTAAAAAAAACAAAAAAAAAAACAACCGAATTGAGAACCTCCTCCTTTTTGATTGCAAGTCGTTTAAAAAATAAAAATTTTTCCTCTTTATAATATTAGTAAGTAAGTATAGATATAGATTAGTATAGAAGTATAGATGGAGGTAGGTACGTAGTTAAGCTGAAAGATACCAAATTGAAACCGTGGCGTCCGAATAATGAACCTATCACAAAAATATACATTTTCCCTCCAATATTATTCTCGTCTGGATCACAATATACGTGGATGGAATATAAAAATTGAGTTATGCGATTACTTGATATAGGTTAGGCACGTTTGGAGGAGCTTCCTTAGTTAACGAACCTAGGGATGGGATACTATCGATAGTTTTGTCGATGAACTAGTTTGCAGTCTTTTATTTTAGTGTTCGGTCCAGTTTTGAAAAAACAATTTATGCATATCTTATACCTACAGATTATAAATTATGTATTTAAATTTTAATTTATCCCTTTTTATTTGAATAAAAAACCTTAGTGGTCGAATTCTACCTATTCCTGCCGTCAAGCAGTGTTGCTGGTGGGTGCTAGATGGATGCATAGTAGTGTATCATATGGCACATTCCTGGCGTGCGTGTCCTATGAGGCAATGCTTTTTTATAGGCAATCGTTACTGCTAAACATCAGGTGGGCCATGATGCTTGTTCTATCAGCTATTATAAAAAAATGTGTTTTGCCACATCGAATTGAGCATAAGTGTTGAGATTTCGAAGTATATAGCATGCTATCGATATACTGGTACCAGCAAGCCTTATTCAAATCAAAGCAATATAAATTTGTGAATGCAACTGTGCCAGTCTATTGTTGATTGTTCAACAAACTATGCCCGTTGGCTCGGGAGCAGTGGATATTTTTGATCAAAAGTTTTATCTGATCAATCGGATGCACATTATGTTTTTGATCAATTTTTATCTAATCAATCGGATACATAGCTTCGTGTTTTTGTGATGTGTTGAGTTGGAGCGCGAATTTATTTTAAAAACCTACCACAACTGTAATATTAAAATGCGGCCCTGAATAAAAAAATCCATGACTATTTTTTTATCAAATTATTCTTGATCAGTAGTCGAAATAAGTTGTATTTATTGCATGTTTGTGTACATTTTGATCGATCGTTACAAGGACTATGAGTGTTTTAGCGTCTATTGGTATTAGTGTCGCTGTGCTAAATGTTGCTGGAAGCGTTCCTGGGTTTTTTAGCAAAGAACCGTAAGCACTTCTTGCGCACTGGCCGTACCTCTGACTAGCCTTAGACAAGAATAGACTACCAGTCTATTCTACAATACAATCTATTTGTTCACTCTCGACTTGAAAATTCCAAGGTTGCCCAAAATAAAAGAGGAAAAGAGGGTGCAAGTAAAGACGTCAATTTGATTTGTTACAGTGCTGGTGCTATGCTCAGTACAGAGCCTGCAGCTGGACAGCCAGGCCTCCACACGAAGGCCGAGGGTCACGAAGTATAGCAAGACTACTATTGCTCCAGGAGGATCTACGGTAAGGCTCTACTGATGAGTTTAACACAATAAGTTGCATGGAAAAGTTGATGATGAGAAGTATAAGAATAACTTAGCTTAAAATAATTTAGCTTTACGGGCTGCTATTTCTATTTGTTGACGTAAAGTGTCAGTGACCAGAGACTTTTAGAGACACTTTTTGGTCGCAGCAGCCAAAAAAGACGAAGGGAAGTGAAGTGAGAGTCGCTAAAAATCGGGCATTATGAATGAGGGGCAGAGAACATATTCCAGCAGGCTTAATTAAAAGTATACCTAAGCATGGCTTAGACACGTTTTGACGTAGAACGTAATAAATTAAAGGTACAAATTCACGTAGCCCTGGGAAGAGGTAACAAAAAAGTAGTTTTCTTATGCCTTACAGGAGCCAGCGACTGAGCGTAACTTGGAGACCGCAACATACCGACTGTCAGGCAGTGGAGGGGAGACATGCATCCTCCTGACGGTAGACGCACTGTTAGACATCTCTTACATGACGAAGCTAAATGAACGAGCTGTAAGTCATTTCTTAAACTTTGACATATTTTATAGAAAACAACGTTTTTGATAGTAAAATAAGAAAGTAAATCCTGTTTTTATCTGAAATGAAAGATAAGACAGGACATTATAACAGGTTCCAGGAAAGCTGCTGGGATTTTTAAAAGTTTATTATATTTAAAGCCGCAACCTAAGGATCAGAAGGTTGGTTTGCCCAACCAAACACCAGTGCGTATTAAACTTTTGGTACAATACCTACCCGATTTAGAGATGGGTCGGGGCTTACATTAAAATGTTAGCATAGGCACCCAGACTCACCTAACTATAAGACGTTTCAAAGTGATCCTTGTGATACCATCTAATGAAGACATAATTATTTGACTTTGACTTAACAAAATGATGTAACTGTCATTTCAGGACGCTAACACGTTTGTTCCCAACAACGCCCACGTTGGTGGCGTCTGTAAGGATGGCGATGCTGAAACGTTATCGATAACGTTCAAGGAGTTCTCTTTAGACTGGTACTTCGCTAAGGTAAGTGGTACAATATTTTGCCTGTTCTAGAATCGGCTGGAATCACCTAGCTTTAAGACGTTTTGAAATGATCCTAAATAGATTCAAACGAACAAATGCTTTTTGACTAAGACTTTGATATTTAGAAACAGCTATCAGTGTAGTTGGATCAGGGGAAACATCAATTCCCCTGCCAGAGTTTTCTTTAACAAAGCTATCCTATTTGATTGGTCTACTGATTGATACCCACGACGTATGGATTTCCATTGTGTTTTCAGAAAACTAAGCGTACCTCTTTGTCTGCATCATCTGTTTCATTGTGGCTACTTATTAAGTCTTTTAGCATTGATATTGGAATAAAGCAGTAAATGAAATAATCTGAAATATTGTTTCTTTTTCAGACACCAGGCGGTGAGCGCTGGTATGCCGAAAGCCTCAAACTCACGTACAACTCAAGCGCAAGGATCCTGGAGCACGCAGCGAAGCAAGGACGGAGAGTGTCACTCAGTACTGACGCTAGAGTCCTGCTGTTCCCTACTCCAGTGGGCAAGTCCTTCTTCTGTCCTACGGAGACTGTGGTCCATCTAACCGAGGATGATGCAGCGTGAGTACCATTTCAAGACCAGCAGCTCTATGATTTAACTGCAATGACGCATGAGCATTAAGCATTTGGGGATTTTTGTTTGTGAATGCCAAATAGGATCTTGTTTGCAATAGCTCAAACACTGCCCTGGTGTAAAAATCTACTATTACCTTTCAGGTCACCAGATGCTCACCGCGCTAAGCTCTACCTCCGTCAAATGCGTCTCCAGCCTTTCATGTTCAAGCGTTCGGGAGAGTTCGGGCCACCATGGCACTGCTCCGATTCCTCCCGAGTGAGGTCAGAGGCCGCGCCTGTAGCAGTCGGGGCCGCGTTAGCCATCGCCACTGCGGGTACTTTGGTAGGGTATGCTATCTGGCGCTATTTGAAGGTCAAGAAAGTGCAGTATGATACTATGGAGTAAGGTTTTGATGGTTTAGACGTCGTTTTAATTTGTATATAGGTCAATGGCCTAATAAGAGAAAATATAACCGATGATAAATCTGTTGCTATCTCTTACCAAAGATGATAAACAGTCACACGGATAACTTAGATCAATGTCTCAAGCCTAAGTAGCGCTTGTAAGTAAGAGGGTAAAAAGGGGAACTAAAATACACAAGCCACTCGTGTATTTTAGTTACCCTCCTCTTCTTGCCCTGTGTTGTGCACTATTACCCAAGCCTGCACGAGAAATGCCTTCTGTGGTTTACTGTTTAAAGCTTCAAGAGCTTCAACATCCTCCATCAAAAATTGGGTCTACCTCTTCTTAAAAGGCCGGCAGCGCATCAGCATCACCTCTGGTGTTGTTGTGACTATGAGCCACGGTGACTGCTTTCCGTCAGGTGGCCCGTCTGCTTCTGTCAGCTATGGCATCAAAGCTGTCCTGGCTCCTAACTCATCGCAAGAGCACATAAGACTATTGTGTATTATTTTATCTCGTGTGTAACAAAATAACATCTTTTGCTCGCGTGATCTTAGCAAATTAAAGCGACGCCTAAGTTGGTTTTGTTTTTTTTTGTCTCTCTGAGCAAAGGCCTCAAGAACGACCTGCAGGCCGATCTTTTGCTGCAGTGGTTTCAAACAAAATCTTATTGAAACTGTCAATTTTCGAACTAGTACCTACGTGATCACAAATTGACAGTTTCAATAAGATTTTGATTGAAACCATTGCAACAAAAGTTATATGATTGGCCTGCAGCAGGCCGATCATGGTTCTGGTTTTTGGTGATCTCATCATATTCTCTGATATAAATTTTTAAATAATTGTTATATTTATTAAATATTGTTTTGTCAATTTATTTGATTCTTTGGTCTTTGAAAGCTGAGAAGAACATAAAGTATATTGCTGTCTGGTACTCTAGGTAGCTATCATTTTTAACATTATTCCAGCTGGAATCTTGTAATACAACAGAGAAGTTTGTTATCATAAAAAATTGTACTTTCATTCAATTGAATTGAAAATAATTTGTGTTATTTGCCAAAGAGTGAGCTCAAAAAGCTTTGTAGGTAGATACAGCAGCAATCAAATTAGTTAAGTTGTTGTTAAGTAGATAGCTACTTCATATTTCAATCAAAAATCATTTTTTATTTAATGTTATTTCAATTTTATTTTATAAAAACTCTGGTAAATGATATGGCGAGTGGTGCAGATCTAAAAAGCCTTCGTTATAGCGATCAAATTCTTAGAAATGGTAGACCAATCTGTTGTGGATTTCTTATCAATTTAAAATGTTGCTGTAGTCATGTTTTGGGGATATTTATCTTACTAGGTACAGTGCCAACAACTTATCTGTTCAGGTAAGAGGGCGCCACCATCACAAAATTTTGAAACAATTGTTAAAACTCTAAAGGTGATATCAGACGATTCATTTTTTGTTCATTTTTGCCTTTCATTCGGCACTTTTCACGTGAAATGAAACGTGTGAACACCGAATGAAATATTAGTGAACATGGCATGAAAGAAAAATTAACCATTCACTCGAGTGAACATTCATCCGAGTGAACCGTCTGATATCACCTTAAGCGAAGCAAAATGAAACGACCAGAAATTACATCATAGTTCTTCTTCCTCTTAATTAATGCATTTGTCCATTTTGGATCAATTTTGTCAGTGTCGAGTGAGGTAGGTATACTTCATAAATAAGTTAGTCAAGTCAGTTAATAGATAAGTCGGTCGTTATTGGGTATAAAGGAAAAGATGGCGTTTTTTTTTGAAAACCATCGGAAACATTTTCGTTCAAATCAGGATATCACTTATTACACTTTCATTACAACTGCTCACACTTTGTGCTAAGACCTCAAGTAATGTTGGTTAAAATTACACCGAAATTACATAGCAGAACAACAAATTAACACCAGAAAAACAATTAAAATGAAAAAGCTATGTGACTTCCCAAAATGACAGAAAACTAATCCGACACCATAGTTCTATTGTGTTTCCCTTTTCCAAGAACAGATAATTGTTGATGGCACCCTTCATCCCCTCTAGGTAGTGGTGTTTGCGTTATCGAGCGGGTGAGTTCAAAATAGTGATGTTCGCATCCAAAATGTATCGATAAGGTTGATGAGTGTGTTGATGTTGTGTGAAACAAAGTTGCATTCCTAAATTAAAAAAAACTGCTGTTGCATAATTGCATGTATTTTTATGGAAAAGATTTGCTTTTTAATACAGATCAATAATAATTATTGATCCATTAATGTTGTTGAATGTTGAAGATAGTGTTAAATTGTATGTAATTTTGGAATAACCCCATAAAGCCTTTAGGATTAAAGTTAAGTTCCAATACGTTTATGAAAATTGGCTTACAGTGCGAAATATTACTGTAGATATTAGTTTTTCTTATTTGTAAACGATGTGTTAAAACAGCAATATTATATTACGTTTATCACAGAGACGTCAGACCCTCTAACACAGGTATTTCTATGCTTAAAAGAAGGTACCAAACCTATAAAATGTATTCTAGGTTAAGTTGAAAGAAAATTAATATTTGATTTTTGTATAAATATTTGTCTAAAAGAAGTGATTGCTATAGATTTTGTACAAGCTGTCAACTTAAAAAAATTATCACTTAAATATTAATCAGTCAGTATCCATGATTGAAAAGAATAATTATGTTTCAACATCCTTATTATTTTTACCACAGCTAAAGGTATTTTGCACATCGTTTATAAATAAGTATGTGTGTAGGTAGTAAAAAGTTAAAATTGTAAACTAGTCTCATGTATCATACATATCAGAAGATAATAATAATATAATTTTATCAATTTGTAAATTAATTATTTGAAATTGTTTGCGATGTAGCGGACACAAATAATGAGATATTACGTGTACAAGCAATAATACATTTTTATTGAATGCTGTCGTAAGACACTGGCTGTTTGATGTTGTGAGGTGCGCAAAACTTGGTACTAGTGTCTATAGTTGTAAGTGTAAAATATTATTTAGCTTTAAGTGATTGAAACTTTGCTATAGTATGGGCTTATTATAAAAACCATGCAAAACTATACTAACTTAATCATAAGTGAATATTTTTGTTTAATCGATAGGTCTGACTTCCAATATTCTCCAATATTTGTATTTTTTTTATAAGTACTGTATTTTGTGAATATATACTTGCTAGAATCTGATTGTATACAAAACTACCTCTTTTATAACTTCCAGTAGCACCAGAAACCTTATTAACAATTTTCTGTAAAATGCATAAGAATCTCAATTATTTACTAATTTAATTAAGTTTTGCATAATAACATTATATAAGTTATATTATTATATTAGTTGATAAATCTAGACGCTAGTAGCCAAGTTTTGCTAATTAAGAAACGCTGTGTAATGCTTTTGTATTTAAACTTTTAAGGCTTTCAATTTGTTTAAATTTATCCTAATACTCATCAATTACAAATAACATATCGTTCTCATACTATAAGTTGTATGAAATGCATTTTGTGATCATTCTTATAAAATATCGTAAGTTCATATCTTGTTTAGAATAGAATTTTTTAGTAGATATAAGTTAGTAGTTAGTTAGTATAGAGTCCTTTATTTATTCGACTAGCTTCTTGCTGTAAATAAAATATTTCAGCTTTCTTTTTTCAGATTTCAAGCTGTGCTCAGCTTTTGTTCAAAAATATTTTGACTTAGATATTATAAAATTGTAGTTATGTAAATATTTCTTGAATTTGTAAGCCACTTTTCCATTTTTAGATTTGTATAGCACTGTTTCCTTTCCTCCAAAATTCTTAGCATTTTTAAAAATTCATTTGAAAGATAATATTTTGAAACTTTTTCTATTAGAATGAGAATATAATTCTATTTTCCTAATGTTTTGTATTGTAATTCCGTAGCTGTTTCCTCAATAGTTTGGTAGCATTACGTACATATCGGTGCATTTGTATTAAAAATAATGTACTAAAATTATTATATGCCATACGATTTGTCTTCCAGTAACATTGATCTTATAACAATAGCGTAAAGTATTGTAGCTTATAATATACATAATTATTAATATTAATTGTAAAGTGAAGTGGTAATGTCATTAATAAATTATCAAGAAATACTAGATATTATGCTCTGGTTCTTAAAACCTCTATTGAATCATTACTTGCAAGTTTGCAATCAAACCAACTTGTAGACATTATTAGAACACCAATTTCAAATTTAATTTAGTTAATGACATTCCACAATCACTTATTTAATATCTAAGTGACATATCTCAACATTAATGTAATTAGTGCGTTCATTTATTGAATTGTCTTTATGAATAAATGACGTCAAAATCAACTAGGATTTATTTACTCTTCGTTTTCAAACCCTTTATTTATCTGCCTGAGCATATGTATATTATCATTAAAAGTTTCCACCAGGACGGGACTATAGCTTAATAAGGACTCGATTTGTGTTTTTCAAATATACACATACTGCTAAAATAAAAATAATTCAAAAAGATAGAATGCAAAAACAAGATCATCGATAAGTTAATTTTGGGCAACAGGGACATCCCTATTTTGATTGTCACTATTATTGTGACAGTGACATGTTTTCTTTTTTTGTGTGCAATGTTCTAAGCCTGTGTAATAAGTAGCACCATCTTGGAAATAGATTTGAAAGCTTTTTATTTATAGTTGCTAGTAAAGTCTAACAGATGGCGCTGGTTGATTTTAAGTGATAGTTTCATGACCACAAAAAGAGGTCGCTTGTAACAGATTCTGCTCAGATATTTTGCATTAGAAAAAAAGGAGCGGAAGTCGGTGGGTGGAGAACAGGGTAGGTTATACCAAAAACTAGGTAATAGCTGGTTGGGTAGGCCCAAAGAGTATAGTTATGGAGGGGGGTAGGCCAAGAACTAGCTATAGAAGCATGCGATCTCTTATAGCGAGATGGGTAGACGACATCTGAAACGGGTTAGACTGGCACAGAATCGCAGTAGATGGCGTAAACAAAGGGAAGCCTACTATATATTTTTGGTAGTGATTGTGGTTACTGTTCATGTTTTTATTATTAGGGTTTGTTTATTTACTGTTCCTCGCCCTTTCAAATCACGTCTTTTTGTTCGCCACTTTACACATTATGTAAACTCTTTTAGGTCTCCCGCGATACAGGCTAGTCCTAGTGCGGGGTCCATTGTATATCTGGATTTTTGTAAAACTGTTTTCTCGAATAAATATTTTTGTATTTTGTACCAGTGGGTGAAGAAGATGATGATGACGAGATGATAGATAGCTAGTACAGTTAAAGGCAATAAATATTGCACATCGGCTACTTTCGCCTTCATAGAGCGTAGTGTGCGTCAGAAAGAGATAGCGCTCTACGAAAGCAGGAAAGCCCATGTGCAATATTTATTGCCTACAACCGTACTAGCTTTGGTTTCTTCAGGTTGATGATGGTGATGAGTTACTTTTTTAACTCACTACTATACACATCACCAATTTAAATGGTTATTTCACCCCCAATTTAGCACGGAAGGGTGCAAACAAATCACAGGGGATCATCCCATAAAATTATGTGATGTCTTTGATGTCTGCAATTCTCATGTCTAGGGGGGAATTGAAATTAGCGGAAAATTGTGTCATTAGTCGAATGATTTGAGCTTTGTTTGTTAAATTATTTTAAGTAAGTTCCTGGCTAATCTAGGTAAAGGTAATTCATTGAAAGCTTTTGGTATATACTTATCGCGAGTCTCTAATAATATATATTAATAAAGCGGAAGAGTTTGACTGTTTGTTGGGTTGAACGTGCTATCCCGGGTTCAACTGCTAACTGCTGGTAATTAAAATTAATGTAAAGTAGTAGAAATAAAAGCTCATTTTATTTTTTTATCAAATATTATTTGTATTGACCCATTCTACGAGGTACTTTTCGTCGCTTTCAGTTTGGAAATTGTACGAGTATACGAGACTACATAACCTTATTGATTTAGGTTGTAGGGTTGAATAGGTATCCCGGGAGAACCAATTAAATTCATTATCGAGCAGAGTAAAGGGTCGTGTTACGCCAAATTGTTGATACTCACCGACGGATAGCCAGTTGGATATAATTGGAAAATTGCTTTATTAGATGTTGGGGTGGGAAATAAAGGCCAATTTTAGAAAAGTAGCCTTGAAGTATTCTGTGTTTATAGAAGCATCATCAGTAGGCCTATCACAAGATCTGTCTGGCTCTGGTTTTGAGTGTGTTTGAGTGCTCACCAGTGTGTTATACTGTGTGTGTGACGTTTCGCCGTAGGATTTATTTAGTCAACACTCACACAGACGCAAAAGGAGAGCTAGAGACAGAGCCAGACAGAGCTTGTGGTAGGCCTACAGCTCGAATAAATCCACAGAAGAAATAAATAAAGACAGAGAAACCTTTATTTGCTTTTCTGATGTAAACACTCACTTACAGTTGATTGTAATGAAATTGTTCGACGCTTGTTACAAATTATTAAATTATCTGGTTCGTTCCACAGCTGGGCAAAGACCTCCCCCCAAAAATTCCAGTTTTCCTATCCCGAGCCTACTCCCACAAAATAATAGGTTTAAAATAATAATTAGAATTTTTCAAATACCTAAACGTTTTTGTCGAGGATAACTTCTAACTGGACTTCCTCCCTATGTTTTCCGTCACTGAGCTGAGAGCACCAGTAAGAAAGTAGGTAAGTTTAAAAAGCCCTAATAATGACTTTAACCCCTAATTAGGGTTGCGGGACTAACATGGCGTGGCGTGACGTAACACCCACTGACAGATTTATTGTCACAAAAACTTTCTCTCGAAGATCTATCTTATAACGAGGAAAGAGTAGCGTGGATAGGGTGTTAACCTTACATCCTAAAAGCTTTTTTCGGATTTATTACAGAGATGCAGCAGCAAGTAACTTGGACTTAGTAAAGCAGCAGGGCTACCGCGAGCTCCATATGGTTATGGCTATGGTTGTCAAATTGTGTATAGATTGGCTAACCCACACATTCATTTTCTTCTTGGGTTTGAATGTGTTGACACTGTTGACACAATTATGACAGCCATATTAAGCTCATGGTAGGCGAGCAGGAAATGAAATGATTTATTTTTGCAAAAAGCATGTTTGAGTCTTATTGCTAACTAAGCCCACACACTTCACCGCTTAACACGTTAAGTGCGAAGCGAGGCCTAAATCACCCCTGATGCAACTTCCCTGTGGTGCGGCAAGCAAAAAAGGGAATTTCTCTGTCGTGCGAATGGCATAACTTTGGTTTGGTCCAGTGTAGGAAAGAGATAAATATATATTTGAGATCACTAATGGTTCATGGACTCGGTGGTGTACCTACCTTGGTACCGGATGTCTTAGGCCTCGTGCCGCACTGAATTAATATAATTTTAATGTAGTGCGGAACGAGGCTAAAACGTCCCATATCCCCCCTGACCTCGTACCGCACTCAACGCGAGCTTCCCGCGACCAGTGTTGTGCATCACGTCGATTACACATATATTCACACTCATAAATAAGTACAACATATTGAGATTTTTATAAAAAAAGTATATTGATACTGATTTTTTAATGTTAATTCAAGTTCTAATAATTGTATTTTTAAAGCCCGAGGCAGAATAAATAGGACAGTTTCTTTTCTACTTCTGGTTGCCTTTTTTTTCTATTCTGTGAACCGCATTAAGATTTTCATATACAAATAGAAAGATAAACCTTATGCATAAACCGTAATCCATTATTTTCCAATAATAAGTCCGTAATAGGTGCCTCTTAATGGTATAGAATGGAACGCTTCGTGCGCGAGTCCGACTCGCACTTGGCCGGTTTTTTTTTATTTATGGCGCCTTCAAGCACAATTTAGATTATTTAAAAAAAAATGTATCCTTTGATAGCTTTGTGTTGTTTTGCCAGGTTTTGCCCTTAAAACGATCTAATGAGATATATTTAATCAAAATCGGTCAAGTCGTTGCGTAGTTAAGACCCATCACTATTCACATTTTTCCCATCACTAATCGCAGTAAAAATTTGCCCTATTTCAGTGCGTTACGAGGTGTATAAGATCCCATATTTTGTTTTGCTAATAATTCCTAAACTAGCCATCAGATCCCGGGGCGACGGTGGATTAGGGTTCATCAATTCACTGTCTATATCAATAAGGACCAAAATTCTCATTTATCTTTGATTTCGCGCCAGAAAATGGATTTTAGTCTGTAAAAGGAGGTGGGGTCTAATAGACCGCGTGTCGCCCTAACGTCTGGTCACGGTACGGGCCGATTATACCTCGTGCCGCAGGAACGGAAAGTATGCAAAAATTGGTGCCGCAGCTAACGTGTTAACTTGGCATGCAAAGAAGAAGCAAGAAAGCAGTTTATGAAGAAAGCTAAAAATCTTTCTGACAGGAAATTTAAAGGGAGCCCTATTTCCAGCAGTCGCTTATTCTGATGATGATGAATATGCTAGTGTAGCCATCTGTGTGGTGCATGGGAGCATCACTGAGAGAAAGCAAGCCAAAAAGGCACTCTGACGCCCCCCGTCTTATCCATACTTTCCTATCGCCACCCTTCACCATCAATTTAAAAAACAGCCCGAAACAAAATAATGAGGTGTCGTATAGCCAAAAAATTAGAAAATAAAATAGTTTTATTAACATTTTTGAACCTTGCGAGGTAAAAACGCATGTAGAATGTGCATAAAAATATGGCAATAACAAGTGGTTTTTTGGCTATTTGTCATTCGTGTCATACTTTTTTTTAAGCCGACAAACTGATATGCGTGGAATTCCACCTCCTTTCGTTTGTAGCTATGTCCTCGACACGCATGAAAGTGTCATAAGCGCCTCTATCGGACGTATTGAAAACTCTTGTGACTTCATACAAACACTTTCGCAATAATTATAAGTTTAAAAAACTTGAGAAACCGACTTCATTGCCAAACGGCTAAACTGATTTTAATGAAAGGGCATTGGGTAAAAGTGGCGTTGTTTTTGAAGACCCGCGACCAGTAAAAAAACTATTGCCATTTATTAGTATTCTCAAAAATAAGCAACTTTTATTATTACAGCAACTGCGTAAAGTATATCGGAAGCGAGATATTAAATTGCAAAAATTCATAAAAGTATCGTCTAAATAGCCAATTAATAAGATTTTCCTAAAGATATAGTAATCGTAGGTGGTAGATATAGTAATAGTATAATAGATGGTGATGTTAAACATAACATCATCATCATCAGCATCAGCCTGAAGAAGTCCACTGCTGGACATTGGCCTCCACTACACATTTCCAGGAAGAACGATTCTGAGCCCTTTCCATCCATCAATTTCCCACGATTTTAACAATATCATCGGTCTATCTGGTGGTTGGGCGCCCTACGTTTAGTCTTCCCTGCCAATTGTCACTTCAACTTACTAATTATACGAGCTATGTCGATGACCTTGTTCTTTTACGGATATCCTCATTTCTGATTTTATCACGTAGTGAAACTCCCAGCATGGCTCTCTCCATAGCTCGTTGCGCTTTGGCTTGTGAATGAGGCCAATAGTTAGCGACCACGTCTCATTTCCATAAGTCATCACTGGTTAATAAAACGCACTGATTAAAGACTTTTGTCTTGGGTCTTGGGGCTCTGCGGTATCTGAGACAAGAAAGTGTGGTGCAATTTCTCGAACGCTGTCCATCCGAGTTGTATTCGTCCGGCTGATCTTTTAGTCAAAGTTGACAAACATAACATGAACATAACGTGCTCTTTTGTAAACCTGCCTGGAGCTCAGTGGAGTCATGTGAATTCATAATCGCAAACAATCTGAACAGAAGACGAACCGATTTTTAATCAATTGTAGCTGATGTATCTGTAATGGGTGAATTTCCACAAATAATTGCTGATATATTCGCCCTTGGTACATACCAAATAGCTCAATCACAAAGCTGTTATGGAGAACATATCAAGCAAGGCATTTATATGATTGAAGTAGACTTGAATCCAAACCAACTCATCCTCAGAACCCTGGTGGCATCAATACATGGCTGTAACGTGGAAGGATACAACCGCGACATATAAACAATCGAACCTATTTGGTTAACATAGTCAAACGAGAAGTTCAAGGGTGATACGCCATTATAGGACACCATTGCCTGGGGTGGGAGCGATACCAAACAAATCAGTCTATCTCCCCGGCACAATTTCTAGACCACAGTTGAAAAATGGAAAAGCCCCAGGGGAAGACGGAATCACTTCAGAGCTCCTAAGAGCAGGTAGTTCTCCTGTTCTGAAGGAACTCCAACGTGTCTTCAATTCTGCTCTCAACCATGGAAGAACTCCAAAGGCATGGAGCAGGGAGTGTCGTGGTATTGTTCTTCAAGAAAGGCAATAAAGCTTTATTGAAGAACTATAGACTGATCTCACTCTTAAGCCATGTCTACAAACTGTTTTCCAGGGTTATTTTGAACCGTCTTGCGCGAAGACTTAACGAGTTTTAAACACCGGAGCAGGCTGGGTTTCGAGGAAGATTTGACACCATAGACCACATTCACACAGTGCGGCAGATTATACAAAAATCTGAAGAGTACATATTATATAATAATCAGCCCTTGTTCTTAGCGTTTGTGAACTATGAGAAGGTCTTTGACTCTGTTGAAACCTGGGCTGTTCTACAGTCCCTGCAACGATGTCAGGTTGACTGGCGATATATCGAAGTGTTGAGATGTTTTTACAATGACGCCATCATTTCTGTTCAGGTCCAGAACCAGCAGTCAAAACCTATCCAGTTGCACCGCGGAGTGAGGCAAGGGGACGTTATATCCCCCAAATTGTTCACAAGTGCACTGGAAGATTTGTTTAAGACGCTGAGTTGGACTGGAATAGGCATCAATATCAATGGCGAATACATCTCACACTTACGATTTGCTGATGACATCTCCATTATTGGCAGATTCGTTGCAGGACCTACAACAGATGCTGAACAGCCTAGCTGTTTCCTCACGACGGGTTGGCCTGGGCATGAACTTGGATAAAACTAAGACCATGTTCAATGATCGTATCACCCCAGAGCCGATCACCGTCACCGGAATGCCTCTCGATGTTGTGCAGGAGTATGTCTACCTCGGGTAAACCTTGCGGTTAGGTAGACACAACTTTGAGAGAGGGCTAAACTGGAGAATACAGCTGGGCTGGGCTGCGTTTGGGAAACTCCGTCAGGTTTTCTCGTCGCTGATCCTACAATGTATGAAGACGAAAGACTTCAACCAGTGCGACCTGTAATGACCTATACTGCCGAAACGTAGATACTAACAGTAGGGTCGGTCCACAAACTGAAAGTCGCTCAGCGAGCTATGGAGAGGGCTTTGCTTGGAGTCTCTCTGAAGGATAAAATCCGGAACGAGGTTATCCGACAGAGAACCTTTGAGCTATGAACGAATACGAGAGTGGAGACCGCGTTTAGGTAAGCGTAGTGTAGGACGCCCTCCGGCAAGGTGGGGCGACGATCTGCGAAATGTAGCTGGCAAGCACTGGAGGAGAAGAGCCGAAGATCGGGCTCAGTGGCACGTCTTGGGAGAGACCTACGTCCAGCAGTGGACAGATATAGGTTGATGATGATGATGATTATTTATGGGATCCATGTTTTTTATTCCTAATTTACCAATTCCAAAGGTAATAATAGTAGTTTTTTAAATAAAATGCATTTTATCCCATACTTGGACAATGTTATTCTTCTAACTTCAAAGTCGTATATTTTTGCTCCGATATAAGTTACGACGTTTTTTGTTTTTGATATTATGTATACAGGTGTAGTACTTCAATTCAAAACACATTGCATCAGTGGTCGCATTAAAAAAAAACAACGCCACGACTCCATACAAAGTTACCCAATGCCCTTTGTTTGGGACAGTCTGGACGTAAAAATAACCTTCCAAATAAAAAAACAATTTTCTAAATCGGTTCATAAATGACGGAAGCATGCAGTTACAAACATTAAAAAAATTATTTAAAAAAAAATGGCAACACCGATTTTAATAAAATTAAAATGGGACCAATCTGGAAGCAGTACCTTTCAGATAAAAAAATATTTTTTCAAATCGGCTCACAAATGACGAAGTTATGCGGTAACAAACATAAAAAAAAAAAATACGGGTTGCACTCCGGGAGTGCCGGCAGAAGTGAAAACTTGATTATTAACGTTGAGCATGTTTGATATTTTGGAATGGTTAGGGGGGGCTTGTTTGTTATTTGGCACGCTGTAACATACACGAACATTCGCGCAAGCGCCCTGCGCTGCCTAAACGAAACAGTAGGCCCAGGCATACATTTTCGCCGCGCCGTAGAGAGGGGATAGCTGTCTACTCTCCATCCGTCTTACGCTTTTTCGATCAGGTCACGTGTCCTGACGCGCTGACGCGAGTTTAAGATTTTATACCCATTACAGAAAAAGTGCTCAACGCCGCTAAAGAAGTTTTCACTTCAAAAAAAACAATCAACCGAATTGAGAACCCCCTCCTTTTTGATTGGAAGTCGGTTAATAAAAAGAACATAAACGTAAAAAAATACTTGGACTTGAGGCAAATTTCTAGGTATTGCAGTTTGTGAGTTCTTCTTTGCGTGTCAATATTTTCTAGAACCAGTCACGGCATTTAAACTGAGCAACCAATTTTAATGTCATTCTTCCTTTTTATTATTAACAGTTTTGTTTATACTATTCTTATGTCACGTAAAGTAAATAACTTTATTTGAATGAACTTTTTAAACTATAGGAACCAACCAAGCCCTAGTTTGTTGGCTGTTCTTTCAGGCTTGGGCGCGTGGAACTGGCACACTCATCTAGCTTTAAGATGCTTCAAAGTGATCCTTAGTTATACTATTGAATAGATACTTATCCATTTACGCGACGCCCAGATTGGGGCACATAGATGATATTTGAACCCCACCCCCCCTTGATGATGATGATGATAATGAGTCTAACACCAAAAACTTGTAAGTTGATAGATAAATAGATATAGGTAGATACTTATGAGTTTGATTTCAAAGAATCACGCTTGACTTGTTTCAGACGGAGCGTGAAACGAACATGTCAGTCTAAAATAAAGCAGAATCCGATTCTTCCGTTTCAGTTTGATACCAAAATAGAAACTGCTTTTTCAATCATACAAACTAAAATGAATCATTAACTGAAGGCCACAAGCTCTGCCTGGCTCTGTCTCTGGCTCTGGTTTTGAGTCTGTGTGAGTTCTGACCAGCTTATACGTTCCGGCGACGTAGGATTTATTTAGTCAGCACTCACACCGACTCAAAACAAGAGGCAGAGACAGAGCCAGACAGAACTTGGGGTAGGCCTACTGAACATACATTCTTTTTAACTGTTCTGGGTGGCAGAGCTAGTACCGTATGACGGAACACGGAAACACTCAGGTACGGGGTTGTAGGCAATAAATATTGCACATCGGCTTTTCGGCTTCGTAGAGCGCTATCTCTTTCTGACGCACACTACGCTCTATGAAGCCGAAAGTAGCCGATGTGCAATATTCTTCTTCTTATAATATAATATTGTGGACAATTCACACAACACTACCCAGCCCCAAACTAAGCAGAGCTTGTAATATGGGAACCAGATAGCTAATATAATACTTGAATACATTTTTTTTTTGTAAATACATACTTAGAATACAATATAACACCCAGACAGAGAACAAACATTTATGTTCACCACACAAATATTTGTTCTCGGTGGGGATCGAACCCACGACCAACGGCGCAGAAGGCAGAGCTACTACCAACTGAGCTAGAGGCCAGTCAATTTTATTATCGTGTCACTGATTCTTTCGAACCAAGTGTGGTGATAGGATTTTAAGTGCGCCTCAAAGAGGCTTCTTTCGTGCACTATTTATTGCCTACTACTAATTCTATTCTATTTAATTTTCTGGCCCACCTGGTATTAGGTGGTAACCATCGCCTATAACAAGGCGTTGCCTCGTAAGTCACGCAACTTGAGCCTGCGTCCATCAACTTGAGGCATAGTTCAGCCTCACGTGCCAGTAATTTTACCAGCATAGATTAGATTAGCGGATAAGTTTAGACCAGGGGTTCCCAAACTATTTTGGACAAGTGACCCCTTTTCCAAAATGAAACGTTACCTCAGACCCCCATGGCCAAATTACCTTTTAAGATCAACCCCCTTATTCATAATGGTCCGCTAACTTAAAACAGCTGCTACAGTGTTATTAACCGACTTCCAATCAAAAAGGAGGAGGTTCTCAATTAGTTTTTTTCTTTTTCTTTTTCTTTTAATGTTTGTTACTGCATAACGATTTAAAAAAATATTTTTTATCTGAAAGGTACTGCTTCCAGATTGGTCCCATTTTAATTTTATTAAAATCGGTGTTGCCATTTTTTTTTTTTATTTTTTTTTACTCAATACTCAATACATTTATTGCATAAACATGGTTTAGTTTAGGTACATACATAGTTCTTAGGTGTAAGTCAGTATCACCTGTTTATAGGGTAAAGCAACATGGAGGTAGGCCGAGGCTTATACACAGTAGTTGGTACGTTATTATATTTTTAATGTTTGTAACTGCATGCCTCCGTCATTTATGAACCGATTTAGAAAATTATTTTTTTATCTGAAAAGCACTGCTTCCAGATTGGTTTAATTTTAATTTTATTAAAATCGGTGCTGCCATGTTTTTTAAATAATTGTTTTTAATGTTTGTAACTGCACGCCTCCGTTATCAATGAACAGATTTAGAAAATTATTTTTTTATCTGAAAGGCACTGCTTCCAGATTGGTCTCATTTTAATTTTATTAAAATCGGTGTTGCCATTTTTTTTTAAATCATTTTTTAATGTTTGTAACTGCATGCCTCCGTCATTTCTGGTCGTTTTCTATATAAAATAAAAAATATGTACATGTAATGTATTGTATTATGTATATCAGTTATCTAGCACCCATAACACAAGCTCTGCTTAGCTTGGGGCTAAATAATGTTGTGTGAATTGTCCAGCGTTATTTATTTATTTATTTATGAACCGATTTAGAAAATTATTTTTTTATTTGGAAGGTTATTCTTAAGTCCAGATTGTCCCAAACAAATTTCATTAAAATCGGTTTAGCCGATTGGCAATGAAGTCGGTTTCTCTAGTTGTTTAAACCTATAATTATTTTTCATTCAAGTAAGCAGACTATTATAAATAAGGGGCCTATCTTTAGTTTTCTTTCTATTGATACAAAATACCTAGGTGCTAAGGTACAAATTGGAAAACTTTGCACTTGGTTAAGTCATTCGTAAATTCTGTTTCAGCTACTTTACTTCACTTAATTTAGCTATTTTATAACTTTGTGATCTCTTGAAATAAATGAATATGAGTTATTATCGTTCAAGCTCCAACGAATTTCAAAACGCAAATGAACTTTCAACCTAAGTGCAAGCTCGTTAAATAGTAAAATATCAGGAACATGTTTGGATTTGCAACTTGATCATGAATTCGTTCGTGTTAAATCACGTATGCGTCAAATAGAGAGCAAGTCAAAACGCGTCTGAAAGATGTACGCTCGAACTCATTCATCTTACACAAACTTGTCCACACTGACTTGCCTAGTTTTTCATCTTGTACGAACTTGATACTTTACATTAGGTACTACAACAATGCTATTTCCTACAAAAATATTAATTATTCTTAGTACACGTAACACAACATAAACAATACAGTACCTACCTACCTAAAGTTTTAAATAAGAACGTGTGGTAATTTAATAGGGGGTCGATTTTTAGACCTCGTCGACCCCCAAAATCAGTTTTCGTTTATATCGACCCCTAGGAAACCAATATCGACCCCAAGGGGTCGATATCGACCACTTTGGGAATCCCTGGTTTAGACTATAATATATTTGTTGTAGTAAATTTATGTTTATAAGTAAATAAAAAAGATAAGTGGACCAAAGCAGTAACAGAATGGTTAACAAGACAGGAGAAACGTAAAAGGGGGAGACCAATAAAAAGGTGGGTAGATGAGATTAAGAAGACAGCAGGGGGCTGATTCTCGGGTCAATCTCGATCATTTTGCAAATTTTATTTTATTGCTTCTTTTCACAACCCCGCACTTTTTCTACGTTTTCCGTATATCGTAGTTGTCGAGGCTTTTACAAAGAGGTCGTTGATGAATTACTCAAAGAAATCATCCTTTCTCTTTTCGAAAAGAAGCAATAAAATAAAATTGCAAAATCGAGATCGGCGCGAGAATTAGCCCCCTGGCCCACTGTGGACGAGACTCGCACAGGACAGGGAGAGATGGAAACAGCTGAAGGAGGCCTTTGCGTCGGATGGACGTACTGAAATAGAAACTGATGTGCATTAAACTTAGTACTTATTATAAAAATAAATAAAAAATGTATATAAAGATGTTAATTTAAGTTCAGTGAATAAAGGCTTAATAATAATAATAAATGTATGTTTGCCATACTACAACTAGACCACTAGAGCCTACCTGCCTTTACTATGATAAGTCCTGTGTCACATAACTTCAATTACTATACATCACAGGTATTAAAGCTCAGGTTACACTATGGACAATTCACACGGATTATAAAATTAATGACGTTATGTGAAACGCCTTATCTTATTAAGTGTCGAGTTTTGTACCTCTCCATCCGTTATGTAGATGATAGCTTTATAATTTTTAGATGGTGTTCATAGAACTAGGTAGGTAGCACAGTAGTTGTAGAGCTTTTTGTGTGTGGCTCGTCTGGGTGCGTACTACCACCATGCCTATTTCTGCCGTGAAGTAGCATTGCTGTGTTTCGGTTTGAAGGGTGTGGGTGCTAGTGAAATTACTGGCACGTGAGGCTGAACATGCCTCAAGTTGATCTCGCAGGGCACGTTCATGACGTGTGTGACCTACGAGGCAATGCTTTTTATAGGTGATTTTAACCACTTTAAATCTGGTTGGCCATATGCTTGTTCCACCAGCTTTTTTTGTTAACGGATTTAGTTAATTAAAAACAGTTTTTTTTTCACATGCCTCTGAACCAGACTGGATAGTTCTATAAGCGGTTATTATATTTGGATTCGCTGCTAGAAAAAGTGTAGCAGCCAATAAATATTGCACATCGGCTAATTTCGGCTTCATAGAGCGTAGTGTAGGTACGTCAGAAAGAGATAGCGCTCTACGAAGCCGAAAAGCCTTTTTATTTTGATTTGGCTCAAAAAGGTAAGCACTGAGGTAAAAATGGTGTTAATTTGGTTTAAGTCTGGCTGGTTGCATAAACTAAATAAATCTGAATACAAAATCCACGAGCATATCCAGTAAATAACACAGTTTTTACAAAAACACGTCAATGCGCATGCGATTCGATCTTTGCTATTGTGTATAACGCAAATGTGACGTAATCCAGGGATTTGTATTTATGCGTTGAAAGGGAATAAGTACAAAAGACGTCACAGCTTTGCTTTAATGGGCGTATGAACTGTGAACAACTCAGGTGACGTTGGTCAATCTGAAAGTCTTGTAGCTACATAAACACAAGTGGTCGCTAAAACATAAGCATCCAAATCTTCCCGCACTAGGGAATGGTTTTAGTCATAGTACTGGCCCATAGACTAGGGGTAACTCCTTGCTGTGCTGCAGTATTTTCAACCTCCTTGTTCCGGCCACAGTCATCAACGCATTCTATATTTGAAATAGGATTTGTCAAAAATATTAAAGGTGACCAGATCAAATTAAAATTTTAAAATTTAAAAACCTATTTATTTTACGCTTCCAAATCCAAAATAAAATAATAAAAATTTGAAATTCGAATCAACATCCATAGAATTTTAAACTCCTTGCTGTACAGTTGTGGAACACAACACATTCGCACCCCACTTTTTAATTTGACAGCCGAGTTTTTTTTGTCGAAAATTCAAGGCAAAAGGCGTGACACTGTTAATCCGCAGTTACGAGTATTCAACAATGGGCTCAAAGGTTTCGGGAGCAAATGAACAGCCCTTTGTGCTCCAACACGCAATAGTCCACACATGGATAGGTACTATTTGACGGAAATACAGAAGTGATTTTGATTTTTTTTGAAGATCATAATTTAGTGTGATAGGTAATATCTTATTTATAGAGATGTAAGAAATATCCCAAAACCATACTTAGCAAAATATCTCAACAATTATGTATTTGGACCACAAGCAACCGTTTTTCGAATTATGCGACGTTTTTCTGACAAGGCGACATTTTTCAACGGTTTTATATATTCGAGTTATAGTTAGCAGGTGTATCTATCTATGTGTAAATTGATAAAGGAAATACTGATGAGTTTTTTTTTTACTTTTTGAAAAAGTAGGTAGATACAATCTCAAGTGCTAATTAAACAGTAAAAAAAAACTATTACTTTCTTTTACATTATTAGCAAAACCTAGTAGAAGCTAGCTAAATATTATGTTTGTAACACAGCATGATGTAGGTAGGTACCGCAGTTTTTAAACAAATCGTCAAAAATAACTTGCATTCTATAAACTTATTAATGAATATTGCGCATTTTTATCCCCACTTGTTTTACTGTAGTACTTGACACTTTGAGGATTAGGTACAAACGAGTAAACATCAATTATAAGTATTGGTGTCAAATGAAATTTGAAAGCGCAAGTCTTAGTCATCATTAAATCAAGTACCTACCAATTAATTAATAGTTAGGTATCAACACTCAATAAGCACTCTACCTAGATATTATTGTCAATTTTACAAATCACGCCCAAATATATTACCTTCCTACGATACGGGATGTACTAATACAATATTACAGTGTATAAACATTTTGATGTGTTGGTATTATGTAGGTACGCTGGACTACAAGTATTCGTTTCTTTAAATAAAAAAGCAGCCAAGTGCGAGTCGGACTCGCCCATGAAGGGTTCCGTAGCATCAAGTAACATAATATAAAAGTTCTTGTAGTTCGTCGCAAGGTAAATTGTAGTTTACGATTTATGACGTATAAAAAAAAACTACTGACTAGATCTTGTTCAAACCAAATATCGTTGGAAGTTTGCATAGTAATGTACAACATATATTTTTTTTAGTTTTATCATTCTCTTATTTTAGAAGTTAGAGGGGGGGGGACCAACTTTTTACCACTTTGGAAGTGTCTCTCGCGCAAACTATTCAGTTTAGTTTTTTTCTATTGTTGTGTAAAAATCTTAATGCGGTTCACAGAATACATCTACTCGCCAAGTTTCATCAGTCACTCTAACGTTTCGGACGAAACGTTAGACGTAACCGTTTCGGAGAAAAATGGCTGTGACATACGGACGGACAGACAGACAGACAGACGGACATGACGAATCTATAGGGGTTCCGTTTTTGCCATTTGGCTACGGAACCCTAAAAATGAGTAAGAGAACTACTACTTTGGATGTAAGTTATGTTCTTCTTCTTCCTGTCCTTATACCAACTTTAAATTGCATGTAAGTTATGTTAATGTATTATATTTATTTATTTTATTGCGTAAAAAATAAAATAGTTGTTATATTATTTATCCATTGACTGTTGTTTTTAGAGGTAATTTTAGTTTCTAATTTTATATTTGTTTTCTGAAAAAGTTTTATCATTTTATGCCAAATGTTTTTTTCTATCAACGTATTTTCGGTGTAAAGTTTGTGCGTATAATGAAATGAATCGAAAAATTGAACACAAAAGCGTCGTTGCGCATTTCACCCCGCTGTTAATCTGTGGCGTTGACAATTTGTTATTGTTAGTCGAGAGGTCCTTAGGGATTATACGGCCATTGTAACAACATCATTATTCCTAGTGACGAGTCGTTGACGCGCATGGTTCATTTGGTACCAACTTATTTTAGTTTTTATGCGATTAATAGACAAGGTACGGCTGTAGGCAATAATATTGACATCGGCTTTTGGCTTTCGTAGAGCGCTCTCTTTCATACTCATACTCATATTATTTATTGCAATTATTATGTTACATGGTGAGGTCTTAAAGTTAAAAATGGTGAATACATAATAGGCCCTAATGTTCAGGGCATAGCAATATTTGGAGTGGAAGCGGGCCGAAGTCTGAAAAAATAGATAAATTAAAAGCTAGTTGTTATTTTTATAATATTATGAAGTCAATTAAATTATTATTCTAACGCAGGCAGTGTATCATTAAAATAGTCATTTAAATTATAATAGCATTTTTTTTCAATAAGTCCTTTAATTTATGTTCGAATGTCCTATCCTTTTCTAGATCTTTTCTTTGATTTTTTTTTCTGACGCACACTACGCCTTATGAAGCCGAAATTAGCCGATGTGCAATATTTGTTGCTTAGTAGGTACCTACTCTAAAATGACTGATCCTAGATATGAATAGTGGGCAATATGCTGAGCAAAGACCCATTTCCCTCTACGGCGCATGATTTGTCATAATTTAGTTCTGTTAGTTTTTTAATTTCTGTCCTGTTTTTTGTTCATTGTAAAATACTCAGGTATAGATATTTTTTTAATTAAATTAATAAGTATCAAGCTCCTAATTTATACCTATTTCGAGAAACAGTATTTTTGCAATGCATAATATATAAAGTAATTTGTAAATATTTGTTGTCTAGGTATTTGTAATCCAAACACATATTTTAAGTCGAAGTTTATTTCTAATGAATTCCAAACAATAACTATCTTAATCTGATCTAACACAGATGCTTGGCTCTGTGATCTGATAAAGGATTATCCTCACTCATCACACTTACCTGTTCGGGGGCGAATTCACACGGCTTTCACAACTTCATAATATTGCATAATATTTCGGTCAGTTTTTTTTTTTTTTAATAATTAATAAACTATCCTTTGGCTTCGATCTCACCTGATGGTAAGCGACGATGTAGCAGGACAGTCTAGAAGACACCTATTCACTCTAGCCTTAAAGAGGTCCAGATTGTATTTGTCAGGAAAAACAGACGACGGCAGTGAGTTCCACTCTTTGGATGTTCGCATGATAAAAGTGTAACCAAAACGTTTGGTACGAATGGGTGGTATACTCACCAGGTATGGGTGGTAATAATGGGCCGTGCGTCTGCCAGTCCTATGGTGGAAAGGAGGTGGCGGTATGAGATCATGAAGTTCCCGGGCACATTCTCCAAAATTCGCCCTATAGAATATTAACTTACTGATGGAATAAGCATTTGGCTCAACCGATGTCAAGTAGTACCTAACCATCACGCAAAGCATGTGTGCTTATTTTGTGCCATGAGGCAGCATTGCTTTTTTTTGTTTGAAGGGTGTGGGTACCGTTGAAATTACTGGCACGTGAGGTTGAACATCTGTTTGCCTCAAATCGATGGACGCAGGTCAGTGCATCGCAGAGCACGTTTCTGACGTACGTGACCTACGATGCTTTGTTTTGGTTACCACTTAACCAATCCAGCTGGTTGTGTACATAAAATAATAATAACAAAGCCTTTAATCTATTGCAAAATATATTATTTTTTCAAGATATTTTTTTGATTTATTTTTAGCGGTCGTAGCTCATTCTTCCGTTGAAGTTAAGTTAAGAAATATAATAGCAAAACATTTTTTTTTAAGTCTTCATTTACATGTTAGAAAACACCCAATTTGCCCTAAAAGTATGCCAAAAAAACAAGTTATTAAATAACAGTCCTTGGCAAATAAAAGTTTTGAAACTTTACCAAGGCTAGCAATCCGTGTGCGTGTGAGCCAATGAATAAAAATTCAATAAATACTTTTTGAACTCATTTTTTAGCATCCGCTCTTCTCTTGTAACATAACACGTTATCACACCTGACGTTATCTGTGTCCTGATTGGCGGAAATAATTGGAGGGTGAGAGGATTTCCCTCCCATTGGTCGGAAAGCAGTGGGGTGGGATTCAAGTGGTGTCAAATTACTATCCTTATTAACTGCGTTTATAGTGATTTAGGGATTTGGTGAAATTATGAGATTTTCTACATTTGTTTATTTTGTGTTTTACTTTGTTACTATTTTATTTTTGTATGTTTTATAGGTATTTATTACACTTACACTAATTATTTTGCTTTGTCTAGTTGTATATTTTGCGCGCGCTGTGGCGTCCTGTAATCAGAGAGAAACAACGCACTGATTACTTACCACAAAGACTATGGAAAGTTTTCCATAGTCTTTGCTTACCATTACTACTTACTATACCTACATTTAAGATTGTTTATATGTGATTTCTCTGTTGGACGCCCTAAATAAATAAAATAAAAATAAAATACCCTTTCTGTCCAACAGACATAGGTATTTCTGATATTTATCTGATTGCATAATTTTTTGTACAACTAGCAATGGCCCACCTAATGTTAAGTGGTAACCATTGCCTATAACAAAGCATTGCTTCGTAGGTCACGCACGTCTAGATGTAATGCCCTGTGTCCATCAACTTGAGAAATACAGATGTTCAGCCTCACGTGCCAGCAATTTCACCGGCACCCACACCCTTCAAACCGAAACACAGCAATGCTGCTTCACGGCAGAAATAAGCATGGTTGTAGTACGCATCCATACGAGCCCTTCAAAAATAGCTCTACTAACTACTAAATACAATACAATTTGGATTACAAGTAATGGCACTGAGTTCGTGTGAGACAAGGACTCAACGGAAATGTGGGTGCTGCGCTAGCATTGCGCACATACATTTTTCAAATCCATTTTTTTCGTAAATTATATAGTCAGAGAATATTTGTTCTCAGTGGGGATCGAACCCATGCCATCCAATGCAGAAGGCAAGGCTACTAGCAACGGAGATGCAAGGGCTGTAAAATGAATACAGAGTATTAAATGATAAGTCGCGTGCTTCAATAAATTGCATCATCAAAATACCGATACGGCGCCAAATCTATCACAACAATATCTAAAGCTATCTTCCCACGGTCCGTGATATCGCGGACGGACGCGGACTAGCTCGCACGACACACCATGAGAAGGGTCTCGTCCGTGATAGTACAGGACGTGTAGCGGTGCGCCAGTACCGTCGCAAGGCCGTAATTTCAAAGGTGCGGTCAAGCTATCAAAAGATCTACACAGACCGACACGCACCGTTGAAAGAGCCCTGTCTGTGTGCGTTGCCGTCCGTGGTCGTCGGCTGGTGTGTGATGATCCGGAGAATCACGCACCGTAGGAAGCCAGCTTAACATAATATAATATCAAAACTCGCTGGGCGGTCGACTTCGCCAATTTGGATGCAAAGAACGCCGCCCGTATTGAGTTTTTGTAAACAAAAGCTACTGATATGAGTACTAAGGTAATAAATTGTCTAGATTATTGTAGGTCTACCACAAGCTCTATTATTCTGTCTCTGGCTCTAGTTTTGAGTCTATGTGAGTGTTGACTAAATAAATCCTACGTCGAAACGTCACACACAATACAATACACTGGTGAGCCTGAGCACTCACACAGACTCAAAACTCGAGCCAGAGACAGAGCCAGACAGTGCTTGTTGTGGGCTTAAAGCTTAGTTGGTAGTAGCTCTACCTTATGCGCTAGGTCGTGGGTTCAATCCCAATCGAGAACAAATATTTGTGTGGTGAACGCAGATGTTTTTTTTTGTCTGGATGTTGTATTGTATTCTAGAGTCCGCGCCACCGCACAGAAGTCCGATAGACTCAGCGTTGCTGTCACGGAATAAATAAATAATGCGGACAATCCACACAACACTATCTAGCCCCAAACTAAGCAGAGCTTGTACTATGGGAACCAGATAGCTCATATATAATACTTGAATATTTTTTTTAAATATCTTATTCTAGTATAGTAAATAGTAGTAGTCTTGGTCTTCCAAGACTACTACTATTTACTATATTAGTCCAAGGTAGTGTGCAATATTTATTGCATACAACCGTTCTACTATATTTGTACGTAAAGAAGTTGGTTCCCGGTTTTGCAAAGGTAATAAAATACTTGCAGATTGGTCCCATAAAAAAAAATCTAAATTAGTTATCCGTTTGGCCATGAAGTCGGCTGCTCAAGTTTTTAAAACTTATACTTGCTTGCTAATGCAGTTATTCCCGAACAGTAAACAAAACATCTACAATGCAATATACAACTTTTGCTTACTTGACATGAATTTGATAACGTCATTCCGCTTTATAATACCGACGTAAAGTCGACAAAACCGTGGGAATAGTACTGACTTAGCATAAAAAAACAAACTTGCAACAATTTCAAGTTCTTTGTTTATGAATGCCACTTTATCGAGCAAAAATGTTGTGGTTTTACGAATGAAAAGGTAGGGTAAGTACCTAAACTATGCATCGGGGTTATCCTATTAATATTACAAACGCGAAAGTTTGTAAGTATGGATGGATGTTTGTTACTCTTTCACGTAAAACCTAGAGCGCTGGTGGCCTAGTGGTAATGGCCACGCCTTTCGATCCTAAGGTCGTGGGTTCAAATACAATTTTATTGATAAATATTTTGTACAGCAAACACCAACTTCATAATAGTCAGTCAAATAGTTAGCCGATTCTAATAGAGGAGAGTGAACGAAATTTAATTTAATTTATTCATGAATAATATATCGTATTAGAATGTCTTATATTCAACTTAAAAATAATACACTGACAAATAATAATATAACAAAACACAATATGATAAAAAAAAAAACAAATTTACATGGACAATAGACAATAAATAAATGTCAGGATGATTGGTGATTGTGGAGTTTACTATCATAAAACTCTTCAATAGAGTAGAAACATTTCTGAATGAAATGAAACCCTGAAGTGCCGACCCCACATGAAGACAAAGACATAGACAAGAAAATGATGATGATCGTGTAACCATAGTTTTCATAAGACATAGACAGACTGTTGTGTAATTTTCCCCGGTGTCGTGTATCTGAGTCTGCAGTTTTACCTGGAACACGAGGGACACAAGACACTTACTGTGAAATCGTAACTGATGGCATAACAGTTAACAGTAACTGCGGAAGCCTTCAATGAACCGTGGGTCTTATGAATATGAAACTTTCCTTTCATCACACTGGTTCCTCTTATTACGATTAAAAGAAGAATATGAAACATTTAGGTACGTGTTTTTTGTGAACAAGTACCTAAGTACATGTTTATTTTTCAATTTAAAATTTTACACAGAGCTTGTTCGGGCGTGTGGTCAAAAAATAAAAAAGTCAGTCGAAAATTCGTTAATGATTTAGCAAAAAAATATAATTTAGGCATAGTCGTTAATTCTAATTATTGAATTTGTGTTTAAACAAAAAAAAAACAGCTGTCCAAAAACTTTTATACCCGGCACTAAAACCTATATTTACTAAAAGTCACGCCTTTTTAGAGGTCACTTTTATTAAAATAAAAGCAAAATTTTTGAACTTGGAACACCCGGCATCGCATCCAAACTCCGCCCACATCTTCCATCTCTGTCACGTCATAGCGCTCTCTCTCTAGAGCTTTGAAATGGGAGAACCACCTTTCTGTTATATGACCCCGTATCGTCCGTGTGTGAGGGTGTATTAGGATTTGAATAGATTAATTCTTATTGACTATTTTTGAATTAATTAGTGATGAATATAGTGAGTTTATTTGTGAATAGTGAAATTTATTTAGAGGTATGTATTGAATAAACTATTAAAAATATTACATCCCCAAACCTTACAAAATTACTAAGGAATATAATTCTTATTATCATTACATAAATAAAATAGCTTTAAAGCATAAATAGTCATACTAAAACTGTAAATTACCAGATAAAAATTTCACCCTTTTTCATAAAAACCACCCCCAATTTTTTCAAGAATCTTTTTTTTATCAAGAAAATCACAAGGTTTTTTTAATGTCTTATCAATAAGAAAATACAAATTAAATTCTGACCCAGGTACTATAGTGTCCCGTACGTAGGGGCATGAGTAAATTTATATAACAGTTGCCCTGACGCTATCTAAATCATCTACTTACAATAGATGCAGAAGCCTGTTTTTTTATCAATTAGAATCTAGGCTATAGATGAAAAATAACTACATAATTCGGTGGTTATCAAATCCACAAATCTTATCAAATTTTCAAATTTGAGTTAGGCTCACATTAATACGATTCTTATGCATGTAATGATATTTATTTACATTTAATTTTTATTTAATTAACAGTATTTTATTAATAACGGTGTATATTTTAGTTTAAATTTGGAATCAAACTAAATAATTTTGTATTTTTTTATTGAGCATAAATGGAACAAGCATAATGGTCAATCTGATGTTACGCGGTAACCATCACTTTTAATAAAGCATTGCCTCGTAGGTCACGCACGTCAAAAACGTGCCCTACGATGCACTGCCCTGCGTCCATCAGCTTGAGGTATGCAGATGTTCAGCCTCACCGGCACCCACATCCTTTAAACCGAAACACAGCAATGCTGCTTCACGGCAGAAATAGGCATGGTGGTAGTACACAGCCGGACGAGCCCTCACAAAGAGCTCTACAAATTACTAAGTATTTCTATGATTATAGAAATACTTATGACTAGCAGCCCGTCCCGGCTTCGCACGGGGTAGACAATATTGTTGTACATTATTTTGTTCTATCGCTAATAGTTTCGGCAGCGCATTCGACGAAAGACATTTTAAGACTCCTACACCTTCGGTTACATTGTTCAAATTTTACCAAGGATCCCTAATTATTTTCAAAATGAAATGTAGCCTATGTCAAATTGGAAGAATGTAGCATTATATTGGTGAAAAATAATTTTAAATCGGCCCAGTACTTTTTGAGCCTATTCATTACAAACATACAAAAATAGGTACAAATCTTTCCTCTTTATAATATTAGTGTAGATAGGTATACTAGGTATGTTATTTTTCTGTACAAAAAATATGTTTCCAAATCCGAAGATCCTGTGTCTTTCGATTGTTTTCAAAACAAAGTTAGTATTTTTACGTTAGCCGTTTGAAATTCAAGATGTTATTGTTGTAGTTGAAAACATAGCGGATAGAATTTGCATCCGATCAAATTGACACCGACCGAACTAAGTTTATCGTTTTTTATTAATTTGTCTTACATAAGCCTAAATTCTACTAAATACTACTTAGGGCTAAATTTTCAAAATGTATGTAGGTATGTAGTTTGAGCAATCGGTTGAGTAGTTGTAATTTTCAAGGAGCAATTAAAAAGTACTACGGCAAAAAAATATGGAAGGTACTTTTGTGTTTTTTTGGCATGTGGTATAATATATTTATGAGAGAAATATTGGAGAATTTTGGTCTAAGTCGGTACGTTAAAAAGAAAAAAAGAAATAATTTATTGTTCCCTATAAAATAAATATCGTCCACTGCTGGGCATAGGCCACCCTCAAAGACTTCCAGCTTTCTCTATCCCAAAATAATGTTTATTGACGTTGTCAAAATGAAGACGAGAGACCCACGCAATTACAGTATTTTTTTACACCCTGTACAATCAAAATAGTTGATAGACCACAAGTAACCGGATTACCAATGCAAGCACAATTATTTAAATTAGTATCAATGTATCTTTGTTAGTAATATTATGTTCTATAAGTAAATAAAATACAAAAAACATCTTACTTATTTGAAATTATTAGACCTAAAATAAGGCAATATTTTTTTTAAATTCTTGATACGTAAACGTTTCTTTCAGGTTATATTAAAGAATTTATTTTGAAGATTCTTCTGTAATGAAATCTACTAATATGGAGTCCTGCTCGGACCGCTTAAGCCCATCCAGCGATCTTACCAGCGAATCTGAGACATCTCTTCCATTCCCATACGACAATCAAAACAATTTCTATACCTCACCCGATGAAAAGCAGTATTTTTCCTGCAAACAAAAATCCCGTGAAGAACGACCGACCAAAGAGGTTTATCTACAAGAAAACAACAGGATCTCCTTCGAAAACTATCTGACACCTCCAAAGAATAAAAAATATTTAAATTTCGAACTGAAGCTTCCGCCGACTGGGAATGAAAACTTTTTTTCGCAAATCGAAGGCGACGAACGCATGCGAACTTATTTCAGTGACGATCTAAAAAGTTGCCAGGATAGTGAAAATAACCCGAATTTGTCGGAATTAAAGATAGCACAGCACGTTTTTGATAGCGTTACCGGGGCAACTAACGAGAGGGTTCCTCAGTCGTATTTTGCTGAGAGTGAGAGCAATAGAAGGTGTTTAAACTTCAACGCTGAACAGATACAGTGCGTATGTGAAGCGTTACAACAGAAAGGGGATATTGAAAAACTAGCGGCGTTTTTATGGAGTTTGCCACCCACTGAATTACTTAGAGGAAATGAAACAGTTTTGAGGTAGGTATAGTTAATCTTAACTTTTTGTATTTAATTACACATTTTTGTACTACATTTTTGTATTTAATTTTCGGGTAAAAATTGATCGCTGAGTAAGCGTTAGTCGGTACCTACACTTCTATTATGTGCCTACACAGATTATGATGGAAAGTTTCCACTTAGGTACCTACTATAACAGTTAGGTGCTTTAAAATTTAAACTTATTTTTTTTAAATGTGGCCTATTTTTCAGGGCGCGAGCTCTAGTAGCCTACCATAGAGGCGTATTTCAGGAGCTATACGCTATACTAGAGGCGCACTCGTTTCCACCAAGACACCACAACGCGTTGCAGACTCTGTGGTTCAAAGCACATTACAAAGAGGCTGAAAAGGTCAGGGGAAGAGCACTTGGTAAGTTGCCTTAATTCTACTCCATTGCTGCTTTTTTGGTTTGAAAGGTGTGATTGAAATTACAGGAACAAAAAGCACCTGTATATATATTACCGTAGAACACGTTGTTCCTAGTGTGATTTGCTAGAGCAATTCTGATGAGACCGGCCCCTCAGCTCAGTTGGTAGTAGCTCTGCCTTCTGCGACGTAGGTCGTGGGTTCGATCCCCATCGAGAACAAATATTTATGTGGTGAACACAGTTTGTTCTCTGTCTCATCTATATCTGGGTGTATTATATTACCTAGTACTATAATTAGCTATCTGGTTCCATCCTACAAGCTCTGCTTAATTTGGGGCTGGATAGCGTTGTGTGGGTCCACAATATTTATTTTATATTTATTCTCTGCCCTGAACAGGCCTCTCCTATTTATGTGTTTTTAGGTTCTTTTGCAATTTTATCAAAAATTCTATTTGGACAAAACGGTGCAAGCGTAACCGTTAGCTACATAATTATGAAGATTTTTAAGCTTGTGTAAAATGTACCTCATAGTTCACAACATCGTATAGTGTTATTTAAATTTTATTTCCTAAGAACCAATATAGACCAATAGGTAGATAAGCGCTTTTATAATGCGGAAGCCAAAGAGTGGAACTCGTTGCCGGCGTCTATTTTTCCGAATACCTATAATTTGGACGTTTTTAAAAAAAGAGTGAATAAGTATCTTATAAGTAAGCGCGCTACACAGTCGATCGTATCATCACTTAACATCAGGTGAGATTGCGGTCAAGCGTTAGCCTATAAATTAAAAAAAAAAAAAGATTTTTCGGACCAAGAATCAAAATTTAAATTTTAAAACATTGATTCTTGGTCCGAAACAACTATTGGTTCTTAGGAAATAACTTCACTTTTTCACTTGTGCCCCCATAAACAAGTGGAAATTTAAACGTATTTTGGTATTGTAGGCGCTGTAGATAAATACCGACTGCGTAAGAAGTACCCTCTGCCGAAGACAATATGGGACGGAGAAGAGACGGTGTACTGCTTCAAAGAGAAGAGCAGAAACGCACTCAAGGACTGCTATTATAGGAATCGGTGAGATTGAACATTCTTATTAAGCTACTATGCTTTAATCAAATTCGACGTAGATCGTTTGTAAACAAACCAACCAGCCTTCTATGCAAAACCATGGAACGGGTTATTAACAACAAGCTCCTGGCGTACCTAGAAGCCAATGACCTCCTCAGTGACCAGCAGTACGGTTTTCGCCGTAAACGGTCTACTGGGGATCTTCTAGCGTACGTCACCCACGTCTGGAGCGAGGCAATAGAGAAGCATGGTGAGGCTCTCGCTGTGTCCCTCGACATTTCCAAAGCCTTCGACAGGGTTTGGCACGATGGTCTTATTAGCAAGCTAACCTCGTTCGGGCTACCTCCGTGCTTGCGCGCGTGGATATCCGACTTCCTGAGGGAACGGTTTATTCGAGTTGTCATTGATGGCTGCTCGTCTGACCAATTGGCTATTAATGCTGGGGTACCTCAGGGGTCGGTTCTTTCAGCAACTCTATTCCTGCTTCACATCAACGATCTGCTTCAGCCCGGTGTCGTGGGGTATGCAGATGATAGCACTATTGTTGAAAGTTACACTTCTGATTCCCGTGCAAGCGCGGATACTATCGAAACTCTAAGAGGGGCCATGGTGGAACGAATAAATCGCACCTTAATGAAAGTCTCAGATTGGGGTGTCGCCAATCTAGTCTCTTTCAACGCGACTAAAACACAGGCTTGTCTTTTTTCCGCCAAAAAGAGACCCTTTCTCCTGAATCCCTCTTTCCGAGACGTGTCGGTACCGCTCGCGGATCATCTTGAGCTCCTAGGGGTGAGACTAACATCCAAACTGAACTTTGGCTCGTACATAGAATCTAAGGCTAAAGTGGCTGCTCAAAAACTAGGCATCCTCTCAAAGGTAAGACAGTACTTCTCGCCGGGACAGCTTCTACATCTTTATCAAGCTCAAGTCCGATCGTGCATGGAGTACTGTTGCCACCTGTGGGATGGCTCTGCTAAGTAACAGCTTGAAGCCTTAGGTTCTATTGAGCGGCGGGCTAGGAGGCTTGTGGACAATGACCAACTTTTCGATTCCAGGCTCTACAGTCTAGAGCACCGCAGACGAATCGCCTGTTTATCCATATTCTACCGAATACATTTCGGTGAGTGTGCGCAGGAACTACACAATCTGATCCTCCCATCACCCTTTTACCTTCGGACCACCAGACGTACGGATAAGTGTCACCCCTTCATGGTTGAGATCCCACAACATCGCACAAAGCGCTTCGCTTCTACTTTTTTGGTGCAAACGGCCAAGGAGTGGAACTCTTTACCGTCGTCAGTATTTCCGGAGCACTACAACCTTGGAATTTTCAAGTCAAGAGTGAACAAGTGGATTATAGCTAAGCGTGCTCCACCTTAGGCTGCATTTTCACTTTCCATCAGGTGTGATGGCAGTCAAACGTTTAGCTATCAACAATAAAAAAAAAAAAAAAAAAAGTACCTAAAACTTGAACAAAAAAAATAAAATTTGCCGCTGTTTTTGCAATAATTTTTCTAATATAAGGCCCTAATCTAATACGAGTAATATGTGTGGTAATGCCATAATTATGCCTTAGGTGCCATAGCATCGTTAAACGATATTTTTATTATTGTTGATAGCTAAGCATTTTTTGAAGAACTGACTTTATACCTAGGGCAAACCTCAGCAGAGAATTTAAAATCGAAACGCATTTATTAAATTGAAGCATAAAATCACTTCGAAGAATCTACGTATCACTTCAACACCTCGTCCTTCATAGTCGGTCCCTCATTGTTGAGGATCCTGACTCTTTCCCATTCTGTGGACAATATCTCTCCATTTGGAGCGGTTGGTGGCCTGATGGAGCGCTTGATGCATCGGAATTTCCAGCCGCTCAGATATCAGCGGGGTGATCACGTATCTTCTGTTGCAATGAAATCCTTGTTTCAATCGTCAGTTTTTACATGTTTTTGAGCTTCGATTGCATTATAAAACGAATATGAATTGTAATCCTTGCTTGTCAGACACAAGGCGTTGTTTGTATTCGATTTTATTGCAATCGAAGCTCACAATCATGTAAAAACTGAGGATTGCAACAAGCATTTGATTGCAACAAAGATACGTGATCACCCCACAGGTTCGACCAACGCTTAGGGCTTCGGCCTTTAGGTCTTCTACCTTCTACTTTACCTGTTATAATCAGTCTCTCGATACAATCGGTATTTCTGCGAGCAATATGGCCAAAGTCACTTCAATACAACCAAGCCTAAAAGAACAGACAAGAAACTTATCATGATGTTTGTCAGGTATCCAACCCCAGATGAGAAGCGAGCGCTGGCAGAAAAGACGGGACTCACCCTCACGCAAGTCTCCAACTGGTTCAAGAACAGGAGACAACGGGATCGCACGCCACAGCAGCCGAATAGACCGTAAGTTTGCTTAGATCTTTTGTCCTCTGGTCTAAATAAACCAGGATTCCAACCTTATTTAGAAGCGAGCTCTGGAAGAAAAGACGGGACTCACCCTCACGCAAGTCTCCAACTGGTTCAAGAATAGGAGACAACGGGACCGCACGCCACAGCAACCGAATAGACCGTACGTTTTACAGCTAATAAGTTAATTTGCATGAAAACGAAACCCTGGTAATGATTTAAATCTTTTTAAGTGACTTCAAAAATACTTAGATTTAGGAATAATAAAAAAAATAAAGTCGTGAAAATGGGTGGGAAGGTAGCTTAGAATCAGGAGACGGATATAGGGTACTTTTTGCGCTGAAAATTTGCCGGGAATGGGGCGAGCGAAGACGCGGGCGGCCGCGGGCTTTTTAATAAGCTGTACTGTTGCCTATTCATATTCATTTGTTCGTTGCTTCATGTGTTTTATAGGTCTTAGGGGGTGATAACGTCTAGAACATGAGCCCCGCTGGGGCATTACAATGGCCTTACGGCTAATTATTATATTAGGTAAACCTAGGTAACAAATTTCTTAATTTATTAAATCTTACTTAACAATAAATCTTATTATATCTATGTATGACTATTAAACTTGTACGGCTTGGACCTACCATAGTTAATTTTTCTTCATAGCTTAGCTGATTATAAAAAGTGATTAGTATAAGTACTTAAGTACAACGATGAACGTTTAAAAACTAAACACCGAGTTAAATTGGACGCTGTTTAACTAAAACGTTCCAATCCACTTGAAGTTTCATATGGATTGGAACGTTTTAGTTTAACAGCGTCCAATTCATTTTAAGACTATTTCCAGAATTTATTATTTTGTCATATCACAGTGAAGTGGCATTCTCCATTCATAAATTTATAAAAAAAGCAGCCAAGTGCGAGTCGGACTCGCCCATGAAGGGTTCCGTAGCATGACGAACTACAAGAACCTTTATATTATGTTACTTGATGTAACATAATAAGGTTCTTGTAGTTCGTCGAAAGGTAAATTGCGGTTTACGGTTTATGACGTATAAAAAAAAAACTACTGACTAGATCTCGTTCAAACCAAAAATCGTTGGAAGTTTACATAGTACAACATATATTTTTTTTAGTATTATCATTCTCTTACTTTAGAAGTTAGAGGGGGGGGGACCAACTTTTTTCCACTTTGGAAGTGTCTCTCGCGCAAACTATTCAGTTTAGAAAAAAACGATATTAGAAACCTCAACATCATTTTTGAAGACCTATTCATAGATACCCCACACGTATGGGTTCGATGAAAAAAAAAATTTTGAGTTTCAGTTTCAAGTATGGGGACCCCTGAAATTTATAGTTTTTTTTTATTTTTATGTTAAAATCTTAATGCGGTTCACAGAATACATCTACTCGCCAAGTTTCATCAGTCTAGCTCTTACGGTTTCGGAGAAAAATGGCTGTGACATACGGACGGACAGACAGACAGACAGACAGACAGACAGACAGACAGACAGACAGACAGACAGACATGACGAATCTATAAGGGTTCCGTTTTTGCCATTTGGCTACGGAACCCTAAAAAGCAGCCAAGTGCGAGTCGGACTCGCCCATGAAGGGTTCCGTAGCAACAAGTAACATAATAAGGTTCTTGTAGTTCGGCGAAAGGTAAATTGCGGTTTACGATTTATGACGTATAAAAAAAAACTACTCACTAGATCTCGTTCAAACCAAATATCGTTGAAAGTTTGCATAGTAATGTACAACATATAATTTTTTTAGTTTTATCTTTCTCAGGGACCAACTTTTTTACACTTTGGAAGTGTCTCTCGCGCAAACTATTAAGTTTAGAAAAAAACGATATTAGACACCTCAACATCAATTTTTGAAGACCTATTCATAGATACCCCGATACACGAATGGGTTCGTTGAAAAATTTTTTTTTGTGTTTCAGTTTCAAGTATGGGGACGCCCAAAGTTTATAGTTTTTTTTCTATTTTTGTGTAAAAATCTTAATGCGGTTCCGGAATACATCAACGGTTTCGGATAAAAATGGCTGTGACACGGTCGGACAGACAGACAGACAGACATGACGAATCTATAAGGGTTCTTTTTTTGCCATTTGGCTACGGAACCCTAAAAATGGTCTCAGTAGCACATTTAGCTTCAAAGCTCTGCCGCCGTCAAAATGTCGATTCGACAAATTCTACATCCAACCAACACGTGTCGTGTGAAGAGTCTTTGTTTTAGAATTGATTAATGATCTACGCAGTCATTATTCTTGACACGGGTAATTTTAAGGCGTTCGGGACAATACGACCGAAATGTGTGGAAGGGAAAAAAAATACCCATTGGGACCTGCCATGTCAGGTCGATGGTTTTACTGGAACGTTTTTATTTTAACGTATTCTTGCTCCCGCTAATAACATTTTTTCGTACGAAATGTTGTTTTCATTTCGCCTATTTGTCTCTCTCTCTATTGTATTTTGTCTAAACGACCAATTTTCAATTTTCCATGCAAAAGAGAGATGAATTGTTACGATCGTGGACCGACGACATTGTTAAGATCGCTGGAAGTCGGTGGATGGAAAAAGCTCAGAATCGTTCTTCCTGGAAATGTGTAGGGGAGGCCTATGTCCAGCAGTGGACTTCTTCAGGCTTCTAATGATGATGACTATACTAGTACTGTATGTCTTGTTATTTTTTTCAAACAAACTTTATTCTTACTACAATAGCAAGTAATAAGGTAGGTAAGTATTTAAGTAGGTACCTACTTGACGTAGGTACAAGTCTAGGTAATTCACGCAAGGTGTCATATTACCTTTAATAGGCACAGCATAGGTCGGCGCTCTGATCCAATGACCCGACCATAAACAAAATAAACTTTTAACAGTTTATTGTTCAAAGGCCCTTTGTTTCAAGATTGTTTATGCTTTTTCGTCTCAAGGTCTTGGTTAGAGTTACCTACCGTTTGATTAAATACTTCCCAACGTTTTATGGGTTCCGTCAACTTCCGTCCAATAATATCTTACCTATCGGTATAAATAATACCTATCGGTATTTGTTGGTATTTAAAGTACCTACCTTGGTACACGACTGTTTCAATTGTTGGCTGGCACAGGAGACATACCTACCCTGATCATTATAATATTATGTCACCAAGCGGCATTGATCGCATTACTTTTGTTAGGTAGGTATATTTTTTAGAGATAAGTATTCGTTTTAAAACATTGAACTAGGTATTAACGATAGTTACATAGATAAGTACTTACACATAATCTACATTAAAGCCAATAAGTATCTAGGTAAGTAAATAGGCCTTTCCATCTAATGTAGTTGATTTACCTATATAACGCGTCAAGGGTTACTATTCGCTGATGTTTGTAAATAGGAAGCTGCGTGCCTGGAACATAACTTTGACAGGCTTCACTTCACAGTTCAGTTGTTACTGGTAGTAAGTAACCCTGCCTTCTGCGAAGTGGGTTCGATCCCCACGGATAACAAATATTTGTGTGATGAAAACTGAGGTTTGTTCTTTGTTCTCTGGGTTGTTTATTAATCTTACTTGTATTTACAAAAAAAAATGAATTTAAGTATTAGGTATATTATTATCTGCTATCTGATTCCCATAGTACAAGCTCTAAGTATTTAGTTTTGGGCTATATCATTTTGTGTGAATTGACCACAATATGTTTTTTAAGATGGAATAGGCTAGTATCCACATCACACCTACATACACAACCTAATAATGATGTGTCTAACGGAACGTATTTTCTTTTTTTTTCAGAGAGATGCTCGTTCCCGCTCAATACGCGGGAGGGCAAGGTCTGGCACAGGCTCTGCTCCCCAACGCATACTACCACCAACTCCAAGATCCCACACACTACATCCATGGGGGTGCGCCATAGTCATAAAGTTTAGAATCGACTATTCGATAGGCAGATTATATCGATCATTAATATCTAAAACGCTGAAGTTATAGACAAGAAAAGAGACAAGCATTTTTATATTTTTTTTGCTTTAAATTTATGAATCAAACAGTAAACACGCTCTTTAATACCTATTATTGTATATAAAATATCACCAACTTTCTTTTTAATGCATTGGCGTTGTTATAGGGAATTTAGTAATAATGATGATTATTTATGCTAGTAATTGGTCTACGTGAACTTGCCATTTTTACCTCAGTAGATTTTTTAATTTAAATAAGAGTATTCATCTAGTGTTTTTAAGTTATTCCTACTTCTTTAGTTACCTACTCTTCTACTGGCATTTACGAGTAAGTAGCAATCATGTCAAATAGTGGGTGCTATTTGTTTAAATCATTATTATTTTAAGTATTCTAGTCTAGTCTCAATAAAGTTCTAAAAGAATTATAATTACCTATTAATTATTATTATATTGTAATGTAGGTATACAGGGTGTCCCATAAGTCAACGTCCAACCGAAAACGGGTGATGCGCCAAGTCATGACAGTTAGCAGAAAAATATAAAAAAAAATATTTGTTACGTAACTTTCGAGTTATGAGTATTTAAAAAAAACAGAAAAAACTGACACCTTATGATGATCTTTTAAGTCCTGTGACTACAAATATTAACTTTTCATGAAACTTTTTTCTGCAACGTAAGCATGAATAACCCTTCTGTAAATTACATTTCAAAATTAAGGCATAACTGCCTCAGTTTTCAATGAAATCGTGGAGTTTTGGCCAACGTTTCATTTCAGATAATTACATCACCCAACTTTAACCGTCTGTACCGCAAAAAAAATGTACTACACTATCATGGCATGTAACTTTAAAAATTGGCGCATTTATCCAGGATTCCAAAATGGTATAATACTTGCTAGAGTACTTCTTAGTTTTGGAAATAAAAAATGTTTTTTCAACTAAACCGGATTTCCAATCAATTTTATTTCAATAGATAAAATGTTTGTACCCTTTAAATGTTGGACTTAAAATGCCTACGCTGTGTTTTTAAGTGACTCACAATTCACAGGTACAAGTAATACCATTTCGACAATGCAAGTAAACAGATAGATCCACCATCTTGTCGAAAGAGTAATAACCATGGGTGTTCAAGTAATTTGATAGTTTTAGGTAAAAGTTTGAAATAAAATTCAATCATAGGATTACTTCAATCGTGGTTTTAATCTAAAGTTTGCCTTCGCCCGTCGCCGGTCTTATTACATGGTTTTTGACGTGATAACGTCTTATAATTCGATGGAGCCGGCTGCTCGTACGAAAAAACATGACTCATGCGGCGTTACCTACCTCTGAGGCGTTCCATTTAATACTTGAAGTGCAAGTGAGAGCGCATGAAAATTTTATTTTATTTTAAACTTTCACCTAAAACTAACAAATTACTTGAACACCCATGGTTATTACTCTTTCGACAAGATGGTGGCTCTATCTGTTTACTTGCATTGTCGAAATGGTATTTACTTGTACCTGTAAATTGTGAGTCACTTAAAAACACAGCGTAGGCATTTTAAGTCCATAATTTAAAGGTTACAAACATTTTATCTCATGAAATAAAATTGATTGGAAATCCGGTATAGTTGAAAAATCATTTTTTATTTCCAAAACTAAGGAGTACTCTAGCAAGTATTATACCATTTTGGAATCCTGGATAAATGCGCCAATTTTTTAAGTTACATGCCATGACAGCGTAGTACATTTTTTTTGCGGTACAGACGGTTAAAGTTGGGTGATGTAATTATCTGAAATGAAACGTTGGCCAAAACTCCACGATTTCATTAAAAACTGAGGCAGTTATGGCTTAATTTTGAATTGTAATTTACAGAAGGGTTATTCATGCTTACGTTGCAGAAAAAAGTTTCATGAAAAGTTAATATTTGTAGTCACATGACTTAAAAGATCATCACAGGGTGTCAGTTTTTTCTGTTTTTTTTAAATACTCATAACTCGAAAGTTACGTAACAAATATTTTTTTTTATATTTTTCTGCTAACTGTCATGACTTGGCGCATCACCCGTTTTCGGTTGGACGTTGACTTATGGGACACCCTGTATAATTACCCAATTTGACTTTTATTTTTAACGACAACCTGGCAATTATCCTAATCCCTTACATTTTATACCGATTGATTCTATGTAAGAATAATAGGTAGGTAGATAAAATAATAGACGCACGTCCAAACATAGGGACATTAATATTGTGACTAAATGAGTAAACTTCGATTTCTTTCCTAACCTATCAACTCTTTCATTTATTATCACTTATCAGCTTGGAGGAATTAGAAATGGAGGCGTCAACGTTTAAATCCACGAACAATATTTTCTGCCAAAATTGACGGGGGACGAGGTAAACACGCATGGCACACGCGCATAGCAAAATCCTATTCATGTAAACACACACATTGACAATCTCGCACACGATCTTAAAATTTGCACACAGATAAAAAATATAACGTAGTTACGCAGTGTCTAGACTCACATTAGGATAATCTCTAGTGATGGGCATTCAGTAAGACCGGTAAATTGAACGATGAATAAAATAATGAATGAAATGGGTTTTTAGGTAAAGGTAATTTAAATAAGTTATGCACAACTTAACAGGTTTCACATTTTGTAACAGTCAGAAAATAAAAGAACTGAATTTAGTTGTTATGTTTTATTAGTGGTTATAAGTTTGAATCAATAGTTCTTAACATGTTATTGTACACATAAGTTTAGTCTTGTCGGGGGGCCTCCCGCGAGCCGCAACTCCGCGCCCGCCCTGCAGGGCGTTCACGGAGATTTAAGCGGCCCTCACTATGGGGATAGACCGCACCCACCCGCACCCCTCACGGTCGCGTCGCTCGACGACGGCGGCGAGGGGTGCCTCCCCCGCTGGCGGGTGGACCGAGCTAGGCTCGAGGTCAGCCGTGCACCCGCAGGCGTCAGCGGGGGGGGTTGCCGGGATCAGTTCGCGGCCCGGGAGGCAGCAGGCGGGCTGTAGCTTGTGGCACCGAAGCACCGATGAGCGGGGGGGGTGCAGCCGTCGTGCAATGAAAGACTTGGTTGTACAAGCGGTGGAACGGGGCGCGGGGAGCCTGGCCTCTCGATGGGAGATGTTCGGATCCTAGCTTCTAGCTTCCTATATGCTCTCAGCTAAATGATTCTTGAAAGGCTTCCTGACTACTTCTTTCTTGATTAAAAGGCTTCCTGACTACTTCTTTCTTGATGAATCGATCTCGAACAAACTCGTTTTTACTTTGAAACTGTCTCGCTTACCTACCTCAAAGTCTTACCTTACAGAGAGCGGTATAATTTCGCCTAAATCTCAGTACTAATTTTCATCTCCTACCAGGCTTACCGTTCCCGTTTTTCTTTATTAAAAGGCATAAAAATAACAAACAAACACTACCTAAGTGTGGCCTATATACCCATTTATCTACTCGCTCTACTAGAGGCGGCACCATGGCCTTTATTTATTACATAATTAAACAGTTACACTTAACTACTTGGGTATGGCCTTCTCGTTACATTTTCTATAATTTTTCCTTCCTATAATAAAGTTCTTTTACAATGTCTCCTTATGCTATCTTACTCTACGTTATGTTAATGTATTTATTCAAGCTTATGAAAGGTATTTCGACTAATATTATTTTCAATAAAATGACTTCAACATAATCTTAAAAGGACATTGCGTTACTCTATAAGTTAGAGCGAGACGGCACTAGCCTATCCCGCTTTTACATCTCAATGAACCTCATCTTAAAAATCTCATCTTAAAATTATCTTAGTGTCTCTATTATATGGCGCCGACATCCTCCCCCTCGTGCATCGCACCGACTCCCTGTTTGGCGTCATCCAAGTCTCGTGTCGACTCTGCGCCATCCTGGAGTTTCCTGGTCAACCCTGCGCCATCCGGACGTCCTTGACTACCCTGCGCCATCCTGAAGTCGCCTGTCGGCTCCTTGGCCTGACAGACGTTAGGGTCGTCTGCGGAGACCAGGAGCACGGCCTTTGAGCAAGGCCGCCTGAAGGTGCCGTGCGGGGTGCGCACGTCTATGATGCGAGTGCGGTGGTCGGGCCCGGGATACGTCCGGACCACGACACCACGGGGCCACACGTTGCGTGGCAGTGTGGAGTCCACTATCAGGACTGAGTCGCCACACTGCAAATCCCTCGATGTGGTTGACCCGTCGATTCGTCGGGGTAGGAGAGTTGGTAAGTACTCCCGTACCCATCTGGCCCAGAAGTGATCGGCCAGCCGCTGCGCCGTCCTCCACGATCGTCGTCCAGAGAGATCCTCCTCCGTGAACACCCCCAGCCTGGGAGCGCCGCATGACCGCCCGATGAGGAAGTGGTTCGGTGTTAGGCCTTCCTCGTCGCTGTCCTGTGTCCTGGTCAGCGGTCGCGAGTTCACGATGTGTTCTGCCTCAAGCAGAAGTGTGTGCAGCACCTCTTCTCTGGGACTTCGCTCCTTCAATATCACGCCGAGGACGCTCTTCACTGTCTTTACCAATCTCTCCCATGCTCCCCCCATGTTTGGTGCGCCGGGTGCTATGAACTTCCATCTCACCCCCATTTCTCGTGCTTGCTCGACGACTCCCTCGGTGTCAAGGGTCTCGATGGCGGCTCTCAACTCTTTGTTCGCACTCACGAAGTTAGTGCCGTTATCGCTGAACATGGTAGTTGGCATGCCTCTTCTCGCCGCCATCCGTCTTAGCGCCATGATCATGGAGTCTGCTGTTAACGACGCTGCCAGTTCCAAATGCACTGCCCTGGTGGTGAGGCACGTGAATAGGGCACCCCACCTCTTCTCATGTCGTCTTCCCACGGTCACGGTCATCGGGCCGAAGTAATCGACCGCCGTGCTCGAGAAAGGTGGCTTCCCCACTTGCAGGCGTTCCCTGGGCAGGTCCCCCGTCGGTAGCCGCTGTGGTGTTCCTCTGTAGACTCTACACCATTGACATCCATGTCTTGTCGCTCTGACCGCCGATCTCAAGCCGAGTATCCAGTAGCGCTGTCGAATCTCATTCATTACCGTTTCATGGTTTCCGTGGTTGAACGCTTCATGATAGTGAGCTATTATCAGTCTCGCTATCCCATTTTTGCTATCCAAGATGATAGGTTGCTTGTAGTCGCTCGACATGCTGGCGGCGCCTATCCTGCCGCGCAGCCTCAAAAGACCATCTTCCATTACCTTGTCGAGCTTCTTGAGCTTCCCCGCTTCTTCTAAGCGGCTATCAGTTTGGCTCCTCATTAGAAGCGCTCTCTCGGCTCTCTTCAAGTAGCCGATCTCAAGCGGTAAGAACTCTGAATTTCTTACTTTCGTGGCAGGCCGCCTGTAAGCTTGCTTCTTTGTTTTATTGACCTTTCTCCATGTGGGGTCATCCTTGACGCCCCGTACCGCACCAACCATTTCCTTCTTCCTGCATAGGTCGATGAACTGGAAGACTCTCGCCGTCGCTCTTAGTAGTCTCGTCCATCTTGAGAATCTAGTGGGATCGGGAGTACCTAACTTGTACTCGCATATCCGGACGGTGGCCGTATGTTGAGTCTCCTTGTCCTCCCCCGTCGAGCTACGCTTGAAGGTGCGGTCTTCAGGCCACTCTTCTTCTTCCCCCTCGAGGAACTTTGGCCCCGTGTACCAACGGTGGCCCCCATCAAAGTTCCTGGGGACTTCTCTTGTAGCGTCGTCCGCTGGGTTCTCCGCTGTAGGAACCCAGCGCCATTGATGCGGCCGCGTCGTGTCTTCTATCTCAGCCAGACGATGTGCGACAAAAGGCTTGAAGGTCCTGGGATCAGCCTTTATCCAGGAGAGCACCGTGCTAGAGTCTGTCCAATAAGTCTTCCTTGTGGCCCTCACATCCATCTCCTCCTCGATGGACTGCGCTAAACGAGCTCCGAGTAGCGCGGCTTGCAGCTCTAACCTTGGCACGGATACTGGCTTCAATGGTGTGACCCTCGCCTTGCCAGCCAGCAAGGTCACGTCGTATTTACCCTCTTGGTTTTGTTGCCTCCAATACACTGCGCATGCGTAGGCTTTTTCACTGGCGTCCGTGAAAACGTGTAGATCTCCCCCTGCTTGAGATCGTGAGATGCACCGAGGAATCCTCAGATGATGCAACAGTTGGAGATCTTGGAGATAGCTTTTCCACGACGTCTCGTCCGTGTCTGTCACCTTCTCGTCCCAACCAATTCCGCTCCGCCATACATCTTGCATCAGTTTCTTCCCCTGGATCAGCACAGGAGAAGCTAGACCCAGGGGGTCAAATGTGCTCATGACTGCACTCGTCACCTGGCGCTTGGTTGGGGTCATCTCTAGGTCAACGACCTCAGACACGTTCCGCAATTGAGTCCGGAATCCCATCTCGTCTTCTTCCGTGAACCAGCGCAGCCCCAGAGTCCGTTCCTCCTTGGACCCGAGCTCTATCTCTGTGTTCACCTTATCAGTGAGATTCTTAAGGACTTTCCGACTGTTTGATGCCCATCCTCGCAACCGGAACCCGGCTCTTTGATGGATGGCATCCACTTGCTTTGCCACCCTTAGCGCGTCATCCTCTGTGTCGAAACAATGTAGGTAGTCATCCATATAATGGTTCCTGACCACCGCCCTCGCTGCCTCTGGAAACTCGTTCTTTGCTTCTTCTGCGTTTAGATTCTTTACATAGATCGCCAGGCTTGGTGAGCAAGCGGCCCCAAATATCACCGATGACATTCTATACTCTGTGGGTGCGCCTTTTCTTCTTGCTCTCCTCCATAGGAAGCGGAGACTATCCCTGTCCGCTTCTCTTATCTTCACTTGGAGGAACATCTCTTGGATATCAGATACCACAGCGATCGGCTTTTCCCTGAAGCGTAGTAGTACCCCGAACAGTGACTGGAGTAAGTCTGGTCCTGGCAGTAGGGCGTCATTCAGACTCTTGCCTCTACATTTGGCTGCAGCGTCGAAAACCAACCGCATCTTCTTCTTGGTAGGATGTGTCACCGTAAAGTGAGGAAGATACCACTTCCTTGTCGACGTCGACTCGTGCGTGACCTCCTCGGCATACCCGCTGGTTAAGAGGTTATCGACCTGCCGCTCGTACTCTATCTTCAGGTCTTCATTCTTGTCTATCTTACGTTCGATGTTTCTTAATCTGTTAAGCGCAGAATCATAGTTGTCCGGCATGGACTCTTCATCAGTTTTCCATAGCAGGCCCGTTTCGAAGCGCCCGTCCTTCATACGACGTGTGGTCTTACTTAGTAGTTGCACGGCCCTTTCTTCGGCGTCCGTGCTTGGTCGACGCGGCTGCACCCCCAGCGACTCTATTGCGAAGTGCTCCCTTATGAGTTCATCCATGTCTTCGTCGCGCGTCGAGACGTGAGCACAGGTAAGGTGGTTCACCCTCGAAGCTGCTCCCCCGTCTATCCCATGCAGCACCCATCCCAGGTGTGTGAGAGAAGCAGCTGGTTGGCCACGCTTGCCTCTCCTTGTTGCCCGTGACACGATGAGCTCCCAGTTATCTTGCCCGATGAGCAACTTCGGTGCTTCCTCTTCGTAGTGAAGCCTGTTCGCTATCCTCTTGAGGTGATTGCATTCATCCAGCCGTGCCTTGTTGATCACTTGAGGCGATAGTCTTAGCTTGTCTATCGTTCTCGCCCCGATGATCTTCCTTCTTTGGTTCGAGTGGAGGCCTCTCAGACTGATGTTGACCCGCATGGAGTCATCCTTCCCGATGACTCGTCCTCCAACTGTCTCTATTGAGAGAGCTTCCCTGGGTCCTTCCAGTCCGATTTTGTCCGCCACTGCAGCGTCGATGAGAGTCACCGTAGACCCTTCATCCAATAAGGCCAATATCGTGGCCTTTCCCTTTGGCCCGTATACCTCCACGGGCACCATCTTCAGATACGCTCTCGCGTTCTTCGCGGCGTTCGTCAGATGAACATTGTTGGCGACCTCCCTCGCTGAACTCTCCCGAGCATCCGATATCTTGTCCGATGATGGCCTCTCTTCACCATGCAGCAGTGCATGATGCCATCTTCCGCAGTGCTTGCACGGAGGTCTTCTGCACGTCTCCTTCCTGTGCCTGTAGCGAAGACACTTGAAGCAGCATCCTGTCTTCCTTGCTATGGCCCACCTATCTGTCACTGAAGCTTGTAGAAATTTCTTGCATTCGTCCAGGTGGTGACTTCCTTCACAGTGTGCACATGAAGTTTGCTGCATCCCCTGCGACTCTGTCGCTGCATGTGCAGCCTGGCGCGGTAGGTGGTGAGCCACCTTCCTTGGGGCAGCGGCTTCCTGGCTGGCGTAAGGTCCACACCTTTCGGCCTCTCTGTTCAGGAACATTGCTATCAGTGCTAGGTCCGGGTCCACATGTTCCGCAGCAAAATCATACCATCGATATCGGAGCACCATTGGTAACTTCTCTATGATCACCTTTATCATCTCTGGAGAGTTGAGGTACGCCGGCTTCCTTAGCCCCTTTATTGTCGCGACGGTGTTGCTTATCGATCCAGCAAATAAACACACATCCCGCGCACTATCACTTGGTTTAGCAAGGTTTTTCACTTTATCTAATTCCGCTAGTACTAACGCCTCCGGCCGTCCATAGCGCCGGCGTAAGGACTCTATCACTTCACTAGGTTCACACTCGGAATATAACACACTTTTCACTGCATCCCTTGCGCCTCCTTTGACGGCCTTCCTTAGCCGTGCCATGTTCTGCACCGGAGTAAACAGCGCCGCCGTATCTTCATACACGGACTTGAAGGCCAGCCACTCTCCACTGTTTCCATCAAACACCGGAAGCTCGTACATGTACGCTGGCTGGTGCACGTGTTCCGTGGTTCTTGGTGCGGCGCTGATGGCACTGATGATCGCCTGGGCCAATGCCCCCATGTCGCGGTCTCCTCTGGAGTCCTCTGGCTTCACGGCGGTGACAGTGGGATCCTGGAGTTTTAAGGAGTCGATGACCCCACCTGGTCGCCCCTCTGCGGACGTCCCCCCGGCCCCTTGATGTCCTCCACCAGACATCCTGTCAACCGTGTCGTTCACCCACTCTGCGACTTCATTGGCTCTACCATCAGGCTCTTCTTCAGCAGAGTCCTCGGCCCTCTCTTCTGGATTGTCCTTTCCCAACTTCAACAGTTCCATCTCAGCTCTCGCCAGCGCAGCGGCAGCCTGTGCTTCTTGCATCTCTTGTCGGCTTATCTCCGCACGCAATTCCATCTCACGTCGTGTCCGTGCCTTCTCCGCCGCTGACGAGGGTTTGTTGGGGCTAGGACGGGCCTGGGGCTCCCCCGTGTTCTTCACTCTTGATTCCTTTGCCGGTCCGCCGGAAACTCTCACGGTCTCCGGCGCGCTCCCGGCAGCATCCTCTTCTGTTGTCGTCTCGGTCGTCGGTGCCCCGGAGACCTCCGTGGCCTCGGGGCTCAGCTCCTCGGAGCTGGACCGGCGGGCGACACCCTTGCGACTCCGTGTCACAGGCATCGAGAAGTCGTGTGGTCGTCTGCTTCACTGGTATATACAGCCCACTTGCCAAGGGCTGCACTTGCCAGACTCTCCGTCAGCACTCGACGATCGGCTCCTGCCGACTGGAAGCGCGACCTCTCCGCGCGCACACAGACCACCACCACCAAAGTCTAGTTCAAAGCAAATGACAGCTGCAAGCTGTCCCCAGGTTACGCGATGATCCGGCTCGAAGGACCAGCTGTCGGGGGGCCTCCCGCGAGCCGCAACTCCGCGCCCGCCCTGCAGGGCGTTCACGGAGATTTAAGCGGCCCTCACTATGGGGATAGACCGCACCCACCCGCACCCCTCACGGTCGCGTCGCTCGACGACGGCGGCGAGGGGTGCCTCCCCCGCTGGCGGGTGGACCGAGCTAGGCTCGAGGTCAGCCGTGCACCCGCAGGCGTCAGCGGGGGGGGTTGCCGGGATCAGTTCGCGGCCCGGGAGGCAGCAGGCGGGCTGTAGCTTGTGGCACCGAAGCACCGATGAGCGGGGGGGGTGCAGCCGTCGTGCAATGAAAGACTTGGTTGTACAAGCGGTGGAACGGGGCGCGGGGAGCCTGGCCTCTCGATGGGAGATGTTCGGATCCTAGCTTCTAGCTTCCTATATGCTCTCAGCTAAATGATTCTTGAAAGGCTTCCTGACTACTTCTTTCTTGATTAAAAGGCTTCCTGACTACTTCTTTCTTGATGAATCGATCTCGAACAAACTCGTTTTTACTTTGAAACTGTCTCGCTTACCTACCTCAAAGTCTTACCTTACAGAGAGCGGTATAATTTCGCCTAAATCTCAGTACTAATTTTCATCTCCTACCAGGCTTACCGTTCCCGTTTTTCTTTATTAAAAGGCATAAAAATAACAAACAAACACTACCTAAGTGTGGCCTATATACCCATTTATCTACTCGCTCTACTAGAGGCGGCACCATGGCCTTTATTTATTACATAATTAAACAGTTACACTTAACTACTTGGGTATGGCCTTCTCGTTACATTTTCTATAATTTTTCCTTCCTATAATAAAGTTCTTTTACAATGTCTCCTTATGCTATCTTACTCTACGTTATGTTAATGTATTTATTCAAGCTTATGAAAGGTATTTCGACTAATATTATTTTCAATAAAATGACTTCAACATAATCTTAAAAGGACATTGCGTTACTCTATAAGTTAGAGCGAGACGGCACTAGCCTATCCCGCTTTTACATCTCAATGAACCTCATCTTAAAAATCTCATCTTAAAATTATCTTAGTGTCTCTATTATATGGCGCCGACAAGTCTTTTACTGAATAATTGAAAAAAAAAATATAAAGTGAAATCACATTACATCGTCAGCCTTCACATCACAGCGAAGTTTACAGTTCTGCCTTCTGCGCCGGAGGCGTTGGTTCGATTCCCACCGAGAACAAATATTTGTGTGGTGAACGCAGATGTTTGTTTGCCCGAGTTTGAGAACTTTCTGCAAAATGTTCCGAGCAAATCACACTCGTTCTTGTTGCATGCCAAGTTGTTTTTTGGCCAAAAAATTTAGTCCACTCTTCAAGCAACAGGGTTTTTTGGAAACCTGCACAGGACATAAAATAAATATAAAATAGGCAAAAAAATGTTTTTACTACGCCCACGACTTTATTTTTGAGTATGATGTCATGTCCTATTTTATACATTGATGAGTAGAGGGTTTGATGACTGGTACCTAGGATACCCATCTTGTGGGATTTGTGAATAAATGTAAACCGATATTATCGTGGCGGCAGCCATCTTGTACCGATTTTCATCAAAAACAGCTAAGAACACTCCCGACTATTCACCTTTCAAACAAACAAAAAACCAAATTAAAATCGGTTGATTCGTTCGGGAACTACGATGGGACAGACAGACACACACACAGACACCGCAAACTCATAACATCCCGTCGTTTTTACGTCGGGGGCTTACAAAACACCAAATACGTAATTAGACAACACATTATGTGATAATAATTTAACGTTTATTTTATCATTCATTCATTCATCAATTTCATTCAACTTTTCCCAACACTATGCCTTCTACCAAGGCTTATTCTTTGACAATGGTGTCGTAATACTGTCGCTAATCTGTCGCAACCGGTATTTCTTTTGAACTTAAATTCTACAAAATTACAAACACAATTGACAAAATAATACTCCCTTGTGGTAGGAAATACCATGTTCCCGGAAGTTTGATGTCTCTGATCGTCTTTTACTAGAAACTACCATGCAATTCACCATTTTCACGGAGCTCCACTTCGCGACATGAAACGACACACAATGGCTGCGGTTGCGAGTAAAACAGTTTTATTAAAAGGATATGATCGAGATCGTTATATGATCGGCAGAGGGGAAAGCCCTGCCTTGACATCTCCATTTCTAATTCCTCTAAGCTTATCAGTGCTAATTAAAGTACCCATCACTGGGCATATTTGGCAAAAGTACCAATTTCCAGTGCTAGTATAAAATAATAAAAAAACAAGGTAAATGTCAAGTGTCAACGTCAATGTAAATATTAAATGTGTCAGTTTGACATTCGTGTGTTATTGTGTTGAATTTGCAGATTTTCCTGAAAATTATAGAAAAGTTCTTTGTTTTCAATTTGATTAAATAACTAGATACTTTTCCTGAATCCATCGTATCGTAGTTTACCTGTAGTGAGTGGGGAGCTGCTTCAGTGCAGTGCAGCAGCTTACATAACCCAGGAGGTTTTAAAATATTACACCACTCTTGATATATGACGCAGCAGTGAAAGGATCCAGGATGAGTGACTCGAAATCATTCGTAAACTTCTCCTGCCAGCGCTGTCTCCAACCCTTGAAGCTTGACGAATCTTTGACGAACCTCGGAGAACATGCAATCGCCGATCTTACCTTACAAATCCGTCGGAACAATGAGGTTGATTTAGACTTGCAATCTTCAAGCTTAGAGCATTATGTCCCGCCTTTTCGCATGTCCGAGTCAGGCAATGGAGCCAACGGCTTCATGGTGATCTCAGACGGATGGGAAACTACATCTCTAGGACACCAGTTACATGTGAAAGCCACACTCTTTGATTTACTATCAAATAACTCTGATGTTGATCATCCGTTGTGCGATGAGTGTACAGATACTCTGCTAGAACTTATGGATAATCAGTTGAGGCAGACTGAGGCGGAATGGAAGGACTATAGCGACTATTTAAAAAAGTTGGAGGATGACAAAGAAGATTTGAATTTGGAAGGCCTTGAAAAAGAGCTGGAAGATTGGAAGCAAGAACAAACTAGGTTACTCCAAGAACTCTCAGCTTTACAAAAAGAAGAGAGAGCCATGAAAGACGAGATAGAGGTACAGGAGCGAGAGAAAGAGAGGCTAGAGAAGGAACAAGATGTCTACTGGAAAGAGTATACTCGCTACAGAAAAGACTTGATGGTCACAGAAGACCAGATGAAGTTTTATGAATGTCAGTTAGCCTACACGCAGTCACAATTAGATAAACTTAAGAAAACTAATGTCTTCAAAGCTACTTTCCACATATCTGATTCGGGACAGTTTGGTATCATAAACAACTTCCGACTCGGTCGGCTACCATCAGCCCCGGTCGATTGGTCAGAAATCAATGCCGCATGGGGTCAAACAGTCCTCCTCTTAGCCTCACTGGCTCGGAAAATAAACTTCAACTTCCAAAGATACAAACTTATTCCTTACGGTAACAATTCTTACATCGAAGTGTTAGAAGATCAGAAGACATTACCGTTGTACGGCTCTGGAGGGTTCAGATTCCTTTGGGACACAAAATTTGATGCGGCAATGGTCGCTTTCTTAGATTGCCTTCAACAGTTTAAGGAGCAAGTTGAGAAGGGTAACACTGGTTTCTGCCTACCGTATAGAATAGATAAGGGCAAAATTGAAGATACAGCATCACCACCCCATGCTTATTCAATTAAAATTCAATTCAATTCTGAAGAGCATTGGACTAAAGCTCTAAAGTATATGCTGACGAATTTAAAATGGGCACTAACTTGGATCTCGTCTCAGTTTAGTGAAGAGAGAGTGGAGGAAGCATAGACAAACAAATTGTATTATTGCATAACCCCTATTAACAACCTAGTAAAATTTCTAACATACTAATCTTTTAGTAAGAGTACTCTAATGGTATTAAAATAAATATTTTTATCTCTACATTCATACATTATTTTTAATCTAGTGTTCTCAAAAACATTAATAATTACTTGTTATGTATAAGTATGCCTATGTGATAGAATAACTGTGATGTAAATACTTCTCTGTTTTAAATATGAGTGTGTTGTAATAAAGATAATCCTACTTACTACAAATGTTTTTTTTTTAACCGACTTCCAATCAAAAAGGAGGAGGTTCTCAATTCCGTTGTATGTTTTTTTTTTTTTTTTTTTTAAATGTTTGTTACCGCATAACTTCGTCATTTGTGAGCCGATTTAGAAAATTATTTTTTTATTTGGAAGGTTATTCTTACGTCCAGATTGTCCCAAACAAATTTGATTAAAATCGGTTTAGCCGTTTGACAATGAAGTCGGTTTCTCAAGTTTTATAAACTTTAATTATTTTAATAAGTTTTTCTAAATATCTACTTAGCGACATCTGTGGATCATGGCGATAACTGTTTTTGGTTAAAAGCGACATCTGTTAGAATAACATGATACTTAATCAAACTGTAGAGAGTTGTTGAAATAGCGCTGCGATGCGTGAGTACTGAGTTTCTACTACTAAACACTAGATGGCGCTGTACTCCATTGGTGCAAAAAATTAAAAAAGTTCGATAAAACTTCAGATCTAAGGACTGTTTTTAATGATAAAGATCTTTTAATAATTTAAGGAACATAATTTCCTAATTTGGTCTAATTAAACCAAACGCTTATTTTCATCTCAGTAAAGTAAACACAACGAAGACTAACCTACTAAATAAGCACCTACTTCAGTAGATGAGTCGGTACTATTACCCGTAGATAGGTAGAGCTTTGTATAGAGCCTCTTTGTATTCGCACAAAGGTGCTGTTTGCCCCCTAATTACCGTCGTCTGCTCGGTAAACTACCTGGAAATAGAAATCCAAGTCGTTCTCATTTCGTGCTATGAAGGTGTATTTAGTAAAAGCCTGAAATAATGGTAATTTATTCCGTTCCACATTTATTTTACACCGGGGTATAGGCAATCAAGTAGGTACCAGATACAGTGGCGCATTTACCCTAAGGCACAGTAGGCCCGGGCCTAGGGTGGCAGATATTAGGGGTGGCAAATCGTGGCAAAAAAACTACTGATGATATCACTTAGTGCACCCCTACGCTGTAAAAGGAGCTTAGGTACACTCCAAGTTTCATATTTCTAGGACTAACGGTTTAGGTTGGGCGTTGATTGTCAGTCAGTCAGTAACGTAAGAGTTTCATATGTATTTAAGAAGAAGAAGAAGAAAAAGATTAGATTTCTGAGATCATCATCATCATCATCATCAGCCTAAATATAGGCTTAAATAGGCGAATTAAGTACCACCTCCTTTTTTGATTTCGGTTAAATATACTAGTTCTTAGATGATCTCGGTTTCTACTCGGTAAGAGCGTTTAGAGTAGCTTTTAAAAGTGTGAAACCAATGCTATCCAATATCCCCTGCAAAGCCGCGATTCTAAAGCGTTGGAGCTCCCACTTTCATTCTCCCTTCCCCCGGTGCATCTATGTAATTCCCTTCAGTGGTAAGGCGGCACGCGTGGGAACTTGAAGACTTCAACTTGACTTGAACTAAAGAAGAGGAACACAAGTCGCCTGTTACTTCATAACAGGCGACTTGTGTTCCTCTTATTTTTGTAGGGAGTGGAACTTCTTGTCTTCTTGGTAGGTAGTCTAAATAGAAGACGAATAATGTAACTGAATTTATTTTGTATTCGGTCCTTAATTTATAGTGAATTGCCTAATAATTGCCTTGCCTATTAATGTTTCAACATGGTTTTTCAAAAATCTGGATTCTAGAGTAATTGAAATCGGTCCACCACACTGGACACGATAAAAATATTATTGAAGAGCTAGCTTTTTTTAATTTATTTACCATTTTAACTAATCGTATAATGTATTTAGGACTATGGAAGGAATGAAAACAAGTTTGGTTTTCTATAGTTTAACTATACATATACCTACAAGTAAAACCTATGTATTCTTGCTTTTGGTGACGGTTTTTGTGATAGTTTATTATTTATTTATTTAGACAAAATGCTGTTTGTGCTTACAGCTCGTGCCAAAGCGCCCACATGCTAAGAACATTCGATACATAATATACTTAGCAAAAATATAAAAATTATAGATGTCAATATTCTAAATTATTTATTGTTCTTATATTATTGATTTCCTACCGTCAAAAACGTTAAATAACAACAATATACCGCCCGTACTCTTGTCATTTATAAAAGATTTTTCCAATTCCAGCAAATCCACCCTCGCCAAGTAGAAATTCAAAAGCTACATAGTTGAATTGAGTTGCATTGTTCACGCATGCAGAGATGATGGTAAACTCGTAGGTAAATAGCTCGTGGGAACTGTAGAGTAAGTATACGGGGTACGTGCCCGGAGCACAGAATAGAAAAAGATCTCTTACTAAGTAAGCCAACTATTTTGTTAACTTATGATAAAGTGTTGAGCGAACATGTAAGAAATCAAATTCAAATTCAAAACTTCAATATTCAGTTGTGTCTTGTGTCACAAGGATCATTTTGAAATCTTCCGTCATCGTCCTATGGCCTGCGCACACCTAGTTCGCGGGCGGTAGCGATCAGTGAAACGCTGTCAAATATCGCTGACAAAGACAGCGTTTGAAAGATCGCGTTCGCCAGCGGCCAAGGTGTGCGCAGGCCTTTATAGCTAGGTGAGTCTAGGTGGGCTGGGCTACGTTTGGGAAACTTCGTTAGGTTTTCTCGTCGCTGATCCCACAATGTCTGGAGACGAAAGTCTTCAACCAGTGCGTCCTACCTGTAATGACCTATGCTGCCGAAACGTGGACACTAACAGTAGGGTCGGTCCACAAACTGAAAGTCGCTCAGCGAGCTATGGAAAGGGCTATGCTCGGAGTCTCTCTAAAGGATAAAATCCGGAACGAGGTTATCCGACAGAGAACCAAGGTGGTCGACATAGCTCAAAGGATTAGTAAGCAGAAGTGGCAGTGGGCCGGTCATGTTTGCCGTAGAACAGACAATTGTTGGAGCAAACGAATACTAGAGTGGAGACCGCGTTTAGGTAAGCGTAGTGTAGGACGCCCTCCGGCAAGGTGGGGCGACGATCTGCGAAATGTAGCAAGCACTGGAGGAGAAGAGCCGAAGACCGGGCTCAGTGGCGCGTCTTGGGAGAGACCTACGTCCAGCAGTGGACTAATATAGGTTGATGATGATGAGTCTAGGTGACAGTTCCATGCAACCAACCCTAGAAGAACTACAGCTGGTTCCTACCGTTAAAAATGTATGTTTTTTGGATACAACTGAATAGGAACCAATAGTGCTACCACAAGCTCTGTCTGGCTCTGTCTCTGGCTCTGGTTTTGAGTATGTGCACTCACACCAGTGTATAATAAATACTGTGTGTGTGACGTCTCGAGGTAGGATTTATTTAGACAGCGCTCCACAGACTCAAAACCGGAGCCATAGACAGAGCCAGACAGAGCTTGTGGTACGTACTGAGCAGTGAGGCCATTCAATAATCTTTTAAGAGAAACTTTACGAATTACTTTATTAAACTTAACGAATAACTTAATTAATTAATGCCTTGATCTTTCTAAAATTAAATTACTCAAAACATTAAGGTTGTCACATCAAAAGCAATTTCAAAACGAAGTTACCGGACCAGTTAAAAAGACTACAGACCGGATGAAAGGCTAACCGATAAAAGGTTTCCGGAAATGACGCCGTGCGCGCTTCCGGTCGCCTTCTAATAACTGAAGGGGATGTTTCGAATTGAAAAATAGACAGCTATATACATGCATAATGGTCATGTAGCTTAGATAGAATGGTAGAAAGGAAATTTAAACTTTGTTGCAGACAACAAATTATGAAAGTACAGGTACAGGCCCAAAAAAAAAGTAGACGATAATGTTGCTACCTCTATTTGCTGACATGAAAGTGACAGTGACAAAAGACTTAGCGAAACGGTAAAGGCGCACATCTAGGCGATGGCGATGGCGATCACTGAAACGCTGTCAAATATGACGGTAATATTTGGCAGTGTTTCACTGATCGCCATCGATCGCTTAAATGTGCGCATGCCTTAAAAAGTGTCTGGTTTAATGAATGAAGGGGTAAGGTTTAAAAACAAATATTAAAAAAAATGGCCTAGATAAAAATCTAGATAAGTGCTTATAAATAATAATAATAATAATAAAAGCTTTATTGCGGACAACTTAAAGTAACTTAATAACTAGTACATTCAAGAAAAGAATAGATTATCCTGCAATGGGCGGTCTTATCGCTCGGGGCGATTTCTTACAGACGACCTTTGCTTAAAGCTAACTTAAAGCTAAAGACTTGAAATAACAAGTGCAAATTTGAAATAGTCCTATGCTCTTGTATATTATAATAATATGTAAGTGTACTTTATGTGTGCCTTTTGTAAATCTAATAATAATATCCGAAGTAGCTGTACGGATTGGGTATATTCTGACCTCTGAACTAGTATAGAACTGTGTCTCAGGGATCAGTTTCCACCTTCTGCGTCCAGCTACAACGTCGAGAAGCGTGCGTGTGGGTGTTGGGCGTGCGTGTGTGTGTGTGTGTGGATGAGTGAGAGAAGTATGTAGTATAGTGTGTCTGTGTAGGTATTTAATATTATACGAGGGTGAAAGTAAAAGTAAGTAAAAGTAAAAGTAAAAGTGATTTGGGTGACGTGCAGTGGATGAGTAGCTCTCTTGCTACTACCAGTCTCATGAGAGTCTGGGCATCGCAAGATTGCCCTGGCTATAGATGATGATGAAGATGATGATGAGGGGTTAAAGCAATTTAAAAGGATGGTAATGGCAAGAAGGTTAATGTTGAACCTGAAGTAGATCTTCAGTGGTTTGGTAATTAAATTGCAGAAGCCACTTGGTCAGTTCATTTTTCAAATTGTATTTATTCAGACCATAGATGTTAATAATTTTGTTGGCACGATTATATAGAAGAGGGCCTATGATGGGGAAGAAACGACCGAATGCTGAGGTTCTGTGTCTTGTTATTGCGCAGACGCGATTAGGCTTGCGCTTTTTTTCTGTGGTCTTTGGTTCAAATGGTATAGAGGAATGCATGCGCAGTATGGTTTGAAGCACAAAGAGCTGTCTGACGGTTAGTACTTTGGAGTCGGAGTATAAAGAGATTGTGGGATAGCGGAAAGGTTTTTTAAGCATCACCTTAAGCACAGCTCTTTGTGCTCTTTCCAGTTGCAGCATTTTTGTTTTTGCAGAGCCGCCCCATACCGAAATGCAATATCGAAGGATAGATTCACCGAGTGTGGAGTATACTAATTTTAGAGTTTGAAGGTTAGCACAAGATCTAAGGTTTTTGAACACAAAGATGAGCTTTCGCATACGGGTTGTCAAGCTATCGATATGAACACTCCATTTTAAATATTGGTCGATGTACACACCGAGATATTTGATATTGTCAGTTCGAGTGAGATAAGGGCAGGGACAGCTAATCGTTGGGTCTGAACATTTGTGACTTTTGATGTTGAAGGAAGTTGAGGGTTGGCCGTCAGATGTTAGCGAAAAGGTGAGGTATTTTGATTTGTCTACGTTAAGTGTAAGTAGATTTCTGTTAAGCCATGACATTATAGTAGCCATTGCAGATTCCGCGGTATGCTTGACCTCATCCCAGTTACTTCCACGTATAAATATGGCGGTATCATCAGCATAACAGTACAATTGGCAGTTTGGTAGGCAAAGGTCGCATAGTTCATTGAGATAGATTTGGAATAGCGTTGGGCCTAGAATACTCCCCTGGGGTACGCCGTATTCAAGAGAAACCTCGTCACTAGTGTACGCACAGAGTTTGACTAATTGTTTTCGATTCATTAGGTAGCTATTGAACATATCTAGGGCCAGTCCTCTGATTCCCAAATGAGACATTTTATTAAGCAGCAGTGGGATGGAGACTGTGTCAAATGCTTTTGAGATATCTAAGAAGACTGCCAGGCATTTATTCTTAATATCTAAATTTCGAGCTATTTCATTTACTAGTCCCCCTACTGCATCTTCGGTTGACTTTCCTTTCCTGAATCCGAATTGGTTTCGCGAGATTATGTGATGTTTGTCAAGGAAGTTGGTAAGCCTTTTGCTTAGTAATTTTTCTAGAATTTTTGACATCGAGGTTAGTATCGATATTGGACGATAGTTATTGACCATATCTCTGTCTCCTGCTTTATAAATTGGGTGCACCAGTGCTTTCTTGAAGTCATCGGGGAAAACTCCATTCGCTATAGCAGCGTTACATAGGTGTGTGATTATGGGGACCAGCGAATGTCTTGAGAGTTTAAGAACTCGTGACGGAATGCCATCCCACCCGACTGCGCAGTCGCTTCGCAGATTGAGGATGATATTGTCGATTTCGGAGAAATCTGTTGGGTAGATTGCAAAGGAGTTGGGTGGTGCGTCCCGAGACAAAGAGGGGGCATCTGTGCAAACAGAAGGATTTATTCTGTTCGCAAGAGTTCGGCCAACATTTGCAAAGAAATCATTAATTTTATCAACAGATGTCTTAGGGTCTGGGTCCAGTGTTAGTAGCTCACGGGGAGGAGGTGTAGACTTCTGAGTGTGAGTAATACTTTTAATAATATTCCACGTCTTTTTAGGGTTTGTCGCGGCTTTTAGGAACTCGTTTTGGTCATGCTCACGCTTTAGTTTTTTGAGGAGATTGTTCAGAAAATTGCGGTATCGGGTGTATGCTATTTTCTTAATAAGATTCGTGGCGTCTTTTCGTAGTTTTTTGTGTAGGTTATCTCGGTGTCGAATGCATCGGAGTAGCCCTGGAGTAACCCAGGGCTTCAGCACCTTCTGTTTTTTTACAGCGGCTTTTTTGGTGTGTTTCTCGATGATTGCCCTTAATTGCAAAATAAGCTCCGATGTAGCTTCGTTAGTATTAGCAATAAGCATAATTCGTGTAAAATCAGTCGAGTTTATTTCTTTGGAGATTGCTTCGTAGTTTAGCTTGTTAACTGTAGGTGTAGTTCTGTCTTTGTCTAAAGACTTGTAGAGGCAAAAAAGAACTGGACAGTGATCAGTGAGATGAAACTGGAGAACTAAAGTTACCGAGTCACGGTTACTTTTGAGTAATAGATGATCAATGCATTTGAGGCTATCTAGCCTTGTGGGAATTAAATGTGTTGGAAGCAAGCCATGCAAAGCAGACATATTTAGTAGCTCATCTCTTTTACAAGGTTCTTTGGAGTTATCCTTGATGTCAATATTTAAGTCACCCGATAACACAATATCTCTGAAGCTGGACAAGGACTGAAAAACGTCACTCAAGCTGGTGATGAATCTATCTGTATTTTTAAAGGAGGGCGATCTATAAATTGCTACCACAGCAGTAAATTGTCCAATACGACATACAAGGCATGATCCATCATGAAACTCCGGTTCATTAACATTGCAGATAATATTGTCTTTAATGTATAGTACGACACCATCATTTTGGTTGGAATTGTTTTTGGTGGCGTAGAAATGATAGCCTGGAATAATCGGGATATTTGTTACCTTTTGAAGCCAACACTCTGTGAGAATTATTATTTCGCAGTCAGTCTTTATCATAGTTAGTAGAGGGAGAAAATCGAGAAAGTTACAGCTTATGCTGCGGATGTTGAAATGTAGAATTTTTAGAGATTTTTTTGAACTGTTTATGAAGTTGTGACAGTCTCCTGGTGGGCAGCTGTGTGAGGGAGACAGTCCGATTGCGTCAATGTCATTGCAGATGTCGACTAGGTCATTCATTATCGGATTTGTGAATACCTACACATAGGTTTTATCTGGTAGGAGAAGTGGTATAGTGGGAGAAATAAAGGATTGGTTCGTGTTCGGTTCGCAACGAGTGGAGTAAACTAATGTGAAGGTATGTATGGGTGTGTATGTGAGTTTGTGCAGTGTGCAGAAATTAAAGTTTAGTATTTTAATCTACTCAAAAGGTAAACTTCTCTTAGGAGAGCGTCATTAACAGTGAAGAATTATTTTTAAAGGATACCATTAGATACAAATATAAGTAATTAAGTAGATACCATATACCAAACTTAATTATTTTTCAGTCTGTTGATATCGTTCTCACTAGAGATTCGAATAGGGGGAGTACCTTCAGATTTTCGAATGAAAATTCTGCCAAAAGAGAGCCAGCAGAAGGAGTATTCACTGCTTCTGACAAATTCTCGTGCAAGGAAGAATAGTCTTCTATCTTTCTGTATCAGGTTTTCGGAGATGTAAATCGGCTTATTCGGCCCAACGATCCCGAGGCTTCCGGTATTCAACTGTGTAGCTTGGTGTTCCTTATTATACTTTTTTATTGCGCTGAGAAATTCGTCTCTCTTGAAGACTGTGGTGAAGTCAGCGATCACCGGTCTGTTTTCCGATTTAGTATTTATACGGTACACGTCTTTAAGATCAGAGTTATACAATAAAACTTCTAGTGATTCAGACGTTTTTTTTAGGAGGTTTTTGAGGTCCTCTTTTGTTTCATTTGCTTCTTGGGGAATATTTCTAATCTCAATGCTAGTGGCTCTCGCTTGTCGCTCCAAAAATTCTACTTTGTTTTCCAGGAAGGCAATTCTGGTATCAGAGGCTTTTTTCTCTACTTCGAGGATGTTTAAACGCTCTAGTGATGCTTCGTACTTCTGAGACATGTCATTCATTGCCGTTTTTACATCCTTGATGGAGTCTAAGATGGCAATAAATTTTGCGTCCTGATCATCCTTCAGCGACGAAAACAAGTCTAGGATTTCTCCTTTGCTAATATCGTCTGTTTCGTTACGTTTGCGTCTTTTTGTACTGCGAGTTGTTGAGTTGAACAGGGAAACGGCTACGTTTGTCTCTGTCTCTATCCGCGGTGAGTCAGAAATATTGGGTTCAGAGGCGTAGTGTTGCAATGGCGTGGCGAAAACCGATGGTGATTTTGCAGATGGCGTTCTAATAAGCGACATTACAAAAAGCCTTTGGGGAGCGTTTCTCAGCAAAAAGCACCGATACCGTTTGCTCAGTATTTGCAGTAAGGCGTGTTGGTGGTACAAGGTTGCAGTATCAAACCAGTGATTGCGACTAATTAAAAGCCAGGAATAATAAAGCAGCGTCGTGACACGTGGCGTAGCAAGTGGCCGTTCGTAGTATTAGTCGTTTCGTAGCGCTATGCAAGTTTCGTAGCACGTAGACACGCGTAGCACTGGAGGTTTTGGTTGCGTAAGATAATTTCGCCGCGGGCGTTTACTGTTCCCTGGCGCAGTTAGTACAAGCACAGGCTGAGACGCGGGCTACCGCCGGTTCGAATCCAGCAAGACTGCAAAAAGATCCTCCGGCAGAAATTTGCACTCACTCAGAGGTCACAGTATGAGGCCCTTACTGAAGACTCGGGCGCAGCACCAAGTACGGGGCGAAGTCCTGGGGCGCAGTCCTAGCTTGCAATAAATGGCTCTGAGATAAATCGACGACACGTCCGTTCGGTAATAAGGCACGGAGGCAATCAATACTCTTACTGAGGCAATAAATACTCTTACTGTGCTGATGGAACAAACACAGATGACCCACTCGATGTATAGTGGTAACTATTGATGAAATCTATATCTATATGTATACAAAAAGAAAGTCGTGTTACTTACACTATTTATAACTCAAGAACGGCCAGGATACGGACATAGGATACTTTTCATCCGAAAAAAGATAGATAGATAGATAGCTAAGAATTAGGATAGATAGTAATCAATAACGAGTTATGAAACATATAGGCATACAGTATTTAGCTATCCGCTAATCTAATCTAAGTAAGTTAATTTAATGTAGACTTGTGCGTGCACCCCACAAATGTTGCAAATTGTTGCGGGTGTTACGTGGGGTGCACACACAAGTCTACATTAAATTAACTTACTTAGATTAGATTAGCGGATTAGTACTATATTATTTATGGTTCTACTTAATTGATGTTTTACATAAACGTACTTACAATATCTAAATATAACGGGAAAAGTAACGGGAATAATGCGAGCGAAGCCGTGGGCGGCCGCTTGTTATGTATAATTTAGATTTTACTCCAGATACCCACCAGCTCTTGGGTCACGCGTCGCCTCGATCAGTCGCCTAGGCAAAATTTTGAAGCCCCCGAGGCCTCGGTTCCCCACGGACCCAGAGTCTCAACCCCAAGAGGAGCAAATAAGTAGGCTCTATCGAGACCTGCATATTTGCGCCTCTTGAGATCCTCGGCCAGATCTGCCGCCGCGCCCGCCACAGCTATCATTGCTATATTGCTATATTGGCGCAGCGTATAAGCATTGTTATTCAGCGTGGCAATGCCGCCAGCGTCTTGGGGACGCTTCCGTCTGGCACTGATTTGGATCAGTGATCGTAACGATCTGCAGATAGCTCAACTGTTTCTTGTGTATTTTGTACATTTTGTGAATATTTGTTTAATTGTAAGTTTCTTTGTGTTAATAAATAGATTATACTCTAGATAAAACCAAAACATTTTTATAAAACTGCGAGTAAACAAGAAATACAAAAATGAATTTGTTTTATTTATTTCAATCATAAGCAATTCAAATTTCTTCTAATACGAAGCCAATTTATTTACCCAATAAAAATTAGCATACAATAATCCTAAATATTCACTCAGTTAACTGCGATATTTCAAGATAAATGCTTTTCGGAATAGCTATTAGCTTTGATAACTTATTCAACAAAAACTGGAGACAAGTTTGTTTGTATTGAGTTTGTGTTCGTTGAGAATCATAATTATCTTTTATTTTGTTCCAACCATTTCGGGTTGTAGTTTGTATGTGATACTTCTTTAAAATAAAATTTATTTACACAAAGAAACTTACAATTAAACAAATATTTACAAAATGTACAAAATACACAAGAAACAGTTGAGCTATCTGGAGATCGTTACAAACGATCTAGAGATAGCTCAACTGATCCAAATCAGTGCCAGACGGAAGCGTCCCCAAGACGCTGGCGGCATTGCCACGCTGAATAGCAATGCTTATGCGCTGCGCCAGATACCCACCAGCTCTTGGGTCACGCGTCGCCTCGATCAGTCACCTAGACAAAATTTTGAAGACCCGCGAGGCCTCGGTTCCCCACGGACCCAGAGTCTCAACCCCAAGAGGAGCAAATAAGTAGGCTCTGTCGAGACCTGCATATTTGCGCCTCTTGAGATCCTCGGCCAGATCTGCCGCCGCGCCCGCCACAACGGATGTCCTTGGCAGATGAGAAGGCGCAAGTGTGTCGACACACGTAGCATCCCACACAAGTGGCCTCCCCAACTCCCAAGGAACAAGCGTCATACCGTCAGGCCGCTTACCATCGTCACGCAACAGACCATTCGGTTCGAGAACGGCTGGTACGTTGACGGTTGTAAAGGCCCGCCGGATGACGTCGTTAATTTAATCGATACTTCTTCATATACATAAGTCAAGTTTCCTACTAATTATTTTTTAAACTATTATTATCAAATTAATTACGTGAAGTCCACTACGTGCTACGACAATATGCTACGAGGTACAATAATTTGCTAAGAGCTTCAATAATGTGCTACGCGCTACGACATTTGCATGCATGCTTTAAACTACGACTGTTGCATGCTTTAAATAGCTGATTATGGCTGAACTATATTAATTTTAATTTGACATGTATATTACCAACCCATTTTCGCAATAAATGAATTATGATTATGAATTATGATGACAATGTGCTACGAGCTACGACAATGTGTTACAGCTACAAAAATGTGCTACGAACTACAACAATGTGCTACGAGCTACGACAATGTGCTACGAGCTACAACAAAGTGCTACGATCTACAACAACGTGCTACGAGTTACAACAATACAATTTTTTTGTGCATGCTGTAGCATCCTCTAACTGGGGGGACTGTCTAGCTCTGTCTCTGGCTCTGGTTTTGAGTCTGTATGTGTGACATTACGACGTAGGATTTATTTAGTCAGCACTCACACAGACACAGATTCACTGTAGGTTTAGATAAGCTACATGTTTATAAGCGAAGTTACGGTACAAAACTAGTCGCAATAGTATGCAAATAAGTTTCAGTTGTATATTATCCATGTTTGCGATCCAGACGACTTTGAATTAAGTATTTAAGAGGCCAGTCTATCTATTGCATGGCTAGTGGGTTTGTTGACCGCAAGTTACTGCCGTAATGTAGACTCACGCAATACTAAATACGTACAACTAGTACAAATTCTATTGTTTTACATACACTTAAGGCTGGTTTACACTTTGATTAGTGCGAGTGCAGGTGATTAGTGCGAGTACAGGTGTGTAGTGCGAGTAGTGTCCAATTCACTGCGAGTGTCTTCGGTCCACTTTACCAATTTTTACAACAACAAGCGTCCGACGCTACACACTAAACGCTAAACACTCCTGTCCAGACGTGTTTAGTGGCAGGCACGCTGCGAGTGAGGGGGAAGGGAGGGCGCGCGGGATGGCTACTAACAGTCCACTCGCAAAAAAATAGAACACGCTTCTATTCACTTTACTACACAGCCCACTAATCACTTGCACTAATCAGTCGTTGTCCACACCTTGTCACTAAGTCACCTGCACTAATCACCTGCACTCGCACTAATCAAAGTGTAAACCAGCCTTTAGCTTAATTAAGATTGATGGCCCATGGTTTACGGAAGTCAAATGGAGTACAATATTTATTTATTTAATACAAGCGGCCTGTCCCGGCTTCGCACGGGTGGACATTAAAGTATATAATAATTAATAAGTATTATAACAGCGATCTGGTTTTCATAGTACAAGCTCGACTTAATTTGGGGCTAGATAGTGTTGACAAAAACAAAAAGTTTCATTACCTGTAATTTATTTCTGAATAAAATACTGGACCATTTAATTATTATGTTGAATATTTTCATATCTCATTTATTTTCAATTCAAACTCGGAGACCGACATTTAAGACACGTAAATATTTAAACAAAACAGAGGGATATTTTGTAAAGTTATAATGAGTACACGAAGTAGATTCCTGGAAGTGACATTTTACTCTTACAGGGTGTGGATGGAGAGAGAAGGGATATAATGAGAGAGATATGATAGATATGATAGAGAGAATGGTGAGTATGGTGACTGTTCGTGTTTGGGATCGAACCCACAGTCCATAGCGCAAAAGGCAGAGCTACTACCAACTGAGCTGAGGCTTTGGCTGCTTATATTCACATCGTCGGTTTGGGGCCTTTTGGTGTTTCCGTACAAAGGCAGTATCGCAAAAATACAGAAAAGGGGTAGACTGTGTCAATGATCTTAGCACTCGTACACTTTGACCTTTTGTACGCACGAAAACCAGTAGACCTACCACGAGCTCTGTCTGGCTCTGTCTCTGGCTCTAGTTTTGAGTCCCTGTGTGTCCTCACCAGGGTATACTGTGTGTGTGACGTTTCGTCGTAGGATTTATTTAGTCAACACTCACACAGACTCAAAACCAGTGCCAGAGACAGGACTAAACAGAGCTTGTGTTAGGCCTACAGATAAGTAAAGTTTTTAGTAGGAAAACAAGATGGGATCAAAAAAGTTTTTTTGCTAAACTTTGTGCAATTGGATTGCACACAAGATAGTTGCTCGCGATTTTCTATGAATAAGTTCAGTTATTTTATATCTTTCAACAGGTCAGCAAGCGAGAAGTAGATTGACGGTTGTCTTCGCCTTAAATGCATATATTGAAGATAAGCCTCTATACCACATCCAGATACTCACCATCTTCAGTCCACTGCAGTTTTATTTGTTTGGTCTAGGTATGGCAGTCTTTTATTAGGCATTCGCTCCGCACGCGAAAATGCACTCTGTTCCATATCAATAAGTATTTAATTCCCTTGTGTTTAATTCTGTTGTTCTAGTCCGGAGTTTTTACATTAGCTTTATTAAAATAAAAGTAGTTTTAGTTTGTTGAAGTTTACTCACCTTATTAACATGTTCTGTTCAAATTAAAAATGTTATTCATGTTTTCCTCCATCTGGCACGCGCAGATTTAATTTGCGCGTTTTTCTTCAGAAAATTTAGTTTTTTTATCGGAATAAAATGTAAGAAAATATAAATATGTGGACTACACAACTTTCTGACTGGCCTCTCAGCTCAGTTGGTAGTAGCTCTGCCTTCTGTGCCCTAGATCGTGGTTTCTTTAGCATTTTTAGACAATTTTTTGATAGTTCTATGACGTCACAGTTCCATAAAACAAATGAGACTAACCTTCTTTCACCACTAAGCCACCAGAGCTAATTAATGTTCTTTTATGATTCTTATTCAAAAGATTCCTCGTAGTTTTTACACAAAGAAACGCCAGTAGGCCACCACAAGCTCTGTCTGGCTCTGGCTCTGGCTCTGAATCTGTGTGAGTGTTGACTAAAAAATCCTACGTCGAAACATCACATACACAGTATAGTACACTGGTGAGCCCTCACACAGACTCAAAACCAGAGCCAGAGACAGAGCCAGACAGAACTTGTGGTAGGCCTTTCGGAGCGTCGGATTTTCCATTACAAAAATTGCTGTTTTAATGGTGTTTTTACGAGGCATTCTATAATGAATCTTTAATTTGTAACGTCTAATGACGAGCCAACGATTATTATATCTAGGTATATCTTTCCGTATGACTTGACTAGCCTCTCAGCTTAGTTGGTAGTGGCTCTACCTTCTAGGTCGTGGGTTCGATCCGCAACGAGAATAACGAGAATATTCTAAGTATGTAATTACAAAAAAAAAAATATGTATTATTCCGCTATCTGGTATCCCATAGTACAAGCTCTGCTTAGTTTGGGGCCAGATTGTTTTGTATGGATTGTCCACGATATTTATTAAAGTATATTTATTACCATTTACTGGGGGGTCAGCCACCATTCTTTTAATTTAAATTGTATTTTATTATTATTTTTCTAATTAACGAGCTAATAACGAGCTGTTTAATGGATGAAATAGTACATTGTTACCTGAGTGTTGAAAGTCACGTTTTTTGAGTCCCGAGACGGGTTTGGCGCCAGAGCGTAAGCGAGGGCGCCAATGGAGCTTGAGGGACTTAAAAGACTTTCACCCGAGGTAAACACTGTGCTTTTCATTACGAATACAAGGAAAGTAAAAATAAAAACATGAAAGAAAAATTAGTGAAAATGAAGATTGAATTGCCGCCTTCCCGGTTTTTTTTTTCTTTTTCTCTGGCGGGCCTTCGGCTTTGGCTCGCCAGCATTATTCAGCCATTATTTTCATTCTCATAATTTAAAAAATGGTAAATGTCAAATCTATGTTATTTTAAATAAATAGTTGAAGCTATATATTAATCAAGTAATTTAGAAGATATATTATTTATTTAATACTATCTTTATGTTATTTAAATTTAAATTTTACATTGCGCTATCTTATTAGACTTTTTAAACTTCTTACCGTTGTAATGGGTTTCCAACCTACTTGCTGAATAAAAAGTTGGAATTTGGTTCAACGACCTCCTTGCAGTTAGAAAGACTTTAGAAAGTTGGAACATGGTTGAATAAAATAGAACTTGTTTTTTTTATAATTTGACAGCTGTCAGTAGAAAGCGATTCTCCCTAGGGCTGAAAGTTTTACTTTCAATTAGGCCCCTCAGGCTACTTCAGACCTACTTTCAGAGTATGAGTAATGAAAAGTATTTTACACTCAATTTTACTATTTTATACCTAATATGCATAATTTCTGTCAGTAGTTTGAATTTTTGTTAAAGCAGTTAAGAACGAGTAAATCCGCATGATAAATCTAGCGTGAACATTTTCTTTTCAATTATAGTGCTCATATCATTGCGATTAGTTTACGCTTCAACACAAACATGATTTGTCTATGGCTCTCACCACTTTTAATTAACATTGTATTTTGTGATATATTCAGAAACTCTGCAAACCCGTACGATGATCCTGGGGTAAGTTTAAGACTGCTTCATGTGTGTAATCTTCACGATTTTCGATAAATAAATGCAGTGATTTTATATCTTTGCAAGGGTCAAAATGTAGGAGCGAGAAATACATGCGGCTGTCTTCGTCTTAAATATAATTAAGAATTGCTTTCCCTGGAAGTGATAAGGAATATAAATAAATTAAAAAATATTGTGGACAATTCACGAACTATGCCCAGCAGTGGACTTTTTCAAGCTGATTTGCCATGATTTTGTTTGAGTAGACCCCCTCAAAATTTGTAATAATGTATTTTATTATGTTTGTTGCCTTAGAGGGTCCGGTTAATGTACGTCCAGTTATTGTACACTCAGTTAAAACGAAACCTTTTTTTGGTTTTTGGACTCGTTTTAACATGTCTGCAAATTAACTGGGTGCACAAAATTGTCACGTGACGACATTGTACAGCATGTTATTCTACGCCCTTTTATTGTACGCCCCGTTAATCCAAACCCTGGCATCGTAATAACGGCGTGTACATTATCCTGCTGTGCATTAACGGGTCGTACAATATTGTCTCCTGCCTTGTTTATTTAATATAGCAACCTAACTGTTGCAATACTAGTTAGTCAAAAAATTATGGCAACCAAATACGTGATTGCTACTCCATGTTAGTATAATTTATTTGTTAGAATCAAACTTTTGATTGCAACAGAATTACACAATCACCCGGTTCAACTACACATTCATTTCTTCTTAGGATTGAAACTTTGAATGTGTGGGTCATATTAACCATACAGCACCCAGTAGTGTTCTGTAATTTGGTTTTTAATTGAAAATAACTGATTTGAAGTTTTTTTTACATGCGTTATAGTTTCAAGAGATGCCTAATTACGGACCCCAGGGCCCAGCTTCAGCCGAGTCTCGAGAACCCCCCGAATGGGTAAGTTAAAAGAGAAAAGAAAAAATAAAATCCTCGTTACATTATTCATAACAGACACGGTTCAGTTATTCAAAACTCTATGCCAAAAAAATATGGACAATTAGTTACGTAGTACTAGAGAGAAAAAAAAATACGGGTTGCACTCCGGGAGTGCCGGCAGAAGTGAAAACTTGATTATTAACGTTGAGCATGTTTGATATTTTGGAATGGTTAGGGGGGGCTTGTTTGTTATTTGGCACGCTGTAACATACACGAACATTCGCGCAAGCGCCCTGCGCTGCCTAAACGAAACAGTAGGCCCAGGCATACATTTTCGCCGCGCCGTAGAGAGGGGATAGCTGTCTACTCTCCATCCGTCTTACGCTTTTTCGATCAGGTCACGTGTCCTGACGCGCTGACGCGAGTTTAAGATTTTATACCCATTACAGAAAAAGTGCTCAACGCCGCTAAAGAAGTTTTCACTTCAAAAATTACGCTGTTCGGTTCCGCTTGGTATTTAGCGTTTATGAATGAAACGATTTTTGCTTGTTGAATCATTTCTCAATATTTGACTAAAAATTGTGGTTATTTAAAGATATTTTTTTATGTCTTGAATTTTTTTTCGTAAATGTATTTGTTTATGTTTTTCTTTTCTCAAGCAAGTTACTAAAACCACTTCCTTGTACTCGTACATCTCTTAAGTAATCTTTTCTACGCTCACCTACGACCATTTTATTTTTTTTACGTTATTTTTCATTTAAAATGCATGTCTCGCTTTGTTTTAGCACCAGCAATCACCAGACTTCGAGGAACAAAGGGTAAGATTTTATTTTTAGAAAAAAGGCCGCGTTATGGTAAGCATAGTGTAGGACGCTCTCCGGCAAGGTGGGGCGACGATCTGCGAAATGTAGCAAGCACTGGAGGAGAAGAACCGAAGGCCTACCATGAGCTCTGTCTAGCTCTGGTTTTGAGTCTGTGTGAGTGCTCACCAGTGCATTGCTATGTGACGTTTTGACGTAGGATTTATTTAGTCAACACTCACACAGACTCAAAACCAGAACCAGAGACAGAGCCAGACAGAGCTTATGGCCTACAAGTAGTAGATTCATCTTTTATATTATATAAAACTGCAAGACCACTCACTGACTGACATGCCTTTTCTCGAAAACGGTGCTAGGTAGGGTTGTAGTTTGTTTTGAGAATATGTGTAACTCCATGAGGTGACTGGAGGAAAATTATAGCCAAGGTTGAAATCCAAGATGGCGGCCGGGTGCACTTCCGGTTTCGTCGAGGAAACGAAATCGAGAACTTTTGCCTCGGTAGATCTGTTGAGAGTCTCGAATGATTTTGAAAAAATAATTAAAAAAAAAAAAAAACAAAATGGCCGACTCCCTAGAGCGTTTTGAAAATTTCGACTTTTTTTGACAAACTTTGAAGACTTTTTTTGTTTTACGGATTTCCAAAGTCAACAACTTCGACCATGCCCTTTTGTAGGTAATTTCAATGACCATTAAAAAAAAATATGACTTTGCGAAAATCCAAGATGGCGGCTGCTGTGGCGGCCATTTTGTAAAAAGTTGGAAAATATGCTTTTTTTCAAATCCATTTTTCAGGTAGTTGGCAACATCTGACGGGATCGAAATGTACTGGGGGGTTGTGTGTTTTGAAATGTAGTGTTGCCTGGTTTGGGAATTTTCCCCATTTCTCGGGTAATTTCCCAGATTTTCCCCAAAAACATGAAAAACAGAAATAACAATATTTTGAATGGAGACTTTGGCTCGCGGGCAACATTGGGGTGTCCCGAATGACATTTGACCATTTTCGTCCCTTTTAGTTGGCTACCCCAAAAATCATGAAATATTTAAGATTTTGGGACTTTTTGACTTTGACGATATACTTTGTTCTACCGAACTCAAAAGCTGGCAACACCGAGTATGCCACTCGATAGCCTATATCCTTGAGATTTCAGGAAAATTATGACATTTCAGAAAAACAAGATGGCGGACGGTGTGGCGGCCATTTTGTAAAAAACACGAAAATCACGATTTTTTGACACGCCATTTCGGCCAGTTGGCATCCCCCGACTTGGTTTCGATGTATGGACCGGTTGTGTATTTCATTGAGGAGTGTTGCTCGCTGTAGGAATTTTCCCCACTTTTAGGGTAATTTCCCAGATTTTCCCCGAAAACGTGAAAAGTAGAAATAACGACATTTTAAATGGAGAGTTTGCGTAACCACCTCGAATGGGGTCCCCCAAATGACATTTGACCATTTTCATCACCTTGAGCTGGCAACCCCAACGGCCATTGGGACTTTAATTTTCGGGTCAGACCTGACTTTGGCGCTTTACTTTGTTCTACCAAAGTCATCGTAGAGCCATGGTTTTTTCACTGACAGGTAGCTTGTATCCTGGTGTCTTCAGGAAAATTATGACATTTCAGAAATTCAAGATGGCGGCTGTGCCATTTCCGGTTTTCGATTGGGGTCATTTTTGCGATTCACCCCACAGAGGGTGTGTATTAAAATCAAATTTTAGGGTGTTTTAGGAGTTGGATTAAATTTTTACTAGACTGACAGCTCAAAATTCAAAATGGCGGCTGTGCCACTTCCGGTTTTGCAAAAGTCGTCCGATTGAGTTCGTTCAAACGGTTCATTCGACTGAGGGCTATGATTGGGGATTGAATTTTAGGCGACCCCCCCCCCCCTACGCCCCCCAGAACCCCCTCCTCCTGAACTCGGGGGGAGCGTCGCGGCGAGCGAAGCGAGCCGCCACGCGACCACGGGGAACAGCGCGGCGAGCGAAGCGAGCCGTGCTGTGACCCCCCACTTGAACCAGGGGGGAGCGTTGCGGCGAGCGAAGCGAGCCGCCACGCGACCACGGGGAACTGCGCGGCGAGTGAAGCGAGCCGTGCCGTGACCCCCCTACCTGAACCAGGGGGGAGCGTTGCGGCGAGCGAAGCGAGCCGCCACGCGACCACGGGGAACAGCGCGGCGAGCGAAGCGAGCCGTGCTGTGACCCCCCACTTGAACCAGGGGGGAGCGTTGCGGCGAGCGAAGCGAGCCGCCACGCGACCACGGGGAACTGCGCGGCGAGCGAAGCGAGCCGTGCTGTGACCCCTCTACCTGAACCAGGGGGGAGCGTTGCGGCGAGCGAAGCGAGCCGCCACGCGACCACGGGGAACAGCGCGGCGAGCGAAGCGAGCCGTGCTGTGACCCCTCTACCTGAACCAGGGGGGAGCGTTGCGGCGAGCGAAGCGAGCCGCCACGCGACTACGGGGAACAGCGCGGCGAGCGAAGCGAGCCGTGCTGTGACCCCCTATAGTCATTGGGGTTTTACTACACTGAGGAACTTGATTAACTGATCGACTTTTAGGGTTCCTTAGGGCTTGAATTGGATCTTTACTTCACTTAGGACCTTGATAATGTACACAATTTTAGGGTTCCTTAGGACTTTGATTGGAATTTAAACTACATTCAAGAATTTGATTACAAACACACTTTTAGGGACCTTTTGGGCTTTCTTTACACTTTTTGGGGTTTTAAAAGTGTAGTGCAAGTGATAAGTGATAAGTGAAAAGTGAAAAGCATCCACACCGACACGCGAGGTGCTTGCACCTCGCGCAGCACGAAAAAACTAGTCTAAATATATAAAACTCTTACGTTACTGACTGACTGACTGACTGACAATCAACGCACAGCCTAAACCGTTAGTCCTAGAAGCATGAAACTTGGAGGGTATGTTCCTCTTATAACGTAGAGGTGCACTAAGAAAGGAAATTGGAAAATTCTTTCCCGAAGAGAAGAAAAAGGGGAAAAATGGTTTGAAGAAAAATCAACGCACAGCCTAAACCATTAGTCCTAGAAGCATGAAACTTGGAGGGTATGTTTTTCTTATAACGTAGAGGTGCATTAAGAAAGGAAATTGGAAAATTTTTTCCCGAAGAGGAGAAAAAAGGGAAAAATGATTTGAAGAAAAATCAACGCACAGCCTAATTCATTAGTTCTAGAAGCATGAAACTTGGAAGATGTGTTGCTCTTATAGAGCCAAGATGCACTAAGAAAGAAAATAGGAAAATTATTTCCCTAAAAGAAGAAAAAAGGGAAAAAAGTTTGAAGAAAGTTCACAAAAAATTGCTTTACAAAATACGCAAAAAAACGTTAAAAAAAATTCAGCTACCACAGCATCTGTCACCAGGTTTGAATACACACAAAGGTTTACAAAAAACCCCATGATAACCACTAAGACAAAATCGCGGGAAAAATCTATAATACTTAAACTAAACACCGCTGAAAAAAATCGGCTACAACAGCACTCGCCTTCAAATTCAAATTCTCTCTAAAGTCCAAGCTCAAAACTATGGTAACTAGCATTTTATCATGTCAAACTAAAAAAACCAGATTCAATTATATACCAACGAATACTAAAGCCCAAATTAGCCACTAAAACAAAATCAAGAAAAAAAGCTTTACAAAATACGCATAAAAAAACATTAAAAAAAATTCAGCTACCGCAGCATCTGTCACTAGGTTTGAATACACACAGAGGTTTACAAAAAACCCCATGATAACCACTAAGAAAAAACCGCGGGAAGCACCTATCATACCAAAACTAAACTCAGCTGAAAAAAATCGGCTACAACAGCATTTACCATCTTTCGAACAACTCAAAACTAAGGTAACCAGCACTTGGTCATGTAAAACCAACGCATACAAAAACCCAGCTTAGCCGCTAAGACAAATTCAAGAAAAATACGCAAAAAACAGTGAAAACATATCAATAGTTGTCCGCCCTCCACCATAAAATAGTTTCTTTTAAACGAACTCAAACTATGACTTTATACGTATACTAACCACGCGGACGAAGTCGCGGGTAACAGCTAGTATATTATAATATTATGGACCTTGTTTTTGACAAGTGTTATTCCTACGGCTGAAATAATGATTTTCTTCTTGCCGTGCCGCTAGTTTTTTTCTAACCAAAGAGGTGAATAACTATTTGTGCTCTGTGCGCTTCAAAGAGGTTTCTTTCATCCACTCGACACGCTTTAGAACTTTTTAGGTTCTACGGCATGCCGGTTTTCTCACGATGTTTTCCTTCACTGTTTGAGTGTACGGGTGTTTTGAAATGATGGTGATGATGAGAGTTTTAAATATTAATTTATTGTTTCAGGCACAACCATACGAGCTATACGATTTGGTATCAGTTTTTAATATTCTTTTGTCCTCTGTGAGTAAGATGTGGGCTCGATTTTCAAAATAGAAAATGTTTATCCTTCGTCGGGTATTGAACCTGTATTTATTGTGAAGGTTTTAAAAAAATAGTAGGATAGAATAGAAGAAAGATAATTTATTTCAAAACAGAAATGCCAGTCTACTATTACCCTGACTATGTTATGTACTTATTTAAGATTCAAGTTGATTTTTGTTCTTTTAGGAAGAAAAACTAACTCGTGCTGGCAAGGTAACCTTTTTAACCGACTTCCAATAAAAAAAGAGGGTTCTCGATTCAGTAGTTTTTTAAATAATTATTATCGCATAACTTCGTTGTTTATGAGTCGATTTAAAAAATATTTTTTTATCTGAAAGTTATATCATAGTTCCAGATTGTTCCCATATAAATTTCATCAAAATCGGTTCTACAGTTTGGCCATGAAGTCGGTCTCTCAAGTTTCTTGAACAATTTTATTTTAAAGAGACAATTTTATATACAATCTTTTTGAATTTCAGATTAATAATTTTTTATTACTTTTATAGTGGCCCGAATTTCTTCAAAAAGTGAAAGCGCAAGGGGTAATTTTATTTTAATTTATTCAAGAAAAGGTCCAGTGAGATTAATAAATAAATATTGTGGACAATCCACACAACACTATCTAGCCCACAACTAAGCAGAGCTTGTACTTATCCTTTTTATCGTATCACAGTGTGGTGAAAGGATTTTAAATGCACTTTAGAGACGCTAAGATTTTAAGAACTTGTACTATGGGTACCAGATAGCTAATATAATTCTTACAAACATTTTTTGTTGTAAATACATGCTTATAATACATTATAACACCCAGACATAGAACAAACATCTGCGTTCACCCCACAAATATTTGTTCTCAGCGGGGATCGAACCCACGACCAACGGCGCAGGCCTCAGAGCTCCTACCAACTGAGCTGAGATGCCAGTTAATTATAAGCTTAGACCCATTAAGTACGTTGTGCACACTCTACCAACGTAAACGCTGTTAGCATCTATTTCTAACTGTTGACCTAGTGCGGCCGCGCCCTTATTGGGCTAATGCACTTAGGTCGTAAGTAGCTTACTTTATGTTTCTTTACTTTTCTTCTTTTAGAATACAGTACACTAGCGGCCTGTCCAGGCTTCGCACGCGTGGACATATATTTTTTAAACACATTAATAGCCTATGTTACTCAGGGTGAATGTAGCTTTCCAATGGTGAAAGAATTTTTGAAATCGACACAGTAGTTTTGAATTGATTGATAACAACACACACAAAAATATTATAGTAGGTAGTATAGACTACTGCAGCGGCCAGTAAAAGAGGCATTGATGGACGTAAATGGCTTTGCCTCGGCCCACGTACGTCATCAATGCTTAGTTGTGGGCAATGCTTTTCCCAAATAATGCTAGCAAATTAAAACTAGGACACTAGGAAACTAGGATAGTAACTTGAACTCATTTTGTCAAATACAATTAAGACAAACAACGAACAACACTAAATTTTCTCGCGTTGAAGTGTTCATTTGTTCTTTTTTTCAATACTGAAATAGATTTTTTAATACAGTTGCTCAAAAAGTGGCGTATTGCAGGGACGTATAGCGTTCGGGATGTGGGCTATTACACACGCGTGCTTTTTTTTTACCATTCCCGCACTAGTGCTTTTTCTTTCCCAACTGTCAAAATAATGTCTAAAAAGAAAAACCAACCATGAAGTTTTTACTAAAAAAATTCATCGAAGTTTTTATGATTCATGCAAATACGTATTATTTCTAAAAAGAAGCTACTAATTTGTTTCATTAACAGATTTAATGATTTGATTGAATGAGTTATGTTAGGTTTCATTTCATTTCATCTCATTAAATTTCATTTTCAATTCATAACAATAAAAAAAATCTACTGAAGACTTGGCTGTATGGGTATAGTTCCCTTTGCCTTCCAGAATGGGTGAAGAAAAAAAAAAATCCCTGCTTATATTTTAAGGTTGGCGCTTGGCGCCATTTTTCAGAAATTTTCTTTGCGAGTTGTTTTGTTTGTTGCACAAAATGAGTAATTTCGACCCTAGTTTTTTTGAATTAACACCACCGGAACTCAGTATAATTGCACAAAATGCTTCGGAGAACATTTTACCGGAAAAGTCAAAAAGTCGCTACATGCATACATACGACGAACTTATTGCGTGGAGAGAAGAGAAAAAAGCAAATGGTATTTTTATTATTTTATTAAATTGCTTAATTTTTTCGCAACTGTATTAAAAATAGTCGTTCAGTACACGTGCGGAACCGTCATTGCAACTTGTTCCGACTGTCAACCCTCGCCTTCGGCTCGGGTAGACATTTGTCGGAACTCTTTGCAATGACAGCCTTCCCGCACTTGTAATGAAATATACTATAGATTTTCCAAGGAGATCGAAATTTAAATAAAAACTTTGATAAGTTACCTCCTTGGTTGCCATGTTTCGCCGTAATCGTTTTATTTTTAAATTACACGACTGATATGAGTTTACTAGTAATTTGTGTCGTGGTGTTTAACACCACGCACAAATTACTAGTAAACTCAGTAATGGATTTTCATACTACTTTTGTCGGCCGCTGCTCCCATGTAACATGGCCAGTACAGTAATTTCGATTACTTTTATTTTATTGAAGAAGGCTGTCAAATTTTATTATAAATATCATAGAGTAGTCATGTAACTACAGAGAGAGGAGGAGAGGTTACAACTTAAACAGGCGAGCTCTCCCAAAATAAGTGAAATAATATTCTGAAATAATATTTTTTTCTAGGATAAAATGAAACCAGGGGAAATTATGAAAAATGTAAGTTATCATCAGTTTCTACCGGGTTCTGGCTGATGAAAGATATGTTTTCTGACTTTTTTCCTCTTTTTTTAACCGACTTCCAATCAAAAAGGAGGAGGTTCTCAATTCGGTTGTATGTTTTTTTTTTTTTTTTTTTTTTAATGTTTGTTACCGCATAACTTCGTCATTTGTGAGCCGATTTGAAAAATTATTTTTTTATCTGAAAGGTACTGCTTCCAGATTAGTCCCATTTTAATTTTATTAAAATCGGTGTTGCCATTTTTTTTAAATATTTTTTTTAATGTTTGTAACTGCATGCCTCCGTCATTTATGAACCGATTTAGAATTTTTTTTTTTATTTGGTTATTCTTACGTCCAGATTGTCCCAAACAAATTTGATTAAAATCGGTTTAGCCGTTTCACAATGAAGTCGGTTTCTCAAGTTTTTTAAACTTATAATTATCTAATATCTCATCTTGTATCTATCTATCTCTGTCTTTTTCATTGTTCAAGAGCAAGTTGGTGCAAACAGTAGCTTCAAACAAAAGAGGTTGGAAGCACCTGTTTAAATTTCGAAACAGCAACAGTTTCTCTAAGTTCCCGACCTCTTTAGTTTGTATTATTCAAAACTTACCGCCAAACCTATTGAAAAACAATTCCATAAAGTTAGCTTTGTCACTGTTTGTCATTATCCAGTGGTAAGAGATGGCAATACTTTAAATACTGTTTATCTTTTTACATTATTATAATATGTAAGGCCATTAGTTACGTAAGTTTAGGTATCTAATCAATGAAATGACACCATTACTCCTTCTTAGGTCACAAACAGAAGTTGGTAGCACTATACCTTGAAAGACTAATTTAATTGATTTTCAGTGGGAAGAAGATCTTTTTAAATGGGCAGTAAGTTTTGAACCCAATATATCCAGGTTTTTATAAGTTTTCCCTTCTTATCATTGACAGCCCTTACAGCTCAGTTGGTAGCAGCTCTGCCTTCTGCTCAGAAGAGCGTGTGTTGTTGTATAGTAAATTTTGGAAATGTCTAAGGGCATTTCGATAAAAAAAGCACATTAATTTGACGTGGTTGGGATTCCATACGTAACAGGGTGCCAGCTTCTCATCAAGCTTCCCAGCATCTTATTTTTTTTTTAAATTGACAGGAATACGCGAAAAACTTAAAAGATGCGACGGTGAGATTATTACATTGTATTTTTCCTATTTTTATAATTATTTCTTGCATTCTCTTTATATTTTGTTATGTTAACATTAAATAACCACTTCATAATATGTACAATTTAATAGAACGAAAAACCTTCAACGACACGGGTAAGAAGTAAAAATAATAAAATATTTATAAACAAAAAAAACTAGGACTGTAACGAATACCACTAGTAGCAATTAACATCCTTTCAGCACACTGGATCGAAAGAATCAGTGACATGATAAAAAGAAGAAGAAGAATATCATTCTTGATTTATGTAACCAATAAAAAAAAAAGCAGCCAAGTGCGAGTCGGACTCGCCCATGAAGGGTTCCGTAGCATCAAGTAACATAATATAAAGGTTCTTGTAGTTCGTCGAAAAGTAAATTGTCGTTTACGATTTATGACGTATAAAAAAAAACTACTGACTAGATCTCGTTCAAACCAAATATCGTTGAAAGTTTGCATAGTTATGTACAACATATGTATATTTTTTTTAGTTTTATCAATCTCTTATTTTAGAAGTTAGAGGGCCCCCCCTCTAACTTCTAAAATAAGACCAACTTTTTTCCACTTTGGAAGGATCTCTCGCGCAAACTATTCAGTTTAGAAAAAAACGATATTAGAAACCTCAACATCATTTTTGAAGACCTATTCATAGATCCACACGTATGGCATCGATGAAAAAAATTTTTTTGAGTTTCAGTTTCTCAAGTATGGGGACCCCCAAAATTTATAGTTTTTTTTCTATTTGTATGTGAAAATCTTAATGCGGTTTACAGAATACATCTATTCGCCAAGTTTCATCAGTCTAGCTCTTACAGTTTCGGAGAAAAATGGCTGTGACATACGGACGGACAGACAGACAGACAGACAGACATGACGAATCTATAAGGGTTCCGTTTTTGCCATTTGGCTACGGAACCCTAAAAAGGCCAGGTCAAGAGTACCCTAAACCGACGAGCATGTATGAAGAATGTTATGAGTGAAGCGAAAGAGGTATGTCAGGATCGTAGCAAGTGGAAATCCATGATTGTCTAAATATTTTTTTTTATAATTAGACTCTAATTAATTAAAATATTTTCTGAGAAACTTAATAACTAGTAGGTACATGAAAAGAAAAAGAAGACAGTGTCTTGCAATGGGCGGTCTTATCGCTCGGGGCGATTTCTTCCTAATATAAGTTTATAGCCAATGTAGTCGACTGTACTAAAGGTTTTGTAATTTCTCAGCCATTTTTAAGAATAGCTGAGCAAATGGGACAACCCAATGCTGGAGTAAGTTTAATATTAGCTATGCAAATAAATATGAATATACTAGTAAGTAAGGCATTTCCATCTACCGTAGATATTTTTTATAGCGTCAGTATTTTAGACAGTATTTAGATCTTCATTATTTACCGAATTTTTCATACAAGTGTTCATAGACCCAGCGCATTATGAAACATCTCTTTTCATGTTTTTTTCTTAGATGGAAATGTATTGGGGTAATCCAGAAGAACAAAATGTAAGTGACTTCCTGGCTATAAACCATATTACCTTAACCTTAACCTTGTCTGAACCCGTGCTCAAAACGGTGAATAAAAATAACGTTACTACGTTTTATTAATTTAATCTAGTTTTCATTTAGCAATTTCCGAAACGAAATGGACCTGTCCCAAACAAAAACCCACGCTCAGTAAGTTTTTTTACGTCTTTACTTTGTAATTAGGTACTTACAACATAATTATCAAATAAATCTCGCAAACCTGTAGGCCTACCACAAGCTCTGTCTGGTCTGGTTTTGAGTCTGTGTGAGTGTTGACTAAATAAATCCTACGTCAACACGTCACACACACAGTATAAATACACTGGTGAGCACTCACACAGACTCAAAACCAGAGACAGAGACGGAGCAAGACAGAGCTTTGTGGTATATTCCATTCGTTTTGGAGGAAAACGAGGGAAAATTAATTAATATTATATAAATCTTGATTATTTTTTAGCAATTTCCACAACGATACGGATCTGTCCCAAATCAACAACGGACTGTAAGTTTGTAGAATAACAAAACACCACACACACCACCACAGGTGAGGTGATATCTCTCGTCGATTCAACTGAATGCAACTTCGGTTATCGAGCAGAAGTCAAACTGTAACGTCAAACCGTAGATGGAGCCACGGTCGCGTTAGTGCCGAACAGCCCCTAAGGCCCGTATTCCGAAACAGCGCTTGAGTCTGAGTCGAGCCTCAAGCATAGATTTTATGACAGTTCTCCATTGAAAAGTGTCAAAAATCTGTGCTTGAGGCTCGACTCAGACCTAAGCACTGTTTCAGAATACGGGCCTAAGAGTTATTCGTCGAGTGTGATTAGGATCCGATGGCGCAGCGGTCAGCGCAGCCCCGTACCAAGGGGAAGGTCGCGGGTTAAAATCTCGCTCGGCTCTTAACTTTTGGGACATTACAAAAATCTTTGTAACAAAACACATACGAGTACATAACTTCTTTTTTTTAAGAAGTTGCTGATGGAAAAACCATATGGCTCATCTGATGTTGAATGGAAATCATTATCTAAAACAAAGCATTGCCACGTACGTCACACACGTCAGAAACGTGCCCTATGATGCATTGCCTTGCGTCCTTCAACTTGAGGCACACAGATGTTCAGCCTCAAGTGCCAGTAGTTTCACCGGCACACACACCCTTCAAACCGAAACACAGTAATGCTGCTTCACGGCAGAAATGGGCATGGTGGTAGGATTTCCCCGGACGAGCTCTTAAAAAAAAACAATGCTACTACGTATAAGAACTAATGGTTGGCCAATACTGAAGCTTCTTGTCGTGTTACTAGCTCGATAAAACTAGAGAAAAATCACTACATAGTATAAAGCAAAGTCGCTATCGCTGTCTGTCCCTATGTATGCTTAAATCTTTAAAACTACGCAACGGATTTTGAAGTGGATTTTTTAACTAGATAGAGTGATTCTAGAGGAAGGTTTATAAGTATAATACATGCATAATATTGTAGAGAAACACTGATAAATTTAGAGGTTTCTAAGGGAGAAGGAACGGGGCATAATGGGAACGGGGCGAACGAAGCCGCGGGCGGCCGCTAGTGTAAAATAAAGGTAAAATTGTTTTAGCATATTTCAATTGAAATTGTGGTGTTTTCAATAGATGTCTGGCCAGCAAATGATGGATATGGCATTCAACAAAATTAAGGTACTCTATCAAAAAATAAATTGTATTTTTCTAACCCTTTTTAATTTAGAGAAAATATATTCAAAATATTTTGCGACCAATTTATTTAAGCGAACCAGAAGATTGAGGACGAATAAATATAGTAATAATATGAGTGCTTCAATGAGCAAGTACTCAAAAAGTCTCATGACTTGGATTGTTTAAGGCTGTCTAAAGGGGGTTGAAAAATTGCGTTCAAAGATGGCTCATGCATGCCCGTATTACTAGATTGTATTATCTTTATATATTTTTTAACCGACTTTAATTACAAATGGAGGAGGTTCTTAATTCTGTAGTATTTTATTTGTTTGTTATCGCGTAACTTTTTCATTTTTGCCACAAATTTAGTAAATTATTTTTTATCTGGAAGGTCCAGTTTCATATTCTATTTTATCTAGAACTAGCAGCCCGTTCCAGCTTCGCACGGGGTAGACAATATTGTTGTACATTATTTTGTTCTATCGCTAATAGTTTCGGCAGCGCATTCGACGAAAGACATTTTAGGACTCATTTTTCTACACCTTCGGTTACATTGTTCAAATTTTACCAAGGATCCCTATTTTTTTTCAAAATGAAATGTAGCCTATGTCTAATTGGAAGAATGTAGCATTCTATTGGTGAAAATTTTTTTTAAATCGGCCCAGTACTTTTTGAGCCTATTCATTACAAACATACAAACGTACAAAAATAGGTACAAATCTTTCCTCTTTATAATATTAGTATAGAAGTATAGATATCAAAATCAGTTCAGCAGTTGGGCCATGAAGTCAGTTTCTCAAGTTTTTTAAACTTATATTCATAGTTTTCTCAAATAAATAAATAAATATTCCAGAAAATCCATCAGCACTTTCTAGCTTCAAACTAAGCAGAGCTTGTTAAATAGGAACCTGGAGCTGGATGGAGCCGGCTACACGCACAAAAAACATGACTCATGCGGCGTTACCTCGCTCTGAGGCGTTCCATTTAAGGCTTGAAGTGCAAGCGAGAGCGCGGAACGAGCGACAAAGAGGCACAATCGGCCTCCGCGTTCGGCAGCGTTCGACATTTGTCTCTCTCCTACTTGAGTGAGCGATGCGTCCGCGTGGACAGCTATAAGACGTTGTCACGTTCAACTATTGTCAGTAAACCAACTTTACAGACAACCGATTTTTTTTTGTAAATACATACTTCATATACAATATAACACCCAGAAAGAGAACAAACCTCTGCATTCACCATACAAAACTCTCTGCATGATCGAACCCACGTCCTCACACGCAGAATTCAGAATTACTACCAACTGAGCCGTGGCTGTCAAACTAACTTTTTTTCAGGTTTTGGAAGAAGAAGAAAGGGCTCTACAGAACATACCAACTAAACCCCCTCTTAATTTCAAATCCCCCCTTCCCCCACCCAATCAGCCCCAGTTTAATTTATCCTCACATCCTGTAAGTAAACCAAAATAATTATAAACAAACAAAGCAGTTTGTATCTAAATATTATGCTATTTTGATTGCTACTCCGATTTAGTGGTGTTACCGTTTTATTACTACCGTTATACGTTATGAGCGCTGGTGGCCTAGTGGTAGCGGCCCTGCCTTCCGATCCTAAGGTCGTGGGTTCAAATCCAGTCGTGCACCAATGAGTTTTTTCTGCCCAATTTATGTACACTATCCAGTGCTCTCAAACGGTGAAGGAAAACATCGTGAGGAAACCCGCATATCGTAGAACCTAAAAAGTTCGAAAATATGTGTCTAGTGCAAGAAAAGAGCCTCTTTGAGGCGCACTTAATTCCTTTCACCACACTTGGTTCGAAAGAATCAGTGACACGACAAGAAGAAGTTATGTGGCGGTGAGCACACTGGCCTATTTGTAGTAACCCCGTGTTCCGATTCTAAGGTCGAGGGTCCGAATCCAGTCATGTACCTATGGTTAGTCCAGTGATGTAACCATTGGTCCTAGATTCTCTCGTTCCAAATCGTTTAGCAAACATAGTTAAATAGATGAAATATTTTTAAAGACATATCATTTTCTAAATAATGCGTTAAAAAAATACGTAGGAATATTTTGTAAGTGGTATCCAAACGTCTACGACCCTCTACACACCGTAGACCCTCTACGGCGTAGACATACCTAGGTACCGCGTGGACTCTACGCGCTTTGTACAAGGTTTTCGATTATAATATTATATTACCTACTTTCATAATTTATATTAATTTTGTTTTTATATATAAGATGATAGCTGGGAGTGACATGATGAAAATGATGTTGAAGCAAATTCAAGTGAGTACCACAAATATATACATATTATTATAAAAGATTTTATTATATAATATAATATTGGTTTTTATTATAATTCATCTATAAGTAAGTATATCATACTATTGCATGCCTAGAGTAAACAATGAACTTAAGAATACAATTGACATTTATAAATTTAACATAATTTCAACATGCATTTATGCAATTAATATTTTCACTTTGACTTGGATAATAGTTTTAAAAAGAGTTATTAAACTAACTGTATGTTGGTGTGCATGTTCACAAATATTGTTTTTTTTTTTTTTTTTTTTTTTTTTTTTTTTTTTTTACAATTTATAGGATAACGCTTGACCGCAATCTCACCTGATGTTAAGTGATGATGCGATCGACGGTGTAGCGCGCTCACCTAGAAGATTCACTCTTTTTTTGAAAACTCCCAATTTATATTTTAAATTTATTTTTCTAAAAGAAACTCGTGCTAACTTGATGACACTATAACAATAAGAAAAACATTTTTCAGCATTTGGAGAATCAGATAAAGGAACGCGATCACCCGAAAACCGAGCCACCACATTTTTTGGCCGGCTTTCCTCTGGAACACAGCATTCATATTGTAAGTTTAAGAAGAATAAAAAAATTATCAGTTTTCCAACCGGCGAAACTTGATAAGTATAATATTATGAATTTAGTTTTTTTTGACACCGGGGATTTTTGATTTGGAAGGTAAGGCCAGAGAGGAAAAAAGAGCTATTGGATCTCTACAGTATGAGATCTGGGGCCTAATTCTCGGGCCGATCTCGATCATTTTGCAATTTTATTTTATTGCTTCTTTTCACAACTCTGCACTTTTCACCGTTTTCCGTAGCTGTCGAGGCTTTTACTTACTTTTGAAATCTGCCATTCTCTCTACGAAAAGAAGCAATAAAATAAAATTGCAAAATGATCGAGATCGGCCCGAGAATTAAGCCCCTGATTTAGTTTTTTTTTTATTTGAATGGTATCTAGTAATTTTAAATTGGTCTCATACAAATTTGGTAAAGATCTGATAATAATCTTCGGCTATCTTATTATTTCTTAGTATCTTATATTTTCTTATTACTCTCAGAGCCGTATGTAGAAACAATATTATTATTTGAGTCCGAGTCGAGCAAGCATAGATTTTTGACATTTTTCAAATAAGAACTGTCAAAAAATGTATCTATTTTCAATTTATCATAGGAAATTGGATCTCATTATTGTTATTTTTTAATAGAATTATTATTTTGTTGGTGTAGTCTCCTACAGAGAGTAAATTATATATTTATTTTAAGATTTTTTATTTTATGTGTATACAGCTTTAAGTGACGTATTAGATATCTCTGTAATTTAACTTAAGATTTTATGCAATAAACTAAACTAAAACTAAACTCCGCTCAGACTCAAGCATTGTTTTTGCTTAGTTTGCTCGCGAGGTCTGCACAGCGCTTTACTTTTTAATATTTTAAATGAACTTTCGTGACTTTATTCCCATGTGCACTTCCACGGCTAACCTTCAAAAATACTCTATTCACGTAATTGTAGTGTTTACGTGATGGGTGACCTATATTCGTTCCCTCGACGCCCATTACAAAGAAACAACTAATTACAAATGAACTAATTCTGGTAAACTTATGTGATAAGCATGTACAGTACAACGTGTTACAAATACAAAATTATCTTACTTACTTAATTATCAAAGCCAATAACGTGTAAGCTGTCATGTCAGGGAATCATATTATTTAACAGAAAGGTCTACGTACCTATTTTATCTAATAATTGTCTACTTTAATAGTTTTTCTGTTTTTCATTCATAAATGTTAAAATAACAATATTTTTTATTTGATTTGAGTATGTTATACAGCGCTATACGGTTCTCAAATATTGTGAATGTACTCGTTATAATGCCCCATTTAACGGTCCCATTTTGTAACACCCTGTATACACCACTATTTCATCACCAAAAAAAAATAGGGTAATGTAGTAGGGGTAGAACATTATGAATGTGCAATCAGAATTTTTAGTTTCGATAAAATGACAAAGTTGTTAAATGTTAAAATTTTCAGAAATCCTGCAAAAAATTATGGACATATTAGTTACGTACTACTAAAAACGGAGTACTAGAGAGAAAAAAAATTACGCTGTTCGGTTCCGCTTGGTATTTAGCGTTTATGAATGAAATTATTTTTGCTTGTTGAATCGTTTCTCAATATTGGACTAAAAATTGTGGTTATTTAAAATATTTTTTTATGACTTGAATTTTTTTTTGCATGGATGTTGTCAGTATCAGCAGCCAATATCGACATTTTTTTTTTCTTATAATTACAAAATAGTGGTGTATTGGTCATTATTGCATAGCGGTCACAATAACTGATGATGACATGCAATAATTATAATATTGCTACAAATATTGTTTCTGTTTTATTTCAGTTGAGAGAATCGAATGCATCTGTAAGTAAACAAAAGTGTTTAAATTATAAGTATCACTATACTTTTTATGCATATTCATAATAATGATTGTTTTGTTTGAAATAAGTTTATTCAAATTCTATTGAACAATAAGTTTATTTCAGATATTGCAGAAACAAAAAGATATTTTCAAAGATTTTCCGCGAGTTGTAAGTACCGTTTTCAAGCCTTGCGCACATCTAAACGTTCTGCGGTGGCGATCAGTTAAACATTGAAAAACATCGCTGTAATATTTGACAGCGTTTCACTGAGCGACATCTCTATCGCCCTGATGTGCGCAGGCCTTAAATACTTCTAATTCACTATCAACAAATTTGAATTTGAATACCGAATTTAACTTAACAAGTTTTCAATTAACAGTGCGTTTTCGTAAAAATCGACCGTATTACAGCGGTAATAAAATTACAGAAATCCAATGTTACGTCCAATGTACGTGAATTACGGAAGGTTGAATTCTAAATAATGCTCTCAAGATCTCCACATATTTTGTGTGGTAATATAGACTTCTATATCTATACTCTATCTATACTGATATTATAAAGAGAAAAGATTTGTAATTTTAACCGACTTCCAATCAAAAAGGAGGAGGTTCTCAATTCAGTTGTTTTTTTTTTTTTTATGTTTGTTACCGCATAACTTCGTCATTTGTGAGCCGATTTGAAAAATTATTTTTTTATCTGAAAGGTACTGCTTCCAGATTGGTCCCATTTTAAGTTTATTAAAATCGGTGTTGCTATTTTTTTTTAAATATTTTTTTTAATGTTTGTAACTGCATGCCTCCGTCATTTATGAACCGATTTAGTAAATTATTTTTTATTTGGAAGGTTATTCTTACGCCCAGATTGTCCCAAACAAATTTGATTAAAATCGGTTTAGCCGTTTGACAATGAAGTCGGTTTCTCAAGTTTTTTAAACTTATAAATTATTGTGACGTTTATTTGTTGGACGTCATGCACCGTTTCCGAGTTTGAGGGAACTAGATGTTAATGCGGACTTACAAGATCATCTTTATTCAAAGACACAGTAGCTTATCGCAGAGTAACTAGAACACTTATTTTTCAAGATAAGTAAAAGTAAAAAATGTTGTTATTTAGTTGTACCACCTTTCCTGCCGTTTTTTTAACCGACTTCCAATCAAAAAGGAGGAGGTTCTCAATTCGGTTTTTTTTTTTTTTTTAATGTTTGTTACCGCATAACTTCGTCATTTGTGAGCCGATTTGAAAAATTATTTTTTTATCTGAAAGGTACTGCTTCCAGATTGGTCCCATTTTAATTTTATTAAAATCGGTGTTGCCATTTTTTTTTAAATAATTTTTTTAATGTTTGTAACTGCATGCCTGCAATCGGCTTAGCCGTTCGGCAATGAAGTCGGTTTCTCAAGTTTTTTAAACTTATAATTATTGTATTGGCCCTCAGCTTTTTTCATCTGCATGTAGTGTATTTTTAACGAAAGTTTTAGTTATACTCTGCTTTGAAATGCTCTCAAATACTAGTGCTCTCAAACGGCGAAGAAAAATATCGAAACGAAACCTGCGGCTCAGTCAGCTCGGCACGTATTGGCCATGTCTTTTCTATGGATAAGGCCGACTAAGCTGTCAGGATGGCAAGCCTACTCCATCTAAAAATCCTGTCCCAGGCACTATAGCAACCCGTTAGGGCATGAGCAGTTACCCCTGATGCTATATCATCTAGAATAGATGCAAAAAGCTGGGTTACTTTTTTATGTTGTGTGCCAGTGGTTTACTTAGGGCTGTGGTAGCCTTCAAAGTTATAGCATTAGTCGAGATTAGAGTTTGTTAACTACCCATTGTTCGAATAATCTAGAAAACAGTTCAGAATGTTGTGATAATAGGACTATTATTTCGAGTTTCTCCCTCTCTTTTAGCTTTCTCTCTCCGAAAGCTCTCTGCAAAAAGTATCGCACACAACACCGCGAGAAGAGGGCTCTATCTGAATTTTATAATCATTTTGTCGTTAGTTCAATGCAAAATGATTTGTCGTCTAAAAGTGTTAATTCAAGCATGGCTCGCTCCATGGACCGTTTGAGCAACTCGTACTCTGTACACAGTTTCATTAGTGAGCGTCCATGTCTGTCTCTCTGTCAAAAAAAACGGTGAGAACCGAGCCGTAGTTTGTTGCCTGTTCTTCTAGGAACTGTTCGGCACTTACGCGACCGTGGTTCCATCTACAAGTTTGACGTTACAGTCAACTACTTACCTGCTCGATTCAGTTGAATCGACGAGAGATGTCACCTTGCTTTTCCCGCTCGGCTCTTAACTTTTTAGGACATTATAAAAATCTTTGTGAAATAACTAAGTTTAAAAACAATAAATCGAAGACTGGATGTAGTTACGTTCAGATCAATCTCATACAATAGATTTTATCAAAATCGGTTTAGTTCGTTAAAGTAGTAGTAGTTTGGTTTTAAGTCGGTATTCAACTGAATTATTAGAGAAAATTCAATATATTGTTGATTATTTCAGGATGATTTCAATGCGCCAATCCGTTGGGTTAAGTATAATTCGGTATGTTTTTTCATTATTATTATTATAATGCATTAGCATTAGCATTGCTGTTCAGCGTGGCAATGCTGCCAGCGTCTTGGGGACGCTTCCGTTTGGTACTGATTTGGATCAGTTGAGCTATCTCTAGATCGTTACAAACGATCTGGTGAAGAGATTGTAATCTGCAGATAGCTCAACTGTTTCTTGTGTTTTTTATACATTTTGTAAATATGTATGTATTTGTTTTCTTACCACTTTAACACACAGTCGTAAGGTTAACTTAAAGCAACGTTTTAAATAAGTGTGTGTGTGAGAGGGTGTGTGTGTTAAGTTACGTTTGTAAGGCCAAACTTTTTAATTTTAGGTACTGTTTACATATGATTTAATCTGTTATACAGAACGATACAGAAGACGGTCTTGCGAAAATAACAGTAAGTTTTTAATTTTATGATAAATCGAAAGCATATACATTAGAATTATGTTTTCGAGTTTTGACCGGCCTCTCGGCGCAGTTGGTAGTAGCTCTGCCTTCTGCGCCGTAGGCCGTGGGTTCGATCCCCACCGAGAATAAATATTTGTGTGGTGGTGACAGTCCATCCATCTTTTTTTTTTTATTTATTTAAATTCACAAAACAGATTACAATCAAAAGGCACATAATAATCATAAAGTTCATTACATTCGTATTGATCTAGATTCGTAATCAAAACATGTGAATATGACATCATTAAATGTTGCATGCGTAAAATTTAATTTTCCCTAAAACTAGAAACAGCAACAAATATTAACTATTATTGTTAGATTTATAATATATCAACAGCAAACCGTAAACGCACCGCTTATGCTTGTTAGCATTATTATTAAAAATATCTAAATCATTTTCCTTAAAATTAGCCAACTTGTTATACAGGGTTATTCATTATTAGCTGCAAATACTCAGGAATTAGGTTCAACAAATAAAATAAAAAATATTTATGAAATGATTTTTTTTAAGTTTTGTTAAGAAAATCCTGAGAAAATCGATAAAGGAATCATTGGCGCCTGACCTATTGTGACCTTTGATCCGCGCCCGCGCGCCGTGAGTGACATTCTGCGTTCAGTCACCGCCTGGGTGGGTCATCGTCTTGTTCTCCGTGGCAATCATTATGCAATAGCCGTAAAGAAATTAATAAAAATAAAATTTTGATACAAAAACTTGAAAAAATTTTTGATCAAATTTAAAAAAAATAATTTCATAAATATTTTTTATTCTATTTGTTGAACCTAATTCCTGAGTATTTGCAGTTAATAATGAATAACCCTGTATAGACGACACATACGTTTTTAACTACCTTTTCTTCTGTAAACCATCCACGACTTTCATCCCTCCGCATCACATGTCGCGGGAAAGAAACTGCGGGCGGCGAGACGCCGACTTTTAACGAAGTATATCGATAATTTTGTCGATATACTTCGTCCGAAGAGCTGTCGGTTATGATTATGAGACAGTGTCGCACTGACGGTGACGCGAGCTTATTGGTTTTCTCTGGTTTTCTCCCACCTCAAAGAAGAAAGATTTCTCCATAGGCTGCCTAACCAAGTTTTCACTTCAAAAAACATCAAAATCAAAGCAGAATAATTTCCTCAATCTAGCATCAATCAAGTTAATCAACGTGGCAAAAACACGTGTGAATAGACACCAAAAATATATAGGGGAAAAAATATATGCAGATTATTGGTTTAAAAATAGATAGAGAGAAAATACTTTATTTTACAAATTATAAAAGTACAGGTACATAAAAAAAACATAAATCTATTTGCCTCATAAAATGGCCGATCTTATCACTAAACAGCGATCTCTACCAGACAACCTTTGGATGGAATGGACTCATGGTACAAGGGGACTAAGAAAGAAAGAATAAATAAATGAATGCCTAAAATACAGTCAATATAAAGTGGAAACGCAATCCCAACAAAATTAGTTGTTTGATTTGTGTATTGGCAAGTTTTTTGATCTTACACGTGTCATGGGTTTTCTCAGTATTTTTTTACAAATATTTGTGACAAGCTTACACGTGTAATATTTTTTCTTAGTATTTTCTAACAAATATTTGTGACAAGCTTACACGTGTAATGTTTTTTAATTCATAGTGGATACGTTCGGATATCTACAATATCGTAAAAGAAAAACCGTAACCTTAGTAGGCCTACCACTTGATCTGTCTGGCTCTGTCTCTGGCACTGGTTTTGAGTCTGTGTGAGTGTTGACTAAATAAATCCTACGTCAAAACGTCTCACACACACAATATAATACACTTCTTCTTATCATCTCACTTTTTTCGAACCAAGTGTGGTAAAAGGATTTTAAGTATAATGCACTGGTGAGCACTCACAAAGACTCAAAACCAGAACCAGAGACAGAGCCAGACAGAGCTCATAGTAAGCCTACAGGTGTCGAATACGGAAGTGTACGTTTAACCTACTTAGAGGGGAAATAAGATTTCTTCTTGGAACTATGCGGGGATCATTCTTTTGATGTTTCACGCAGTTTTCCTCTTAAAGTTAAGCCTAGCGCACATTTAAGCGTAGCGTTGGCCTATACAGGGTGGAATTTTGTAATGCCATTTTCCTTTCATTTAATTTATCATGTTTGTTAGAGAGATTTCATCCTTATAATTGACCCTAACGATCGCTGCAATAAAAGTACAAGGTATAATTTTACCAGATTTTAGCCGGTTCGATTCCCGCGTGTGGGAGAAAAGAATTTTCGAAAATCTTTGAATGCAGTTTGCTTTCTATTCAAAAATAAAGGAATGTTTCCTGTTAGTAAAATTTTCTATCTGCAGTACTTTCCCTCCAGGTGGCATTACAAAATTCCACCCTGTAGGTATATTATTATCTATTATAATATAATATATGCTAAAAGCGGCCGCCCGTGGCTTCGCTCGCCCTGTTTCCGTTACGCCCTATATTCTATGTTATTAGTATTATTATTATATTTGTATCTGTATAACATAGGTTTTCAAAAACAACAGAATCTCAAAAAAACTAAGTTACAGCTTGTAAGTTCTGAAATTTATAATCTAGAACTTATTTGATCTCCTTCGTTTCTTTACCTGCTACAAACCCTAAGATGCAAAGAAACGACTGAACTGAACACAAACACTTAAACGACTTTGTAAAATTCACAATGCATGGTAGGAACATTGACGGCTGTCATATGCAGACTCCTTTTTGATGATCTTGACATTATTGTAATTTTATTTCTAGGATCCAGAAACAGGCAGAAATAGACAGTACTTGGTAAACGTAAGTTACAAAATATATACAACCGAATTGATAACCTCCTTCTTTTTAACCGACTTCAAATAAAACAAGGAGGTTCTCAAAACGGTTTTATTTTTATTATTGTTTGAATAAAAACACTTTTTTTATTACTTCCAGCAGGGCTGCCGCGAGCTCCATATGGTTATGGCTATGGCTGTCAAATTGTGTATAGATATAGGCTGACCCACACATTCATTTTCTTCTTGGGTTTGAATGGGTTGACACTGTTGACACAATTTTGACTTTGATTCATTTGATTAGAGCGGTAAAAGTTTTAATTCGAGATTTTTTTTATGGGCGTATTAGATCAGGGTAACTTTATATTAAAAAGAAAATATAGAATAGTAAGTAAATGATTTAATTACATCAATGTCTTTACAATTTACACTTTGTTTAACTAAATTATAGCTTTAGTCACGTTATTCAACACAAAACTACCTTACAGTAAAAATATATAACTACAAAGACATAGTAGCGAACTAGGTACTTATCTTTAACAATCAAGGGGTGTACTCAGAGCCGAATGACATCGACAGTACACAGAACGAGACCATAACCTTCTCCTTCGAGTCTCAAGCCCAGAATCCTCCACCGCCTCGCCTAGCCTCAGTCAGGCGACCCACATGACAGTTGATAGACAGCGCCCCCTATCGGCAATATCGTCTTCCGTTCTGCGTAGCTTCTGACTACCATTAACAATTTATTGATATGATAAATTGTTAATAATTTTGAACAAATAATAATAAAATATAACATTAATTATCAAATCGTTTTAAAGCAACGACATTGTTCTTAAATTAAATAAACTCAATCATTTCAAAACTTATAAAGATTATTACCTACTCATTTCCGTAAATACAATAAAATAAAATAAATCTATTGTTTTGAATCAATTTTAGCCCCTATTATCTACTAGATACGACACGGCCATTCTGCAAAATACTTCGTCCCCGAAGTATCTCCAAGTATTTTCCAAACTCACTGGCTCAGCTGCGAGTCAGGGTACTAGTGTGTCAGAGATCCTGGTACCACATAGGCCAATAAAGTGTAACGTAGATACATTTTAGAAGTATCTAGTTTCTAATTTAATCATAAAATCATTATTTTAAAGGTACTTTCCTACCTACATATCATTAGGTACCTATGGAAAGTAGCTTCAATTTGAACCAAAATTAAATAATACCAACGTCTGTGCCTCGCAGAATTTGCTTTGCTTGCAAATCCGAGCGCGTCGGCTCGGAGGCACTCGGGCGTGTTCGTATAGCGCGGTGCGCGAGCGCCTCGTCGCCGCGACAACCGCCATTCCCCGGTCGGTCGCGGTTGCTCGTAGACGCATACGTTCTGAGCGTGTCGTTTGCCGAGAGCCGCCCGACCGGGAATCACTTTGAGGAACATTAATTTCTTTCTTTTTATCTACTTAACCTTTTCTTACGTAGACATATCACTCTCGTAAGCCATAATGTAGTAAATTCAGTTTTAAACCCGTATATCGGTAAGTGTTGAACAACCGTCACAAAAATATTGTAGGTAGGTTCGTGGCATTTTGCAACGAACTTTTATTTTATGATTCTTTATATCTGTGTAATCTTTCTTCTTTTCAGCTTTAGCTTGCTTTTATTTTAATTAGCTAGGTATCTAATCTTTTATTAGATATCCTATTTCACATTAACTTCATATTTTGTTCATTTCATATCATTTTCATTTTTGTAATTTTAAATTCTTTCCTAGTAATTTCATTCATTTCATTTTGTAAACTCCGCTCTGATTGTGACATCACACACCACCTCGTACTCACCTCATCTCACCTCATCATCACGTAATGCTTGCTTCGCACGGTGGTCACAATCAGAGGGTAATGAACCTGGACCTGCTGGTGACACCTACTATGTTACTTTCCAGGGTTCAAAGCTTGGATTCAAAGTTTGGACTGCAATATTGAGACTGCAGTATTGGTCGTGTTCCCCGAGTCACCCACCGACGACGTCAACTACGTGTGACCACGAACTCCTTCTGTCTCCTTCTGACTCCTTCTGGTACCTCGGCCGCCGAAGCAAGCCGGCCGACGTCTGCAAACTTGAGGGGAGTACTTTCCCACCCCCTACTCGAAAGCAAACCGTACAAATCGGTGATCGGGCAAATTTTGTATACAGTATAATCACTGGCGCCCATACGTGTTCTTGGTCACTGATTTTGCTTTCAGGTAGGTTGTGTGTTTTTTTGTGGTTGTGTGTGTTTTTTATTTTATTTTGTAAAACGTTCTTTCTTTTCAGCTTCTTTATTTTTGGTTGCCGGTAACTAAGGTGTACGTAACGTTTTTTAGTATTTTGTTTGCAACTTAAAATACAGGGTGCAACAAAATTAGTTGATTTTTGTGTCTATTTTTTTTTAATTGATTTATTTTTATATTGTTTACTGACTGTTACCTTTACCAGCACCTTCTATTTTGTTAAATACATATTTTTTTTGGTACAGTCGGTACAAAAATTTGGACACAATTTTTTTTTTCCTTCCCTTTCTTTTTTAATTGTATGTTTATTTCGTTCGTACACATTAGTTGCATTTAAACGCTTTTTTTATTTTATTTTTTGGTTGCAATATTTTCATTTTTTTAATTGAAAAGAAAAACAACCAAAACGTTACTCAATTTTCAACCTTATTGTAACAGGCGGAGTATTTTGTTGTTTTTTTTGTTTGTTAGTGACTTATATACGTTGTTCAACTTTTACCGATACTTTTTGATGTATATTTTTTTTTTATTACTAAACTTTTTGTCCTTTAAGATCTTTGGTCAAAACAATTTTTATTTACTTTCGCGCATCCTTCCACCATTTTGGAATATGTATTTGTTGGGTTTCAAGTTCATATCACAACTTGAACCCTGTTGATGTGTGAGTGCGTCAGTAATTTTAATACACAGTTACTGCCGCTATATTGAGAGCGAGAAGTATGAAATATGAAGCGTGAAGTATGCAAGATGATGAAAGGTATGAATGTGTAGGCAAATACTCGCTTATTTTCCTTTTAAAAGCTATTTTTTTATTTCATTTATATAAAATCTGCAACTTTCCTTCTTTTGGCGATCGACACAAACTCGCACACACTGGGACCTTTTTTCCTTATAGTGTGCCATATGTGAGCAAGTGTAGATTTTGAAAGAATTGTGAGCTTTAGCTTTGGGACTTGCACATTATTTGTAAGATTTCAAACTTTACGTCTAGAGTTTACCATGCGGATTTTATCCTTTTAAGAAATAATAAAATCCTTCACTAAGCGCGGGGGTATTGTAACGTAGATACATTTTAGAAGTATCTAGTTTCTAATTTAATCATAAAATCATTATTTTAAAGGTACTTTCCTACCTACATATCATTAGGTACCTATGGAAAGTAGCTTCAATTTGAACCAAAATTAAATAATACCAACGTCTGTGCCTCGCAGAATTTGCTTTGCTTGCAAATCCGAGCGCGTTGGCTCGGAGGCACTCGGGCGTGTTCGTATAGCGCGGTGCGCGAGCGCCTCGTCGCCGCGACAACCGCCATTCCCCGGTCGGTCGCGGTTGCTCGTAGACGCATACGTTCTGAGCGTGTCGTTTGCCGAGAGCCGCCCGACCGGGAATCACTTTGAGGAACATTAATTTCTTTCTTTTTATCTACTTAACCTTTTCTTACGTAGACATATCACTCTCGTAAGCCATAATGTAGTAAATTCAGTTTTAAACCCGTATATCGGTAAGTGTTGAACAACCGTCACAAAAATATTGTAGGTAGGTTCGTGGCATTTTGCAACGAACTTTTATTTTATGATTCTTTATATCTGTGTAATCTTTCTTCTTTTCAGCTTTAGCTTGCTTTTATTTTAATTAGCTAGGTATCTAATCTTTTATTAGATATCCTATTTCACATTAACTTCATATTTTGTTCATTTCATATCATTTTCATTTTTGTAATTTTAAATTCTTTCCTAGTAATTTCATTCATTTCATTTTGTAAACTCCGCTCTGATTGTGACATCACACACCACCTCGTACTCACCTCATCTCACCTCATCATCACGTAATGCTTGCTTCGCACGGTGGTCACAATCAGAGGGTAATGAACCTGGACCTGCTGGTGACACCTACTATGTTACTTTCCAGGGTTCAAAGCTTGGATTCAAAGTTTGGACTGCAATATTGAGACTGCAGTATTGGTCGTGTTCCCCGAGTCACCCACCGACGACGTCAACTACGTGTGACCACGAACTCCTTCTGTCTCCTTCTGACTCCTTCTGGTAACTCGGCCGCCGAAGCAAGCCGGCCGACGTCTGCAAACTTGAGGGGAGTACTTTCCCACCTCCTACTTGAAAGCAACCGTCAAATCAGTGACCGGGCAATTGCAGAACCGTTAATAAATTTGTATACTGTTTATTGTGTTTTCTTCATAACCAATAGACGTATCAAAAGTACTAAATAACCTGACATGAAATCTGAAAGCACAAGAATAATGTTAACATAAAAACTATTAAACATTCCTTAGCCAATTTACTCACCATACATAAGTAAGGAAAAATAATAAAGTACCATAAGTTAGGCTGTCATGCTAAGTTCCATTGCGAGTTGGCATCGCGATGTCCAAACAAAGGATCAGGCTAACTAGGTCTACCAACATTTATACAAATATCATCAAGCTCTGGCTGTCGACTGTCGTGCTCAGTTCCATCGCATAATCGCAACTACTACAATGTCCAAACGTCACACCAGTCCAACCGTACCTTTAGAAGAATCCCCCAATATTTTAACGTTTGTCTGTCGTGTTCAGTTCCATCACGTAATCGCAACTATCGCGATGTCCAAACTTTACACCAGCCCAACCGTAAAATTAAACAACCCATTTAGAAGAATTCCCCAATAATTTAACGTTTGTCTGTAGTCTAGTAAAGAACAAATCGCTTGGCCATTCTGCTTCCGTACTACTTACAAAATTGTATTGGAAAAAATATGGCACGAGCAATAAAAATGCGGGTACTCTCACAAAAGAAAATAAAAGTATTTCTTGGCAAAAATAAAACTTTTTCGGATAGGATACCGTTAGACACTATTTGGCCAAATCAATGCAGAGCCTAACAAGGCCTTACCTTACTTTTACATCACTTGAAGTCCACTCCGTTTTTTTCCAGATACATACACGGCTTTGTATCGTACTTCGGATAACGTAGGAATTGTCACTTCATTTGTCAGTCGATAATATCTCCGGTTTACGATATGGCACTTCACATTCTGGAATAAGAATAAATGTTAGTTTTCTGTGGGCAAAAGTTCTATCCCACGCTCTGATATTAGATCAGGGTAACTTTATATTAAAAAGAAAATATAGAATAGTAAGTAAATGATTTAATTACATCAATGTCTTTACAATTTACACTTTGTTTAACTAAATTATAGCTTTAGTCACGTTATTCAACACAAAACTACCTTACAGTAAAAATATATAACTACAAAGACATAGTAGCGAACTAGGTACTTATCTTTAACAATCAAGGGGTGTACTCAGAGCCGAATGACATCGACAGTACACAGAACGAGACCATAACCTTCTCCTTCGAGTCTCAAGCCCAGAATCCTCCACCGCCTCGCCTAGCCTCAGTCAGGCGACCCACATGACAGTTGATAGACAGCGCCCCCTATCGGCAATATCGTCTTCCGTTCTGCGTAGCTTCTGACTACCATTAACAATTTATTGATATGATAAATTGTTAATAATTTTGAACAAATAATAATAAAATATAACATTAATTATCAAATCGTTTTAAAGCAACGACATTGTTCTTAAATTAAATAAACTCAATCATTTCAAAACTTATAAAGATTATTACCTACTCATTTCCGTAAATACAATAAAATAAAATAAATCTATTGTTTTGAATCAATTTTAGCCCCTATTATCTACTAGATACGACAGGCGCTTAGTGAGCTTGGTTGTACTGGTTTCTACTAATAAAGCCTCTGGTGGGCCCTTTTTGTGTGGTGGTGGTAGCTAGGCAGCCACCGGTACCCGTATTCTGAGTTTCACTCGATCAGTTGAGCAGTTTGTTTTACCTACGTGTCTCTCTCTCTTTTGTCGTGTTACACTTTTAAACGAGAAAATCTTGTGCGTATATAATAAATATAAACAGAATCTCGGAACCGGCTCTAAGGATTTTTATGAAATTTAGTATACAGGAGTTTTCGGGGGCGATAAATCGATCTAGCTAGGATTCATTTCTATAAAACGTTGCTATAATCCCGCTTTCTTTTCTCTATACAAATGAGAGAGACACATAGGCGAAACGAATTGTTCAAGCGGACCGAGTAAAACTCAGAATATGCTTGCTGATATCATACAAAAAGACCACTTTTGGTTTGTACTACCACGGGTAAAACCTAATTTAGAAATTAAATACAGGGTATTTTCTACGTTCCGATACCAGACTACAACATCGAAAGATTGGGATATACAGTGAGTACTTATAATATAAAAATTACAAATAGAACCCCGCGCAACGTAAAGCTATTGCTATTCAAACTTCAACCCCCACTGCGCCCCTTTTGGGTATAAGTTTTGGGATTCCCTTTCTTAGTGCACCTCTAAACTACACCAGAAATCGACCATCCAAATTTCATACTCCTAGGATCATTAGTTTAGGATGTGCGTTGGTTGTCAGTCACTATGTCTGCAGTAAGCCTACCACAAGCTCTGTCTGGCTCTGTCTCTAGCTCTGGTTTTGAGTCTGACAGAGTTTGTGGTAGACCTACAGGCGAAAGTATCCAAATCAAAAGTAATTTTGTATGAGTGATCAATTTAGGTCTCAGTTGTAGACGAATATTAAACAAAAACCTTCCCACAGACACAAGCTACAACGTTACCCCTTCCAGTGCTCACGACAGAGAGAAACATACTGCGGACAGTGATGGCCAGTATGAACCTGAAAGCAGCTGATGAGAGAGACTGGCTGGCCTTCGAAACAATCATAGGTCAAGACCGGAGCGAAATGACGGTAAATACCGTGATATAAATACCAAGCCTTGATTCGGCAAAATAAACTTCCATAGACCATAAGTCAAACTGACAAAGGTAGAAGCTCGTAATAAGAGACTCTTAGAGCACCGTTGAGGAAACCGTTCAAACTCTTAGAACACCGTGGTTAATTAAGATTCTTGAATACTGACCACGGCCCGAAAGACGAAGCTTAGGATAACTCACACGAAGCACCGAAGGCTTTGGGAAAGTGGTAAGACAAATACTAAACTCGTTCAGCCAGGAAGGAAGAGGCATTATGTCGAGCAGTTCTTCAGACTACTAATACTGGGAATATGGTGTGTATGCAAATATTTTGACTCCAGTAAAGCTTTTGACTCAGTTCTAGAATTTAAATAGCAAAAAGCGGAGCTTAGATAGCATTGTCATGTAATATGGATTGTTGGAAGAACGAGACTAATTTGTAATTTGATCGCAGAGTAAAAAAAACAGCAAAGTTTTTAGCTTCGTCATAGATAATACTGGCGTATGTCAAGGCTTAATTGCGGGGCCTCTCATGTTCCTAACATTTAACTGATTTAAATAACTGATGTCTGTATTTCAGTGTGATGGCGAAAGTTGTCAGTCAAGGGTAAGATTAAATATAGTGCGGCCAACAGATATTTTATAAGTAGCTGACATTAAAAGGAATGTTTATCTGGACTTTTATCCAGTGCGCTTACCGTATTCATTTCTTTATTTCCAATTGTGACCATTTTGTTATTTCAGTGTCGAACTATGGGATGTCAAACTATGGTAATTTTTATTTTTATTTTTTACAAGATGCCATTTTTTTATTGCTCGTTTAAATTTTCTTGAACATAAAATAGTTAAGCAAGCTGTATTTTTTTTTGTTGTCATAATATGAACTACATTTTCAATAATTTACAGTGTACTGGAGATACTTGCCGTTCTGGAGTAAGAATTATAAATGTTTTGGCAGAATAATATTCCATTTTACATAGATCATTCATCATCTGCTTAAATGAGTTTACTGCTGAACATTCTCCCCGTTATTTGAGGGGGTTTGCCGCAGCTACCATTATTGATGCGGCGGTACTAAATACATATGAGTAAATTGGAAGGCATATCATGAAGAGAGATGAAAGCCTCAGTTGGTAGTAGCTCTGCCTTCTGCGCTGTAGGTCGTGGGTTCGATCCCCAGCGTGAACTAATATTTGTGTGGTGAACACAAGTGTTTGTTCTCTGTTTGGGTGTTATGTTGTATTCTAAGTATGTATTTACGAATAAAATGCTGCTTAATTTGGGCCTAGATAGTGTTGTGTGGATTACAATTATTACAATATTTATTTTGTTTTTTTTTTCTAGTGTGTAGGTCCTGCATGTAATTCATATGTAAGTTATTATCAACTATTTTTTCAGTTTATTAGCAATTTTTCTAGGAAACTTGTTTTTGAAAACCTCAAGCGACAATTTTTGTTGTAGGTACAATAAATTTGATTATCTCTCAAGGTGTAAGATGTGATTTAACTTAGAAAACCAAAACAAAAAGATTTACATACAAGTAAAAGTAAATAGGCCTTTGCATCTATTGTAGATGATTGGATAGCGTCAAGGATAACAGGAACTTCACTGCTTTTATTATTATTTTTGTTTTGTAAAAGGATCATACAAAAAAACGGTAGGAACCAAGCCGTAGTTTGTTGCCTGTTCTTCTAGGCTTGGTCGCGTGGAACTGGCACCTAGACTCACCTAGCTTTAAGACGAATATGTTTGACTTTGATTGGTGTTTACTCGTGCCTCTTCTTACGGGACGCTATAGTACCTGGGACAGTAGGCCTACCACAAGCTCTGTCTGGCTCTGTCTCTGGCTCTGGATTTAAGTCTGTGTGAGTGCTGTCTAAATAAATCCTACGTCAAAACGTCACACACACAGTATAAAAACACGGTGAAAACTCACAGACTCAAAACCAGAGCCAGACAGAGCTTGTGGTAGACCTACAGGATTTTAGATGGAATTGGTTTACATTACAAGACTAGAACTATTATTACCCAAAACACGTTCGTATCTGTTTGCGTGTTCCCAAACACTCCCAAACTAATAACTTATCCGTTTCATTTGCAGTGCAAAGGCCCAGGATGTTTATCAATGGTAATTTAAATGAATATCACCTACTACCAGGGCCTAAACTAGGACTGCCCCCGGGGCTCAGACAAATACTAGTTATTACTTTTTATTGATTTTATAGTGTTTACTACACATAAGAAAATCACTATGATTTTTTTTCTTAACTTTTGGGACATAATAAAAATCTTTTTAATTTCCTAAGTGTAGTAAACACTATAAAATCAATAAAAAGTTATGAACAAGCAAGGTGACATCTCTCGTTGATTCAACTGAATGCAACTTCGGTTATCGAGCAGGTAAGTAGTTGACTGTAACGTCAAACTTGTAGATGGAGCCACGGTCGCGTTAGTGCCGAACGGTCCATTCGTCGAGTGTGATTAGGATCCGATGGTGCAGCGGTCAGCGCAGCCCCGTACTAAGGGGACGGTTGCAGGTTCAAATCCCGCTCGGCTCTTAACTTTTCTGACATAAAAATCTTTTTGAAATACTAGTTATGTTTGCGAAACACAACCCGCCTTCCGATCCTAAGGTCGTGAATTCAAATCCAGTCGTGTACCACTGAGTTTTGCTGCCTAAAAATGTATGTACACTATGCTAGTGCTCTCAAACGGTGAAGGAAAACATCGTGTGGAAACCGGCATAACATAGAACCTAAAAAAGTTCGAAATGTGTCAAGTGCACGAAAAGAGCCTCTTTGAGGCGTACTTAAAATCCTTTCACCACACTTGGTTTGAAAGAATTTGTAACACAATAAGAAGAAAAAGACCGCGGTAACAGAAATTATAAGCGTGAGCTTTTATCATGGTGTATTGTTAGGTCTACGTAGAGGAATAGACAAATAATAATAATCTTTGCTGTGGTAACTAAACTGTTTTCTACTCTGTTATAAGCACGTCAACCTCTCTGTTTTTCACCTGTCAAGGTTGGCTGGTAGAAAATGCTGTATAGCATCAAGCTCTTTTTTTGTAAAAACTTGTTTTGCCACCAAAAGCTATTGTCAAGTCATAACTCAAATTGTTTCTTTACGGCCAGCCCTAGTACAGCCCTCTAAGGGCGCTTGTACACGCTAAGAAAAAACGCCGGGTCTACCCAAGAATTCGTGTCGTAACTAGAAAATAACTGTGTACACTGTTCGCAGCGGTGCACGAAAAAAATCTTATCTGCGCAAGACACGACGCGGCGAACGTTGTTGCGTTTTCGTGTGTGGAAAAGACAAAATTCTTGTCTTGCGCAGATAAGATTTTTTTCGTGCACCGCTGCGAGCAGTGTACACAGTAATTTTCTTGTTACGACACGAATTCTTGGGTAGGCCCGGCGTTTTTTCTTAGCGTGTACAAGCGCCCTAATTCTAATTCTAATTCTAACTGAGTTGGGAGAATAAGATCTGCACTAACGTCCCGCGATGGGGTGTATTGTGCATTGTCCCCCTGCTAAACCTTACCCCAGCCAGCACAACTCCTTAAAATAGCGGAGTAGGACTTTGGGTTGGTGGCAGCAATGTTCTAGTTGACCCAATGGTGACTCAGATGTGGATGTGGAGGGTCAAGACTCAATCAGTTCCCTGAGCCCTGTCTTGGACCCAGCCCTGTTCAACTGTAGTATATTATACTCGTATATAGATATACGGGCTGTGGTAATGTTTTGATTCAATTACCCATCACATGCGTCCATCTGCGATGTAAATCTAGTCAGAATACCGTATTATTCATATTCTCTATCGCGATCTTTTTATCGTGCCATTGGTTCATTCGACCTGCAGCAGAAACACGAGCTCCATATGGTTATGGCTATGGCTGTTAAATTGTATGTAGATAGGCTGACACACACGTTCATTTTCTTCTTGGGTTTGAATGTGTTGACACTGTTGACAATTTTGACAGCCATAACCATAACCATATGAAGCTCATGGTAGGCGCAGTGCAGGGAAAAGGGTTTTGAGAAGCTCCTTTCGTGCACTTGACACAATGTTTTTCGAATTTTAAAGGTTCTAAGAGATGTCGGTTACCCAAAACAAAAAATTAAAAAACAAACATTTAAAAATTAAGAATAGAAAAACTATTATAGTAGACAAGTTATTAGGTAAAATAGGTACGTAGGTCTTTCTGTTAAATAGTCTGGTTCCCTGACTTGACAGCTTACTAGGGTTAACAACATTTTTGGCTTTGAATATTTTATTGTATAAAATAAATATAATATAAATCTAATATATTATATAATTTTGCCTGGATCGTCCCACTGTAGGGCAAGGACCTCCCTCCCTTTTGACGTGCAACGTCTTATAATTCAATGGAGCCGGCTGCACGCACGAAAAAACATGACTCATGCGGCGTTACCTCGCTCTGAGGCGTTCCATTTAAGGCTTGAAGTGCAAGCGAGAGCGCGGAACGAGTGACAAAGAGGCACGCACGGCCTCCGCGTTCGGCAGCGTTCGACATCTGTCTCTCTCCTACTTGAGTGAGCGATGCGTCCGCGTGGACAGCTGTATGACGTTGTCACGTTCCACTATCGTCAGTAAACCGACTTTACAGACAACGAATTTTTTTTCCACACATGTCGATCTTTGGCTACATACAGTAGCCCAAAATCAAAATGAATTTATGTAATTTCAGTGCATCGGAGAAAGATGTAACGCTCGGGTAAGTTATTTTAAACCTAAAAATAAATATAGCACGTGCGAGTACCTACGAGTACGTACAATGGAAATATGATTTTAAATTGTACTTCACTGTACTAAAAATACAAAACGAAACAGCCAAATCCAATCAAAAGTGTATTTATGCAGTAGAATTGCAAGGATCACTTTGAAACGTCTTAAAGCTAGGTGAGTCTAGATGTCAGTTGCACGCGGCGACCCTGCCTAGAAAAACAGGCAACAAACTACGGCTTGGTTCGTACGAATGCCTGCAAAAAGCTTGTGCTGGGCAAGCCTATTCCATCTAAAATCCTGTCCCAGGCACTATAGCGTCTCGTAAGTAGGGCATGAGTAATCACCAGTTGCCCTGACGCTATATAAATCACCTACAATAGATGCAAAACCCTGTTTATTTTACTTTTTATCACCCACACTTTGTAGTTGGTATTCCACACGCGACAGTGGATAGTAGTTTTAATCCAATAAATGCACAACAAGTGTAAACAACAACAAACATCCATTTTTAATGCATACAAAGGGATGTCTCTCGTTATTGTGTGCGGACTGCGGTAGACTGGCAACTTTTGTGTTTAGATTATCGGCCGATTCATTTAGTTTATTTAGAAAATATATTTTTGCTAACAACAAGCGCCAAAGTGCCTAAATCTTAAAAACACTTACAGCAATTAGGTGAAGATATAATAATAAAAGCAATTTTGTACATAACTCAAAAATACAATGCTGGTAAATTTCAATCTATTGACCTCATAAATTGTTGGATAAGTTCCCTCATCGTTACCTTCATCAGCCTGAAGGAATCTACTGCTGGACAATAGGCCTGGAGAGAGCCGGAAGATTGACGATTATGGATTGGCGGCCAGAAGACGCTCAGCGTGATATTATTGACGAGAGTAGTTGAGCAGAAATGAGAAAGTGGCATAAGACCGGAGAGAATGGCGCTTTGAGGGCCGTGTACAGTAACAATACTTGATTAAATTGAGCCTCAAGCATGGGTTTTTTGACGGTTCTTCGGTATGTGCGTGAAATTAGGAACTATAGAACTATACTGCATGTGAATATAACTCTCATTTTTTTATCTGCTAGACAGTGATCTGCTAAGTTGCTAAGTTCACGCACATCATACTTGTTTACTTTTTTGTTTCTGCAAACAGCCCTAAGAGGCCTGTACCTACTCACCAGTGGGTGCATAGTATACAGAGTAAAAAGATAGAGAATATAAGTTGCCAGTTTGCAAGTACACCCTACTTTACATTTCACAGTGAAGTGTATTGGGCATTGTCTATACACATACTTGATGTGTGGGTATATTTGTATGTGTGTGTTCAATGGTATTAAAATTTTCCAGTGCGAAGGACTTTCCTGCGATTCTCGAGTAAGTTTTATTATATCGTTATCTAAACCCTCATAGCTCTGTTAGTAGCTCTCCCTTCTTCTTTAGAGGGCGTGGGTTCGGTTCCGAAAAAAAGTATATACCTGCGTATTATTTTTGACTGTCTGGATTATCTGGCCTCTCAGCTTAGTTGGTAGTAGATCTGCCTTCTGCGTCGTAGGTAGTGGGTTGTACCCCACCGAGAACAAATATTTGTTTGGTGAACGCAGATGTTTGTTCTCTGTCTGGGTGTTATATTGTATTGATTATATGTATTTACAAAAAAAAATACTATAAAAGTTTTCTAATAGTTGTACATGTACAGCCTACTAATAAAGTAATACATAATTATAAGTTTAAAAAACTTGAGAAACCGACTTCATTGTCAAACGGCTAAACCGATTTTAATCAAATTTGTTTGGGACAATCTGGACGTAAGAATAACCTTCCAAATAAAAAAATAATTTTCTAAATCGGTTCATAAATGACGGAGGCATGCAGTTACAAACATTAAAAAAATTATTTTAAAAATACATTTTATTATTTACTTCTGGACTTTTCATCGGTCTGCAGAAGCAAATCTCCAGATTGGAAGAAAATTTAATCACTAGACAGAGAAAGAGCCCTGGTTTCTTAAAAAACGGTCACCGCTATTTGCAGATGTCATGAATTTGCTGTAGACGATAATAGGCTATAGATAAAAAAATAATGTTGCGTGGACAATCGATAGCATCAATATCTTACTCTTTTTTAACCGACTTCCAATCAAAAAGGTTCTCAATTCGGTTGTATTTTTTTTTTTTTTTATGTTTGTTACCGCATAACTTCGACATTTGTGAGCCGATTTGAAAAATTATTTTTTTATCTGAAAGGTACTGCTTCCAGATTGGTCCCATTTTAATTTTATTAAAATCGGTATTGCCATTTTTTTTAAATAATTTTTTTAATGTTTGTAACTGCATGCCTCCGTCATTAATGAACCGATTTAGAAAATTATTTTTTTATTTGGAAGGTTATTTGTACGTCCAGATTGTCCCAAACAAATTTGATTAAAATCGGTTTAGCCGTTTGACAATGAAGTCGGTTTCTCAAGTTTTTTAAACTTATAATTATTTATATAGAGAATGGAAGTAAACCATAACGGTTACCGTTTTTAAGAAAATAAAGGCATATTCAAAGTAATTTTTCAAAGGTGGTAGACACGAACTAAAGTTCTTTGTTTTAGTGCCGGGGGAAGAACTGTGAAGCTAATGTAAGTACCTTTCGACCCGAATTCAAAAGTTATGGCTAAACTCAATTTTCTGCTAAGATTTTTTACATAACTTGTAAAAAGTTTCTTACATTGTGGCAAAGAACATCTACGCATAGAAGGGATATTGCAAAACACGAAATGTTTTTCTAAAAAAATTACAAGTTTTACATAAATTGCGTAGTCCGTGGGGTTCCGGCAAAGAATAGGACCTCTCCATCACCTCCCGTGGATGTCGTAAAAGGCGACTAAGGGAACACAACTGGGAAATGGGCAGCAGCATTTCCTAAATGTACATAACACCAACACTGCGGTCACCAATCCGTCTGCCAAGCGTGGTGACTATGGCAAACCCCCCCCCCCCATGATGAACACGAATACGAGACGGCACCTAGTCCCCGGCAGTTCTGCTACTCCTGGCGCAGGTGGCGGCCACGGTAACGGCAGAACAAGGGGTGCGAAGAATCTCCGGCAGAGATCCAGCCACCAATCCCAACAAAGACCCTTGGCCCTGGCAACGTACAATGCACGCACACTGAGGACCGATGAGAAGCTGATTGAGCTGGAAGAAGTAGTCAGTAAGTTGCGCTGGGATGTGATAGGGTTATCAGAAGTCCGAAGAGAGGGGGAGGACACGATAATTCTAAATTCCGGCAACTTGCTCTACTACCGGGAGGGAGATCAGCAATCCCAACATGGTGTCGGGTTTCTCGTCCATAAGTCCCTCGTCAATAACATCGTAAAGATCGAAAGCGTTTCGAACAGGGTTATATACCTTATACTCAGAATCACCAGTCGGTATTCGCTGAAGGTCATACAGGTATACGCCCCTCACTCGAAACGCCCGGACGATGAAGTGGAGGCAATGTATGACGATATTTCAATCGCCATACAAGCTTCGAAAACACACTTTACGGTGGTGATGGGGGACTTCAACGCGCGGTTAGGCGTGAGGATCGGCGATGAACTGAGAGTGGGGCAATTCGGATTTGGACAGCGGAACCACCGAGGTCAGCGACTGGCCGACTTCATGGAGAAGGAGGGACTCTTCATGATGAACTCCTTCTTCAAAAAGCGGTCGTCCAGGAAATGGACGTGGCTGCACCCCGGTGGACACAAACGCGAGATAGATTTCATTTTAACGACGAAAAAGCATATATTCAATGATGTCTCCGTGATCAACAGGGTGAAAACCGGCAGTGATCACCGCATGGTAAGAGACACATTGAATCTCAACGTCAAGCTTGAAAGGTCTCGTTTGGTGAAATCTACTCTTCGCCCAAGTCCTGCCCAAATCCAAAACCCCGAGAGCTTTCAGTTGGAGCTTGAAAATCGCTTCCAATGCCTCACCGATTGCGAAACAGTGGACGAACTAAACAACGGGCTGGTGGAAATTGTCCAAGCGGTAGGGTCAGAGTTCTATAAGACCCAACGCAAAAATAGAACTCAGAAACTCTCTGAGCATACTCTTAAACTTCTGGCAGACCGCAGTGAAATGAGGTTGCAGTCTTCAGTGGACAGGTCGAAATACGGCTTGCTCAATAAACAGATCTCGAAGTCCATGCGACACGATCTTCGCCTTTTTAATACTAACTGTATTTAAAAGGCAATAGAGCGCAATAGAGGCTCGAAAGTGTTCGCTAGAGATCTGTCTATTGGGCAAAGTCAGTTGACGAAACTGAAGACCGATAGCGGCAGCATCGTTTCCTCGAAGCCGGAAATTTTAAGAGAGCTCGAGAAGTACTATGGACAACTGTACACCTCATCGAAAAGTCCTGCTACAAGCACGACAAGCGATGCAAGAGCCCGTTTAACTCGACACTACACGGAAGATATCCCGGACGTCAGCCTATACGAGATTCGAACGGCTCTCAGGCAGCTTAAGAGTAACAAGGCACCGGGGGAAGACGGAATAACGACAGAGCTTCTGAATGCGGGCGGAACGCCGATACTTAAAGTCCTTCAGAAGCTATTTAATTCTGTCATCCTCGAGGGTACGACGCCTGAGGCGTGGGGCAGGAGCGTAGTGGTGCTCTTTTTCAAGAAGGGTGATAACACTCTCTTGAAAAACTATAGACCGATCTCCTTGCTTAGCCACGTATATAAGCTGTTTTCGAGAGTAGTTACTAATCGTCTCGCTCGTAGGTTCGACGACTTCCAGCCTCCCGAACAAGCCGGGTTCCGGAAAGGCTTCAGTACCATAGACCACATCCACACGCTACGGCAGATTATACAGAAGACCGAGGAGTATAATTGGCCACTTTGCTTAGCGTTTGTGGACTATGAGAAAGCCTTCGATTCAGTCGAAACCTGGGCAGTGCTACAGTCGCTCCAGCGGTGTCAAATTGACTATCGGTATATCGAAGTGTTGAAATGTCTCTACAGGAATGCCACAATGTCTATCCGACTTCAGGACCAGCGTACAAATCCAATCCACATGCAAAAAGGGGTGAGACAGGGAGATGTAATATCTCCGAAACTGTTCACCTCGGCACTGGAGGATATTTTCAAGCTCGTGTCCTGGACAAGGTATGGCATCAACATCAACGGCGAATTCATCACTCACCTTCGATTTGCCGACGACATAGTCATAATGGCGGAGTCGCTGGAAGACTTAGGCACAATGCTCAGAGACCTCAATATTGTCTCCCAACAGGTGGGTCTAAACATGAACATGAGCAAGACAAAAATCATGTCTAATGCTCATGTCACACCCATGCCGGTACATGTTGGGAGCGATATCATCGAAGTTGTGGACCACTATGTTTATTTGGGTCAACGATCCAATTAGGTAGAGCCAACTTCGACAAAGAGGTCAGCCGACGAATCCAACTCGGATGGGCAGCGTTCGGGAAACTGCGTCACATCTTCTCGTCGCAGATACCACAGAGCCTCAAGACAAAAGTCTATAATCAGTGCGTGTTGCCAGTGATGACTTATGGAACTGAGACGTGGTCGCTAACTATAGGCCTCGTGCACAAGCTCAAAGTCGCGCAACGAGCTATGGAGAGAGCTATGCTGGGAGTTTCACTACGTGATAAAATCACAAATGAGGATATCCGTAGAAGAACCAAGGTCACCGACATAGCTCGTAGAGTTAGTAAGTTGAAGTGGCAATGGGCAGGCCATATAGCTCGAAGAACTGACAACCGTTGGGGAATAAAGGTTCTCGAATGGCGACCACGAACCGGAAAACGAAGCGTTGGGCGCCCACCCACCAGATGGACCGACGACATTGTTAAGACCGCGGGAAGTTGATGGATGGAAAGGGCTCAGAATCGTTCTTCCTGGAAACGAGTAGGGGAGGCCTATGTCCAGCAGTGGACTTCTTCAGGCTTTTTGGCATCTTTTTTTGTACAACTTGCTGAGGCCCAATTGATGTTGAATGGTAACCGTCGCCTATACCAATATCTGCTTCCATCAACTTGAGGTATACAGATGTTCAGCCTCACGTGCCAGTAGTTTCACCGGCACCCACACCCTTCGAACAGAAACACAGTAATGCTGCTTCACGACAGAACTTTCGAGCATTGAATTTTAAATTACAGTCATTTTTCAGATTATTGCGTACTTTTTGACGTGACAACGTCTTATAATTCGACGGAGCCGGTTGCACACACGAAAGAACATGACGTCATTCAGCGTTACCTTGCTCTGAGGCGTTCCAGACGTCTAAGGCTTGAAGTGCAAGCGAGAGCGCGGAACGAGCGGGAAAGAGGCACAATCGGCCTCCGCGGTCGGCAGCGTTCGACATCTGTCTCTCTCCTACTTGAGTGAGCGATGAGTCCGCGTGGGCAGCTTTATGACGTTGTCACGTTCAACTGTCGTCAGTAAACCGACTTTACAGACAACCGATTTTTTTATGTTTAAGGCTGGCAGTACCCATTGTAATTAGTTCTTAATGTTTATAAAATGTTTTTCTTTCTTTCTTTCTTTCTTCTTTCAGTGCAATCAGTTTTCGTGCTACTACACCGTGAACGGTGCTATGAATCGAGGTACCGGCTCTTTCAACCAGTGGTATCCACAAGAAAACGGCGCATAGGATACAATAATACCCTTTTCATTACTCATACTCTGAAAGTAGGTCTGAAGTTGCCTGAGGGGCCTAATTGAAAGTAAAACTTTCAGCCCTAGGGAGAATCGCTTTCTACTGACAGCTGTCAAATTATAAAAAAAAACAAGTTCTATTTTATTCAACCATGTTCCAACTTTCTAAAGTCTTTCTAACTGCAAGGAGGTTGTTCAACCAAATTCCAACTTTTTATTTAGCAAGTAGGTTGGAAACCCATTACAACGGTAAGAAGTTTAAAAAGTCTAATTAGAGCGCAATGTAATATTTAAATTTAAATAACATGAAGATAGTATTAAATAAATAATATATCTTCTAAATTACTTGATTAGTGTATAGCTTCAACTATTTATTTAAAATAACATAGATTTAAATTATGTAAATGAAAATAATGGCTGAATAATGCTGGCGAGCCGAAGCCGAAGGCCCACCAGAGAAAAAGAAAAAAAAAACCGGGAAGGCGGCAATTCGATCTTCATTTTCACTAATTTTTCTTTCATGTTTTTATTTTTACTTTCCTTGTATTCGTAATGAAAAGCACAGTGTTTACCTCGGGTGAAAGTCTTTTGAGTCCCTCAAGCTCCATTGGCGCCCTCGCTAACGCTCTGGCGCCAAACCCTTCTCGGGACTCAAAAAACGTGACTTTCAACACTCAGGTAACAATGTACTATTTATATATCTAATAAAATAATACTTACTTTCAAATGTTATCTTTTTTATACACAGAAGTAGTTACTTACCTATTTTATTTTTGTATAATAACCTATTGTATCCCACTGCTGGCTAAAAAAGGTCTCGAGGCAAAAGTACCTAATTCCTAATTATTTTATTAAGCCATAGGCACATCTAATATAAAATAACAGCGATCTTTGATTGAATCGTTCTGCGGTGGTGATCAGAGAAATGCTATTTCACTGATCACCACCGCAGAGCGCTGAGATGTGCGTGAGGCTTCAATTTGCAGCCATGTAAGACCACTAGTGTTTTTTCATTACTCATACTCTGAAAGTAGGTCTGAAGTTGCCTGAGGGGCCTAATTGAAAGTAAAACTTTCAGCCCTAGGGAGAATCGCTTTCTACTGACAGCTGTCAAATTATAAAAAAAAACAAGTTCTATTTTATTCAACCATGTTCCAACTTTCTAAAGTCTTTCTAACTGCAAGGAGGTTGTTCAACCAAATTCCAACTTTTTATTCAGCAAGTAGGTTGGAAACCCATTACAACGGTAAGAAGTTTAAAAAGTCTAATTAGAGCGCAATGTAATATTTAAATTTAAATAACATAAAGATAGTATTAAATAAATAATATATCTTCTAAATTACCTGATTAGTGTATAGCTTCAACTACTTATTTAAAATTACATAGATTTAAATTATGAAAATGAAAATAATGGCTGAATAATGCTGGCGAGCCGAAGCCGAAAGCCCGTCAGAGAAAAAGAAAAAAAAAACCGGGAAGGCGGCAATTCAATCTTCATTTTCACTAATTTTTCTTTCATGTTTTTATTTTTACTTTCCTTGTATTCGTAATGAAAAGCACAGTGTTTACCTCGGGTGAAAGTCTTTTGAGTCCCTCAAGCTCCATTGGCGCCCTCGCTAACGCTCTGGCGCCAAACCCGTCTCAGGACTCAAAAAACGTGACTTTCAACACTCGGGTAACAATGTAGGTACTATTGTTGAGGGTGCTTTGTTTATATTTTAAATTTCAAGAAAATATTTTAAATGCAAAATGGCGTTGCCAAATGAAGATACTTGTAACTTCTTTTCATCCGATCGATAACAGACTGACAAAGAGGTCGGAAACCATTGCAAGGAGTTTAAAAGTGTATGGATTGAGTTCCTGGACTTTGAACCTTTTTGCTGATGGTGAAAAAGGTTGCATAGGGAAGAGTTGAACAAAAAGTCAGATACGAACCTTCTTGGAGTCATGTGCCAGCTTGCCAGTTGTTCTCTACTTCAGAGAGGTTGAGTTTGTTTTTTTAGGCTTCCCAATGACAATGAGTTAGCAAAGTTATGCGTACTTTAGTTAGGTAGGTTAGAATAGATGTTCTCTTCTAGAAGATTCCAAACAAGATAGAACCGGCCAAGCACGAGTCGGGTTTGTGTACTTAGGGTTCATCTGTAACACTAGATCTAGCTCTTTAAAATTTTTGACCATCATAATCATCTGCCTGAAGAAGTCCACTGTCGGAAAAAGTAAACACTAATATTGATTATTTAAAATAATTGAGAATAGCAATACCTATTGGACGTCCGAAATGGGTACACTGTTGAAACAAAATTGCCTATTATAGCTAAGCTATTGTTCATTTATAATTTTACAATTTTACAATACCTAAATAATTCTTATTTTTATATTTCTTGGTACGAATCCCTAAAATTAATACACACTAGGAAGAAATGTCTATTTATTCAGCCAAAATCATCCCTTATCAGCATAATAGAGGCATCAGAAACTCCAAATATACCCAAACTAACTTCTATAGCAAAGGCTTCAACTACTCATGCACGTATGGATTCGCACTCAAATTAAAATTTAAAATTTCGTTATTTTGCTGTATCACAAGGATCAGTTTGAAGCGTTTTAAACCTTAGCGAGTCTAGGTGCCACTTTACGTTGGGTATAGTTCATGCATTTCACGAAGACGCATCCAGTGATATTTATCTGGTTGTAATAAGAGCCAAAATGCTCTACTTGACGCGTTTTCGTGAAATGCATGAACTATATTATGTACTATAAACAAGCCAAGTAGAATGCATACAAAACACTAAGCATCTGTCAAGTGAGGATATGATACATGAATAAAATAGTTTCTAGTCAAGTCAGTCAATAAACAAGTCGAGCCGGTTTGAAAAAAATGGAGACTGTTTTTTTTCAAAACCATCAGAAACATTTTCGATCAAATGAGAATATCATATTATAATTAATACACTTTAATTTCAACAGCTAACAATTTGAGCTAACACCTCAAGTAATGTTAGTTTAAATACCACCAAAATTAAACAACAGAACTGAAAATAAAACCAGAAAAACAATTAAAATGAAAAAGCAATGTGACTTCCCAAAATTACAGAAAACGAATACCACTAGCGATCCACCCCGGCCAACTGAGCTGTGAGAGTTGTCAAACTTATCTGTCATACAAATCAAATAAAGGTTGAGTGCGGGTATATAAGGGAAACAGTAGGTAAAAGCTATTTGTGCCAACTTCTGCGTAGGTTATTTCTTTGTAAAGAAAACTTCAAGGTATTTGATAAGGAAGCGAATATACGTGAAGCCTTCATACGATAAAATACGATGTCTGTGAAATTATGGCCGACAAATTATGGAAGAGTGAACAAAAAGATACGCAGAAATAGTACAGTACTGCAGCGGCTAGCAAAAGAGGCATTGATGGGATGCACAGTATCTTTTCTCAGATAATGCAAGCAAGTTAAAATTAAGTATTATACCTTCAACTCATTTTGTCAAATACAATTACGACAAACCACGAACCACACTAATTTTTCTCGCGGCGAAGTGTTCATTTGTTTCTTTTTCAATAAACATCGTTTAATTTTGCAACTCAGTTCGAAATTTAAATAAAAACTTTGATATTATGCTACCTCCTTGGTGGCCATGTTTATGAGTAAACGATTGTTCTATTTTTAAATTACACGACAGGAACATAATAATATGAGTTTACTATACTCGGATTTTTAATTAGACGAAGCTAGCTGACGTTTACTGTGTTGTCAGTTTTTGATGAAATAAAAATAGTGTTGTGACAAAGTGAATGATTAAAAAAACTCCTGAATGAATGAAATTGCCTCGTTTTTCTAGTGAATAGTTAGTGTGCCGAACTTGACTTGACGTGCTTGGTTTAGGATCCATATAGTTCACGCGAAACAATATAGCAACAAAATACACAACAATTACCACGAACACAACGTAACGAAAAACTTTACAAAAACAATAACTAAACAGCGTGAGTGCAGAAAAACATTCGTGCTATCAGACCAGAGGTTAGAAGCCGAATTACAAACAAAATGGTGACCGACGCGCGTGGTGTTCATCGGTGTTGGCACTTGTCGCCACGCCGCGCTTTGTAATAAACCGTCAAAAAACTGATTGTAGTTACATACTACAAGTAACTTATATCAGAGCACTTTTATACATTTTTTTATACAAATTTCAATATTATTTTATAGTTTGAAATGATGAACTATTCACTCATTGTTCATTCATCTGATTGAACGGGAACTGAACGCAGCACTATTACTTTACATATGGCAACATTATTTTACAAAGTGACATTAGCTACTGTCAGTCGGTATCGTCTAATTAAAAATCCGACTATAAGTCATTTATTTGACCGCTGCACGCCAGTAATGTATTTTCATACAACTTTTTCCGGCCGCTGCGTGCATGTATTTGGTAAGTAGGTACGAGTAACTACATCAATTACGATTTATCTCGAAGGAAAAAATAATAAAAAATAGTCAAAAATAATTCTCCAAGCATGTTTGAGAAAAAGTAATTTGAATGAATTCATCGATAATACCCGAAAATATGGAAACCCTTGTATAAATAATTTGCTACATAATTATTTGAAAAAAGGATTATTTTTATATCCGCAGGTGATTCACGTGTCGTAATCCTGAAATATGATTTCCTTCTAAAAATACAGGCGCAATTTCTTCGTACAAAAAACCTAATAATGTTTTGCTTGGGAGCAGCTTTGAGATTAGCAAAGTAATATTATTTTGTAGAGTCACCGTTTTTACTTACGGCTTCATTTCATTTCCAAAATTAATGGAACAAAATAGTCGATCCACCTGATGTTTAATGGTTACCTCTGCTTAGATCCATCACCTCGCAGAGTATAGACTAAAAACCCTTTAGTGCTTGAACGTACCGGTTTCATTGGTTACGAAAACTGGTTACGTTCAAGCACTATACTTACAAGATTTTTTTTTCTTAGTTCCGGGTTATACGAATTATTAAAAAGTTCAGTCATTTTGTTCTTAGTTCACAACCCGGTTATGAAATAATAAAAAAGCTGTCTCATAATATTTTTACGAGCTGGTATGACCGAGTTTTGCTCGGTGTTTATGCAGATGGCGCAAAAATTGATAGTTAAAAACACGATTATAGTGACATTTTCTAAAACTGAATCCTAGCTAGATCGATTTATCGCCCCCGAAAACCCCTGTTTACTAAATTTCATAAAAATTGTGAGAGCCATTTCCGAGATTCTGATTACAAGATTTTCTCATTTAAGAGGTATATGATTTTGTAACCATTACAAAGCAAGACAAGAATCACGTGTATCATGTCCTAAACGGCACCTCGATGGACCGACGACATGACGATCGCGGGAAGTCGGTGGCAAGAACTCAAAATCGTTGTTCCTGGACATGGACTTCTTCACATAGAAAATGATGATGATGATGTTTTGGGTTCTTCTTCTTCTTATGGAATGATACTAAGAAGTCAGCTAAGTAGGCCTATCACAAGCTCTGTCTGGCTCTGTCTCTGGCTCTGGTTTTGAGTCTGTGGCGAGTGTTGACTAAATAAATCCTGCGTCGAAACGCCACACACAAAGTATAAGTACAATGGTGAGCACTTACACAGATTCAAAACTAGAGCCTGAGACAGAGCCAGACAGAGCTTGTGGTAGGCTCAAAGTTAGTAGAAGTTTGTAAGAAATAACAAACAAACAAAATTGCAGAAATTTCCCTCCTAAATTTCAGCAAAGCTGTAGTTATAAGAAAAGCTTTTTTACCGTATTTCAGTACATCACAAAGATTTGTTTTCTTTCATTTATGTGTCACGTAAATATTGTTCTAAAGTAAGGGTAAGCAATAACAGAAATTATATTACGTTTTTGTACACGATTCAAAGGAAAAGCGTTGTGTAACATAAAACAACATGAAAATCAAATATTTCTTTATTCCAATATCACTAGAAACACTTTGAAACGTCTTAAGGCCTGCGCACACTTAGGTCGCTGGCGTCGGCGATCAGTGAAACGCTGTCAAATTTGACAGCGATATTGTATTGTGTTGTTGATATTGTTTTTGTTTAATGCTGTTAGTACAAAGATAAATTGTCATGAAAGAGTGGGATCTCCTAACACAGGTATTTATATATTTAAAAAGAAATCTCAAACGCATGTAAATGTCACAATAGATTAAGTTACTGAATAAACATTTGATTTGAAATATTAACAAAATGAATTCCAATCATTTTCACAGCATAAATAGTGGTACATTTGTATGCATTGCGAAACTTTACCGAAGTTTAAGGCAACATAGTATCTAAAGACTCAAGTTAGCAATTAAGTTACATTTGAAACGTGATCTAACTGGCTGAAGTCAGTTCTAACTAGTTTAAACTGATCCTAAATGCATAGCACTTTAGCTGCAGCTGTAAACCTACCACAAGCTTTATCTCTGACTCTGTAGGGCTACCACGAGCTCCATATGGTTATGGCTATAGCTGTAAAAATTGTGTCAACCGTGTCAACACATTCAAAACCAAGAAGAAAATGAATGTGTGGGTCAGCCGATCTATACACAATTTGACAGTCATAGCCATAACCATATGGAGCTCGTGGTAGCCCTGCTGGTTTTGAGTCTGCGTGAGTGTTGACTAAATAAATCCTACGTCGAAACGTCACACACACAGTATAATACTGGTTAGCACTCACACAGACTCAAAACCAGAGCCAGAGACAGAGCCAGACAGAGCTTGTGGTAGTCCTACTGATGCTATCACACAGCTTTTGCTAGTTTTTACATTAGGTACTATTTTGACAATGGCTTTGATACAAGAGGGAAAACCATCCCAGATATTATACAAACCTTTATATTATATGATATTATTTTATATTATATGATACCTTCTGAAAAAAAATGCAGTTTCGGCACCCACATCCTTCGAGCCAAGAAAAGACAGCAACCAAAAAGAAGAAAGTATTTTTTTTATACATATATCTAATGAAACAAGCAAATTGCCCACCTGATGTTAAGTGGTACCCATCGCCTGTAACAAAGGTTTGCCTCGTAGGTCACGCACGTCAGGAACGTGCCCTACGATGACTGCCTTGCGTCCATCAACTTGAGACATATGTACATCAGATTTTCAGCTTCACGTGCGAGTAATTTCACCGGCTCCCAAACCCTTTATAATAAATCCCAACAATTCTTGCTATAATATTAATATTTTGAGAATAAGGAAATAATTGGTGTTTGTTACCACGTCGCCGAACGTCTGGATATGATTGAGGAAGGTTGTACACTATAAGTGTTATGTAAGTGGCTACCACAGAATTACATTTACCGCCTTGGCACGAACATAAAAGGGAATATCAAAACATAATATTGTTTCTGCTAATTCATAATACAAAAAAAAAATCGCAATCATTTACTACGAAAATTGCAAAATTTTATCATCGGATGGCTCGCCATAGGCAGAGGGCTCATCCACATACCTTGGAGCCGGCATGGTCGCGCACCGTCTGGTTCCAGAGGAACTTCCTCCCGCGCACTCTAAGGTTGTGGAATACTCTTCCTGCCGAGGTTTTCCATATAGATTACAGCATGGGGCTCTTCAAAAAGGGCGTTTTAAACCACTTAAAGGGTCAGCAACGCGCGAGTGATGCTTCTGGTGTTGCAAGCGTCCATAGACTACGGTAACCGCTTTCCATCAGGTGGGCCGTATGCTTGTTAGCTAAATTTGTTGTATAAAAAAAAAGAAAAAAAAAAAGGAAGTTCAATGTGTACAACTATTTACAAATTTCATAAATACAGAAAGCGGTAGAGCTATCTGCAGATCTAGTAAACGATCTAGGATAGCTTAAATGATCAAAATTAGTGCATCATATATTAAGCACGCCAGTGATTTGATCTTTTTTTCTATAGTGTGATCTTTAGTTAGATTTAAACTGGCATCAGCTCAGTTGGTAGTAGCCCTGCCTTCTGTGCCCGAGATCGTGGGTTCGATCCCCATCGTGAATAATTTGTATGGTAAAAAACAGTTTTTAAGGAAATCGAGCAACCTTGATACAGATGTTTGTTTTCCGTTTATTGTATTCTAAGTATGTATTTGATCCATTTGTTGCCAAAATCTTATCAAGTTTAAGATAATCCAACTCTCCGAACTAGTTTGAAACTGTATTTCGACCTGTCTAGGTAAACCTCCGGATCGATAACCACTAACTAAGGTAAGGTTAAGTTAAGCTAAGATAGATAACATTGATAGGTAAGTAAGTTAGATTGGTAGGTAAGATAACTTGGGTATAAGTTTAAAAAACTTGATAAACCGACTTCACGGCCAAACTAAACCCATTTTGATGAAATTTCTATGGGACTAATCTAAAAACACTACTTTTCAGCTATTTTTTATAATTGGCTCATATCTGACTATTTATGCGATAAAAAACATAAAAACAAAAAAAAACAACTAAATTGAGAACCTCCTCCTTTTTTATTTGAAATCGGCTAAAGATTAGGCTCTCTCTTCTCGCAAAATTCTGAGCTGAGGCTTACCAGGTAACCACAGAAATGACATGAAATAATAACATTAAATACAATTAATTTATAACACAACAAAATAATAAAAAAAAATTTATGCCCACAATCCATACAACACTATCTAGCCCTGAACTAAGCACAGCTTGTACTTTGCGAACCAGATAGTTGATAAAATATAATACATGTGCAGTTGCGGTATGAAAATGTTCGTCACCTTAGAGTCGGTTTTCGCTTGCACCAGTGCCTTGATCATGAACACATTTTGACATAATTTGTGACGTTAACTTATCGGTGTATTCTGTCTATTCAGTTTCAAAAGGAAGTATGTGATCGTGATACGTTGAACAAATCAAGTTGAAAATCGACGAACATTTTCATTCCGCCACTATACATAGTTGATTGCCAGTCAGTAAACATTTCCCATGCCTATTTAGATAATACTCGCAGCAACCAGTCTAAATATTGTACAATCTGAAATTCACATCAGCTGGTAACGAAGCCTTTGTGATATCCATCAGTCCATTAGTGAGGCCTTGGAGCAGCCTGACTATTGTACCGTGTTAAACCCCTTCATGAAAATCGGTGTTAATGTATACTTATACACCTACCATAGAGTCTAAATTGTAGATACATGCTTGGTTCTTTCTAACCGACTTCAAATAAAAAAGGAGGGGGTTCTCAATTCAATAATATTTTTTTAGAAATGATATGAAATGTGTATTCGCTTGAAGTATGGTCAATTTTGAAAAACTTCTTAATAATAATAATGTCAAATTCTAAATCATGCAAAGTTTAATGTTAAATTGCTAACATAAAGCAAAACTAAACTAAACTTTGTTTGCATAGCATTACTTTGTCATTTAAGAACCGATTAGATTTTTTTTTATTTGACAGGTACCGAGATGTACCCATTAAAATTTTATCCAAATCGGTTAGACCATTTTTTTATTGTTTTTTTTTAATGTTTTTATCTACACTAATATTAGAAAGAGGAAAGATTTGTACCTATTTTTGTATGTTTGTAATGAATAGGCTCAAAAAGTACAGGGCCGATTTAAAAAATTCTTTCACCAATAGAATGCTACATTCTTCCAATTTGACATAGGTTTCATTTCATTTTGAAAAAAATTAGGGATCTTTGGTAAAATTTGAACAATGTAACCGAAGGTGTAGAAAAATGAGTCTTAAAAATGTCTTTCGTCGAATGCGCTGCCGAAACTATTAGCGATAGAACAAAATAATGTACAACAATATTGTCTACCCCGTGCGAAGCCGGGACGGGCTGCTAGTATCACATAATTTCGTCATTTTATACGTCGATTTGAAAAAATATTTTTTTATTTGAAAAGTAATATTTCCAGATGGGTCCATAGAAATTTCATCAAAATCAGAATACAATATAACACCCAGTCAGAGAACAACCATCTGTGTTCAGCACACAAATATTTGTTCTCGGTGGGGATCGAACCCACGACCTACAGCTCAGAAGGCAGACCTACTACCAACTGAGCTGAGAGGCCAGGGTTTGTTATAAGTGATGTTTACCACTTAACATCAGCTGGGCCATAGGTAAGCTTGTTACATCAGCTATAGTTGTATAAGAAAAAGTTATTTCTCAAATCTGGATTAAGTGCATTGTACTAATAGGTATTCTATAGGATGTGTGGATTTTTCCCTGCCACCCTGAAACTGAAAAATATTTTTCAGTGTACCCTTACAAAACCCCCAGGAGTCAGGGTTCACAGACGCGTGGCCGGTCATCAGCCCTGTCTGGTATATGGGATTAGGATAGAACCGTCATTTGTCAAGCGAATAAAGGCCTGTTTACATTTCGCCAGTCATTGGCCTCAGTATACGGTGGACAGCGGTGACCAATCATGCAATAATTCGTTTTGGACAAAATGTAGGTAGGTATACATTTTTGTCAGAAAAACTAATGTGTAACTAATGTGTATGTGTTGTGTTAATTTTCCAAATGGATGATTTTCCAGATGCCATTAGTTAAGAAGAAGAAGAAGAAATCTTTCGAACCAGTCAATGTGTGAAATGATTATAAGTGCGCGTCTATTTTGACACATGTTTTTAAACTTTTAAAAGCTTCCGATGTTTCGAGTTACAGTTTTAATGGCATCTGTCCTTCTTGTCCTTCTTAATTAATGGCATCTGTCCATTTGGACAAAGTAACATATCAAGAGAAAAAAACTAGGCTAGTAACTATACCAGTGTAAATATAGCTCTGCCGAATATCGCAAGGATGACGTGTGACTAATAAATCGTCAAAAAAATATTTTTTCATGCTCATCATTCTTTTTATATACCTTTTGAACTTAATAAAGGATGAAATCTGAAGTGGGTGACACTTGACTATATTACAAAGGCGTCAGAATATGATATTTCCGCAGGCAATTTACCTGAAAAAGGTTGTTTGTAATTAATAAAGCCTTTTTGCGATCCTACTCTTGGTGGTCCTACGCAAAAGTTTGGTAAGTACTCATATTTATGCTATTAAGCCTATCGAATATCTAAGCGTTCTTCTTCTTCTTCTTAATGAATGGCATCTGTCCATTTCGGATCAATTTTGCAAGTGTCGAGTAGTTTAGTGAGTATAGATAATGAAGTTAAATTACATAGATAAAATACTTTTTCGTCAAGTCGTCAGTCACAGGTTTGCCCTACCATAATTGGCTTTGGAAAAAAGATGCCCGTTTTTTCCAAAACCATCTGAAACTTTTTCAATCAAATCAGAATATCAAAAAAATCTATTTTTTTAGCTAAGACCTCAAGTAATGTTGGTTAAAAAACCACCGAAATTACACAACAGAACTAAAAATAACACCAGAAAAACAATTAAAATCAAAAAGCTATGTGACTTCCCAAAATGACAGAAAACGAATCCTATCTAAGCTTTCTGGTGATCAGTGAAACGCTGTCAAATGTGTCACTTAAAGCTAGGTGAGTCTAGGTGCCAGTTCCACGCGACCAAGCCTAGAAGAACAGGCAATAAACTACGGCTCGGTTCCTACCGTTTTTTTTATATGATCCTTTTACAAATCAAAAATAGTCTAAAATAATAGCAGTGAAGTTCCAGTGTGGTGCCACTTCACTAGTCATTGCAACAGAAGATACGTGATCACCCCGCTTATCATTTCCTAGCATATTATCATTCTGTGGACCCTTTCGATTCGCAGTTTGTAATATTGATGGGGAAAGTTAGACGTTAGTACGTCATTGATTTTGAATTGTTATTTCCGCGAATGTTGTAAAAAATAAGAGCAGAGTTGTTGGTTTCGAGACCAATAGTAAAACTCTCGTGGGAATAAATAAAAATTACACAAAGTTTTAATTATTATTTGTACGAAAGTTTGTGAGTGATTGGTCCATAGAGAGGACGAAGTCAAAAGGTTTCATTCAGTCAAATCACAAAGATCACTTTGAAAGTAAATAAAATTAAATGATGTGGACAATCCACACCACACTATCTAGTTCCAAATTAAGTAGACCTTTAACTAAGGGAACCAGATTTTTGATATAATACTTATATTTTTTTTTGTAAATACATACTTTGAATACAATATAACACCCAGACAGAGAACAAACATCTAATAAATATGTTCACCACAGAAAATATTGGTTCTCGATGGGGATCGAACCCTTAATTAAACTGTAGGTACGACAGATACTAACGTAGGTGTATATATACAGTCATCGTCAAAAGTATATTAACATTTCTGGTTCGCAAAGTAATAAAATATTATAGAAATAACCTCTTTCCACAATCACTTTTGATCGAAGCTTTTAACTTTAATTGACTTTTTTATTTAACGACTGGTCTCTCAGCTTAGTTGGTAATAGCTCTGCCTCCTGCGCCGAAGGTCGTGGGTTCGATCCCCACCGAGAACAAATATTTTTAAGGTGCATGAACACAGTTAATTGTTCTCTGTCTGGGTGCTAAATTGTATTCCAAGTATTTACAAAAAGAAAATGTATTCAAGTATTGTATCAGCTATCTGCAGGGCTACCACGAGCTCCATATGGTTATGGCTATGGCTGTCAAATTGTGTATAGATAGGCTGACCCATACATTCATTTTCTTCTTGGGTTTGAATGTGTTGACACTGTTGACACAATATTGACAGCCATAACCATAACCATATGAAGCTCATGGTAGGCTAGCTGGTTCCCATCATACAAGCTCTGCTTAGTTTGGAGCTAGATAGTGCTGTGTGAATTGTCCACATTATTTATTTATTTATTAGAAGATCCGCTTTGAGTCACAACTATTTGGAAACCGAAATTACAATATTTTTGAAAAATCCAGAGTAAAGAGGCATTGAATCAGAGAAATTGCTAATGTCCTTTTGACGCGACTGTAAATGTACATGTACTTATAGCGATATTTTCAAAGGGGTTAGCGTCAGGTAGTCGATGGCGGCAAACATTGACAAGTTCATTTATATCGGATCGGTTCATTTATATCGGTTCATTTATATAGCGGGATCCTATACTATTAGTTCTCACGGCTTCTCTCTCTTATCGTATCACTTATTCTTTCGAACCAAGTGTGGTGAAAGGATTTTAAGTGCGCATCAAAGAGACTCTTTTCTTGCATTTGACACATATTTTCGAACTTTTAAGGTTCTGGGATATGTCGGTTTCCTAACAATGTTTTGGGTTGTTCTCACGGCTTAAAAATCGGTGAAGGAAAACATCGTGATAGTAGAACTCTTTGTAAAAGATTAGTGCTTCCATATTTTACTCAGTAGCGATACTTCAATTGGTGTGCTTGAAGGAATGGGAAACGGTGCTGCTATAGGATTCGTTTTCTGTAATTTTTGGAAGTCACATAGCTTTTTCATTTCAATTGTTTTTCTGGTGTTACATTGTATTTTGAATTCTGTTGTGTAATTTCGGTGGTATTTTAACCAAAATTACTTGAGATCTTAGCTCAGAGTGTTAACAGTTGGATTTAAAGTGTATTATGTGATATTCTGATTTGAGCGAAAACGTTAATGATGGTTTTGAAAAAAAAAAGCAGCCAAGTGCGAGTCGAACTCGCCCATGAAGGGTTCCGTAGCATCAAGTAACATAATATAAAGGTTCTTGTAGTTCGTCGAAAGGTAAATTGCGGTTTACGATTTATGACGTAATATAAAAAAGGGATAAAAGTAGCCCATAGCACATGGGCTACTTTTATCCCAAAAAATTAACGGAAACAGAGCGAGCGAAGCCGCGCGCGGCTGCTTGTGTGTAAATAACTAAATGTGTATGTCTGTGCCCTAAGTTGTTAAATATAATATTTCTAATTGAAAGCTGTCGGGTTCAAGAAGAACTTTGCAAACTTAAGCAATATTCATATCTTTTATGGCCAAGCGTGTTTCCACCCACTCATCTGTCAGGATAGCTATTTTGAATGGGCCAATTGAAACTTTTAGCTACCAAAGAGAAGGTACTTGCACAGAGAGTTCTTGGTCGCGTGGAACTGGCACTTAGTCCTTAGACCCTAGCTTAGACGTTTTAAAGTTATCCTTGTGATAGAACTGAATAAGTGATTTGGACTTCGAGCTTGTCAGATCACAAACATAGCTCTAATAGCCCCTTCCCACCGGTGTGTGATATCGCGCACGGAGGCGGATCAGCTCGCACGACACACCATGGAAACGGTCTCGTGCGCCGAGGTGCGCGGTAGCACAGGAGCCCTTTCTGTGTGCGTTGCCGTGCGTCGTCGGGCGCTGTGCGTGATGATCTGCAGAACCACGAACCGTAGGAAGGCAGCATAAGAAAGATAAAGAATATTATTTTTCATTTATAAAACACTTAAGAAAATGCATAATCAGTTTGAAGGCGTTGGGATGTGTCACGTGCCATAGTTTAGCACACTGAATGAACACGTACCTAAATTCGGAAAGCTTAACTTTATCGTATTTAACATTGAAATGTGGCATGCTTGGCTTTCTTAATCCTCATTTTCACTTATTATAATTTGGTGCTTGTAATATTGAAATTGCGTGTTTTGTAGTGACTGAACTGTTGTGTGTATTTAGTACATTTGACTGATTTAGTTTATTTTATTTACAACAGAATATACATTATTTACAAAAACTATTATTATAAAACACTTCGCTCGTCTCGTTCCCGTTACTTTAATAATAATACTACTAACTATATATGCTTTAATAATAATCCTATGACCTCCCCTGGTTCTAAGCTACCTCCACACCAATTTTCAGCCAAATTGGTTCAGCCGTTCTTGCGTTATAAATAGTGTAACTAACACAACTTTCTTTTAATTTTATATATAAACACACACATTACATTTTATATTATATGAATTAACTCGAATAATTATTTTTAAATATTTTCCTAGTTTTAATGATATTGCCTGCTTTATTGGCCATCTGTGCGGTACAAACTCTTTGTAGCCGTTCAACGTTTTCATTTCACTTGTCAGACAAACTTTTGATAGACTTGAAATGTGATAAAGATTTCAGTTGAATGGTTATTGAGAATATTTAAATTTAATAGAACGTACTTTATGAGCTTTATTATTGTCTGGCTCTCATTCTTGCACACATCTAAGCCTTCTGCGTAGGTGATCTGTGAAACGCTTTCAAATATGACAACATGTGTCAAATATGCTAAAACGTATGCAAGGCTTACCTGTAGGCCTACTACAAGCACTGTCTGGCTCTGTCTCTGGCTCTAGTTTTGAGTCTGTGTGAGTATTGACTAAATAAATGCTTATACGCGAAAACGTCACACACACAGTTTAATACACGGGTGTGTAATACTTTTAATACACAATACAGTATAATACTACTGGATAAAAAAGCAAAAAAGCCTAGTTTTATAATTCATGAGTGAGGCCAAACACCAGTATGCCTCAAATTGATGGACGCAAGGCAACGTAGGGCCGTTCCTGAAATGCGTAACCTACGAGACAATGCTTTGTACCTTTTGTACTTTTTTTTTGTACCTTTGTTTGCTTTGTGTTTTTTTGTGAGGCGCTGGTTACCACTTACCATATGCTTGATCCATCATTGTGTCGACCGGGAACCAATCATTCACCAGCTGACGTGGACACGTCACCGTCTCGCAATCGCTATTCATGCTTCTTGAAGAATCCTCTAGGGGCGCTTTTGGTTTCTCCATACAAAATGGTGGCAGAGGTGGGCGATACGATCGGCGATAGGCGTCAGGCACCGCACACCGATTTCATATAGTTTGTTCCCGGTCGACACACAGCTGGTTGTATAAAAGAAAAAAAAAAATAAACGCTACAGTTTCAGCGAGTTCATTCTTACTTCTTATTTTAAGTTTTCTATTCCCCCTTTGTGCTTGAAACCGTTAAAATTGAAACTGCATTGACCTCGTTAGCTTTTATGTGTCTGTGATGCCGTTACTGCACTCCTGGTGCTTCGTAAAATTTTATGGAATTATGTAGAGTTAGTACTTAGTAATAGTGCCGCAACACGAGAGCACTGGCGGTCTAGTGGTAGCGACCCCGCCTTCCGATCCGAAGGTCGTGGGTTTAAATCCAGTCGTGTACCAATGAGTTTTTCCGTCGAAAAATGTATGTGCACTATGCCAATACTCTCATAACGGCGAAGGAAAACATCGTGAGGATACCGAAGTGTTTGTTTGAAAAAAAAAAGTTCGAGCAACACTTGTCAAGGGTCACGCAAAAAGGGCCCACCAGCGGCCTACTTGTGGAAAAACCTGCCAGCACATCAAGTGCGGATGATACATTTGCCGATTTGCCGAGTGCCGCAACACGCTCGGCGTAACACTTTTGGATCGAGTACGCAACACTAAAATCCGTCGTCGCACAAAAGTTTACGACGTCGGAGACAGGGCGGTAAATCTCAAGTGGAGTTGGGCAGGACACCTTGCTAGACGTGGTGATGGTCGGTGGAGTAAGGCCTTGACCGAATGGTGGCCGAAGTCGGACCGAAGATATCTGGGACGTCCGAAAGCGCGATGGGTCGACGACACCGTAAAGGTCGCAGGAAACACCTGGACAAAAGACGCGCAGGACAGAGGAGGCTGGCAAAAGATGAAGGAGGCCTATACCCAGCAGTGGGTGACACCGGGCTGAGATGATGAATAGTGCCGCAACAGAGGGTGGCAGCTATAGCAATGGGAAGACGACCTAAGGAGTCCTTATGTCTTGACCGCACCAAATCGGCAAACCCTATGACAGATGTTCAGCCTCACGCGCTAGTAATTTCACCGGCACCCACACCCTTCTAACCGAAACTTAAAATAAGACCTAGACTCACCTAGCTTTAAGACGTTTCAAAGTGATTCTTGAATCGTATTGAATAAACCATTAGTGTACCCAGCGCTTTAAGAAAAACCAATCACGTTACAAGACTGCCTAAAACAACATCCAAAATTAACTCATTTAACTTCAGGATTTTGCCAAAAAGCTTCTAAGACTCAGTGGCGTTTTTGTTTTAATTAAAGGGGGCGGTACTCTATTAAATATACGGAACACTTCAGCATCGCTAGGGCCAGCCAACTTTGTGTTTCGTTTTTGTGCCCAAAAGTTGATTTTATAAGAAACGGCTGCTGTAAAGTTACGTTGTTTGCACTAATCATCATTAGTCATCAGCGAGGTGATCACGTATCTTCTGTTGCAATGAAATCCTTGTTTCAATCGTCAGTTTTTAGTGTTTTTGAGCTTCGATTGCATTATAAAACGAATATGAATTGCAATCCATGCTTGTCTGACACAAGGCTTTCTTTGTATTCGTTTTTATTGCAATCGAAGCTCACAATCATGTAAAAACTGAGCAACAAGCATTTGATTGCAACAAAGATCAACGAAGATCACCCCACTGAAAAGTCTACAGTTGGACACAGGCCTTCTCTATACATTTTCAGAAATAATATTTCAGAGCCCTTCCCATTCACCTACTTCACGCGATCTTAACAATGTTGTCGGTCCATTGGGTGGGTGGGCTTCCTACGTTTCGTCTTCCGGTTTGTGGATTGCACCAGTTGTAATACAAAAAAACCTTGACTGCGTAGCAGTTACTTTTAAAAAACTTGGGAAACAGACTTCATGGTCAAACTGCTAAACTGATTTTGATGAAATTTCAATGGGACCAATCTGGATTTATTACTATTAACCTGAATAATAGATATTTTTTTAAATCGGCTCATCGAAGTTATGCGATAACAATCATTAAAAAAAATACAACCGAATTGAGAAACTTCTCTACTTTTATTTACAAAGAGGAGTCGGTTAAAAAACGCTAAAATCCAGAAAACCTAGGAACCTTAAAGTTTATAAAAACTACGTTATTCCTTTACGTTCGTCCTCTGGCGGTCAAAGATTCTTAGAAATCAAAGGTTTTAATGAAAACAGGTGATACTTTATGAGGGTGACAGGAGCTGGCGGCCATTTTGTTAGATATTAAAAAAGTTACTTATAGAAAGGCTTTTGAGTTATTTAGGTATTGTAGTGGTTTTTTTAATATACATAGCTGAGCATTTGACTGCCATCACACCTGATGGAAAGTGAGGACGCAGCCTAAGATGGAGCATGCTAAGCCATAATCCACTTTTCACTCTTGTCTTAAAAATCCTAAATTAAAACGTTCTGGAAATATTGACGCCGGTAGAGAGTTTCACTCTTTGAGAAGGCGATCAGAGTATTGTTGCCAAATATCGCACTGTCAAAGTTTGCAGCAGTGTGTGCTGAAAACTAATGCTGAAAATGATCGCCATCGCCATCGCAGATTGCTTAGATGTGCGCAAGGCTTCAGAAATTGGAAAGGGTATCCACCGTGCCTAGAAATCAAAGTCGTTAGGCTGTTCTTTTTACTTATTTAAAATGGTCACATTGATTTTTTAGAATTTAAACTAATTGAATTAACCATTTTACATTGTAACCAAGTTTAAACATAACTCACTGATTTCCTTTAGTAATCCTTTCATCACACTGGGTCGAATGAACCAGTGACACGATAAGAAGACTGATTTCCCTAGAGGCATGTTCTTTTTTTCCGCTTGAGAGCTCAAATTAACCTATTTTCTTAGACATTTTTTGTAACGATCAAGTTTTTTGTTTTCATCATCATCATTTAGTCTGAAAATATTATTTAATAGAAGCAGAGAGCAGTGCATCGTAGGGCACGTTCCCGACGTGCGTAGTAGCAAAGCTTTGTTAAGCCAAAGACAACCGTCGATATATTTCTCGCTCGCACATTTTAACCCTATGAAACACACACACACACTAAAAATATAATCACGAAACTTATTTATTGAAGATCGCCAACTATCTTGTGAGAAATCCCATCGCACACAGCTTCACAAAAATATTTTAATTCTAACATATTTCCCTACTCATACTCCCTACAACATTTTAAGTAGAAAAACGTGTTAAGAAAAAAATGTTTCGCAAGATTTTTTATGCAATCAAATTCAAAATGCGTTTGTGTTTTTATGTTTCAAAAAGTCAAAATGTGAGAGTGTGAAGACGTTTCATGGTTTTCAGCGTCCGGTTACCACTTAGCATCAGGTGTGTGTTCCATCAGCTAGTATGCATAAAAAAAGTCTCGCAAAGAACATGCTTAGCTTACACATGCTTCAAAATCATTAACTTCACAGTGTGCACTCTAGTAATAAAAGTTATTATATATTGAAGCAAAGCGTTGGGTGCTATTTAAACTACGAATAAATGAGTCTGATTCCAATTCGCCAATACAATACAAATACAAAAAGTTTATAGTCACACAAAGAGACGACACATAAAAAGAAGACAAATTATACAAATTTGACTCTTTGACAATAGAAATAGTCTCAGCACTAACTCATATAAACATTTATAGATGATGCAAAGGGTTGGTTTTCAGACTACCCCAATATTCAACGTTGTAGGTGGTAGTCGAACCACAATACTCTTCTCTCTATAACTCAACGATGCAAATAAATAATTACTTTAGGAATCTAGGTCATTATTGAATGACGGTTAGCTTTAAATGACCAAGATCCATTTTAATGCTTTCGAATTATCTATTTTCAAATTCATCAGAAATTACTGATGAAGTTAATACAGCCGTTTTTAGAAAAATAAACCTTTTCAAGCTGTATAAAAAACAAAAACTGTTCCTATCAAACCTTGAAGAGGTTTATTTTTCAATATCACCCTTTTAAAATTGCAATTTAGCCGGTAATAGCCATTTGGCGAGAGAAAAAAAAGAAAGATAGCAAGGCCGATCTACATCCATCGCTTGTGCAATAAAATTTTTCCAGAAGACGATAGCGGGGAGGGGAAAATCAACAGTTTCCGAAGGAAAGCTGAACACAGCCAGTCAGGTCAGTCGACACCCGAACTCAATAGAGCGCGCACGTCCCAGCCATCCGCGAAATTACGAAAAAATCAAATAAACACGTGTTCGTTTCCAGTGCAATAAAATCTGTGTTCTGTGCCGTTAATTTTATGTGGTTGTTTATTTTTTTAATCGGATCATTTACGTGCTGAATCCGGCCGGGCGTGTTCCTATTTTGATTTTTTTGGTGAAGGACGCCGGGTTTTTTGAATTTGGAAACAAATAAGGTGAGTTCTTACTACAAATTCATAAATGTCAAAATGGTTGACCGTATTAGATTTGGTTAATTTGATTTCTATGTTTACCTAATGCAGTATGTTTATATGTGTATGTTTTAATTTTATTCGTATGACTCTAGAGGTTTTTCGAGTTATTCAGCGCGGATAGCTTGGTTTCAGGGATTATTTCTTTATCAGGGTTTGATTAATTTAAGGGTTCGTTGAACTTAGTTTGCCAGTAATCAAGAAACTTGGGAACAGACAGGCAGTCTGCAAACTCTATGCATTAATCTACTGATGAGTTCGTGTAGTTTGAAGTCTTGGGTTGGATATTAATATTGTTACCGTTTTAATATATTTACTGTTAGCATATTTTACCGTTTAATTATTTTATGTTCTTCTAAATACAGCAGATACTCTCAAATTCTTATTGAAATAAGAAATTAGTAAATACGTATGAGTGAAAATTTTAAAGTAGATTAAAAAGCATGAAGAAAATAATTTATAATTTTTTTTATATAGGTACCTATAATAAAAATATATAATATATTTTTATTATTAACACCTAGATGTAACCATACAGATACTTATCTAGTACATTATAATCTAGCAAAAACACACACACACTTAAAACTTTATATTATTAAAGAAATTTTGAAAGAACGACAGTATGAAGACGCAACAAAATAAAAAATTATGTACGTAAACTCACAACCATAATTTATCACACCTAATTGTCAATTACTACAAAATGTCAACATTTTTGAGTACGTTCAAGGCTATGGTGCGTATTCACTTTACACCTTAATAACTAGCAGGTATTCAATGACATTATAGAAATAACCATAAAATAAACACCACAGTCGCTGTGATATTTTATTGGTTGGTGATAGCCCTGAAGAAAAGGATGATGTAATGCTGAAATCAGGATTAGGATGAGGTACTTTGGGATATAATCAACAAATATCTCGTAAGTTTACTTAATCTAATTTGATATTGCAATGGAAAGGTTATGGTATAGCTCGAAAAACAGATAAGAGTTGGGGTATACATGTACTCAAATGGTTACCATGGATCGGAAGACGAAACGTAGGAACACTCTGATGGACGACTTTATTAAGATCGTGGACAGACGGTAGATGGAGAAAGCTTAAAATAGTCTTCCTGGTTCTTTGGTTTCTTCAAAGTTTCAAGTTTTGGTTAAACCTGGTTAAAACTATTAGTTTGGATAATTGTTGGCTTTTGGAAAGGTGATACCCAAAACCGGTATCGACCAAGCCGTCATTTTCTGCTCTGTTTTTTTTTATTTGGTCGCCTAAGCGGGCGTGCCTTGGACTCTCTAGCTTAATAACGTTTCAAAGTTATTAGAGAGAGCTCTTTGTGACCACCATGCCTATTTCTGCCGTGAAGCAGCATCGCTGTTTCGATTCGAAGGGTGTGGGTGCCGGTGAAATTACTGAACGTGAGGCTGAACATCTGTATGCCTCCCGTTGATAGACGCAGGGCAGTGCATATGGCACGTTCCTGCCGTGCGTGACCTACAAGGCAATGCTTTGTTATAGACGATGGTTACCAATAAACATCAGGTGGGCCATATCTTTATTCGGTACATGAAAAATAAAACGCTATTTTTAGATTAAGAGGTTCGCTTTACTTCGTGTTTTATTATATTTTCTACCTTTCAACCGAAAACCAGGCGTTTTTATTGTTCGCTTTCGAATTTCCCCTTTTTTATGAATCCGAGGAAATATCGTTTCTTCCTATGTATTCAATCGAACGATGTTGTTTCCTGTTTTTAGCATCAATTTGTACGAAATTGTTTATCAATACCAAACAGCTCGTATTTCCATACATATTTATCGTATTCCCGATTGTATTTTTCGTACTTTATAACCATCAATTTCTGTTATACTAGTGAAAGCTCAGTATAAGCATAATTGTTTTAAATATGATTTAGTTAGGCATGATGCGTCTTTCAAATTCGGGCATAGACTGACAGGGCAATCTCTTGGAAAAAGTAAACAGGCCTTTGCATCTATTGTAGATGATTTATATAGCGTCAGGGGCAACTGGTGATTATTTATGCCCCTACTTACGGGACGCTATAGTGCCTGGGACAGGATTTTAGATGGGATAGGCTTGCCCAGCACCTATACCATCCTGACAGCTTAGTCGGCCTAATCCACAGGAAAGACATGGTCAATACGTGCGGAGCTGACTAAGCCACGGGTTTCCTCACGATGTTTTCCTTCACCGTTTGAGAGCACTAGCATTGTGTACTTAAATTTTTCGACAGAAAAACTCATTGGTACACGACTGGGTTTGAACCCACGACCTTAGGATCGGAAGGCGGGGCCGCTACCACTAGACCACCAGTGCTCTCTTGGAAAACGTTACGAACAAATATAGGTCTTACCCCCGAATACTGAAACGCAACTCAGATTTAAGCACGTCTCAAGCGACGAATATTTGACAGATTTTCATTGAAAACTGTCTGTTCGGGAAATATTCGTCGCTTGAGACGTGCTTAAATCTGAGTTGCGTTTCAGTATTCGGGGGTTAGGCCCGTATTCCGAAACAGCGCTTGAGTCTGAGTCGAGCCTACGGGCTTGATACGGGCCTTAGAGCGAGTAAAGGCCTGCGCACACCTAGTTCGCTGGCGGTAGCGGTCAGTGAAACGCTGTCAAATATCGCTGTCAAATTTGACAGCGTTTCACTGATCGCCGACGCCAGCGGCCTAGGTGTGCGCAGGCCTTCAAGGAGAAGAGAGTTATTCGAGACGATACAAAATCGAAGAGGGAAAATGTTTGGACATCTTCTACGATATGACAGCCACGAAAAGAACATCATTGAAGGAAAGTTTGAAGGAAAACAGGGAAGAGGAAGGCCAAGAATAAGTTACATGAGCCAGGTAAAAGAAAAGGTCGCTGTCATGTTGTGTAAGGAAGTCAAGGAGGCCGCATTCGAAAGTTTTATTGGAGAAAACTGCATCAAAACCCCGACAAGAGCTAAGCTCTTAAATTGAAGAAGAAGAAGTGTTCTATGGATACAAGATAGTAGCTCACGATTTTCGATAAAAAGTTCAGAGATTTAATATCTTTCCAATGGTCAAAATGTGCGAACGAGAAGTACATCGAGTTTGTTTTCGCCTTAAAAGATAAAATCAACGAAACCAAACACCCATGTTTTTGTTTATACAAACAGAAGTCAATGCACTTACAGCCTTCTAAACAAAAGCATGTCATGTAACTTTCCGTCAAGCGTAAGGTTATTGACCTTCATTACCAGGGTTGCCAGACGTCCAGGGTGGTGCGGACTTGTCCGAACTTGTCCGAATTTATTTAGATTGCCAGGTTTTGTTTATCAAAGTATAAATCACCCTTGAAGGAGGGAGCGCTTATAACACCCGCCTGAAAGTGGGGTGTGATAAAGTTTGAAGCTTTATAGTTATGTCTGAGGCCTTTGTTTCTCTGTTTGTGGCTGAAATTCCGATTAAATATTAGGAAGACTGAAGCCTTGCGTTACATCTAGATCACCTGTAATGGCGACCAAAGTTTTTTTCTTTTGATGTAGGTAACAAGCTGATGTAACAAGCTCCACCTGATATTAAGTGGTAACCATCGCCTATAACAAAGCATTGCCTCGTAGGTCACGCACGTCAGGAACGTGCCCTACGATGCACTGCCCTGCATCCATCAACTGGAGGCATACAGATATTCAGCCTCACGTGCCAGTAAATACACCGGCACCCACACCCTTCAAACCGAAACACAGCAATGCAGCTTCACGGAAGAAATAGGCATGGTGGTAGTACTTTCCCAGACGAGCCCTTCACAAAGAGCTCTACTACTACTAAAGTTGCTGATTTGTGCAAGGCTTGACACTCCCAGTTTCCGAAAGCATGATCAAATCAAAATTGTATACTTCAGGCCTACCACAAGCTCTGTCTGGCTCTGTCTCTGGCTCTGGTTTTGAGTCTGGCACCTAGACTCACCTAGCTTTAAGACGTTTCAAAGTGATTCTTGTATCGTATTGAATATAATTTTATTGAGTTTGAGTCCGTGTAAGTGTTGACTAAATAAATCCTACGTCTGGCGAGCACCCACACAGACGTAAAACCTGAACCAGAGAGAGAGCCAGACAGAGATTGTGGTAGGCCTACTGATCCTATAGGGATATATTAAAAAGCAAACTTCAGGTTCACTTAAAAAATTACGATCTACCTTGTTGTATGACTATCAAAGCTAGCCGTCAAAAATTTGTTAGAAAAATTTCCACAGTCGTAGTGACTTAAAACTTAAAGGGCGTGTTCTTAATGTTCGTCGATTTTCAACTTGATTTGTTCAACGTATCACGATTACATACTACCTTTTGAAACTGAATAGACAGAATACACGTCACGAATTATGTCAAAATGTGTTCATGATCAAGGCACTGGTGCAAGCGAAAACCGACTCTAAGGTGACGAACATTTTCATACCGCGACTGTACAATAAGTAAATATTTTTGAAAATTCATCTCTTAAGGGGTGCGTTGGGATTTTAAGTTTTTTTGGAAGAAGGTTAAAGCGAACGAAGTCGCGCAGGATTTCACTCGTCTTCGGTAAACTTGAAGGTACTACTTAATTATTTTCCATCTCAGTTTAATTTGATCGCTCAATTTTCCAAGATAACCAGCTACTCTCATTTACAAACTTATATTTCAAAAGTTTTGTCCGTACACTTGAGAGCAATGAGTTCGGCCCGCTGGAATAATACTTTATAACTCTGAGTGCTGGCTTATTGTTTGTGTTTCATAGACTATTCAAGTTTTATTGATTTTATTTTATCGGTGATGGAGGTTCATGAAGTTTATGAAGAATTTTATGTTTCAATGAGCTCACGTTCTTAATATCGATAGTATTAATGTTTATGTTGGTAACCCAGATTCGTGAGTGCCCTTAAAAGAACAGTCTTGCTATAAGGAAATTGATGTTTAGCTCTATTCTTTGCAGCTGCTAAGGATTTTAAAGTAATTCAAAAGTGTTAACCAGTTTTGGGAATAGGACATCCCTAATCGAATCAAGCAAAGAGTTACATCTCGAGTGTAGAAAAAAGGAGAAGAAGAAGGAAATTATGGCGTCGTTTTAGAGAGTTGTATTATCTGCAGTGTAATAAAGATTAACAGAGTTGTAGCTATAATCAATGAAGAGTTTTCGTCTTATTAAAAGTTATGAATAGAGTGGGATTTGAACCCACAACTCATTCCTTGATACGGGGATGAGGTAACCAAAAGAGCCATCCGGTCTTAATATCACCCAAAAAAAAAACTTATCTTGATACTTTATCGTTGTTTGTGTGACTAAATATTATCGCTGGATTCGTATTATTATCATCTCATCACAGGTATCATTACAGGTTTCTATCATTTTCTGCCAGCCTTCTCTGTCTTAAGCATTTCTTGTCCAGGTGTTTCCAGCAAATTAACTCATGCCAGTGCCCCAAATTGCCCGAATTCGGTGCTCTTGAGTGTTCTCAACATAATTTTAAAGACAAATAACAGAAAATGGAATAAGATTCTACATTGAAACAACATCAAATATAGCTTTGTTACTAACTGAGGTTTTTATATAATTATTTATCCTCTTTCTCCCTTTTCTTCTGCTCGGGCATTATTACATTACTATCGGAACGATTTTAGAAACCAAATTTTTTTTTTTTTTTCTAGTTTTGTCTAAATTCACAGAATACATCTACTTACCAAGTTTCATTAGTATAGCTCTTACAGTTTCGGAGAAAAATGGCTGTGACATACGGACGGACAGACAGACATGACGAATCTATAAGGGTTCCGTTTTTGCCAGTTGGCACGTTTTTGCCAGTTGGCTACGGAACCTTAAAAAGTGCTATTGCATATAAATTATTGATATGTCTATGTTGTTATGTTAACCTCAATCCAATAACGTCCGGATTCAAGTTACCTAATGTGCTCTGAAGCTTTTTGACCCGAATCTTGAGCTTAGTGAAAGAAAAACTTATCAGAAGAGCTTAGGGCGGGGAAAAGTCAAGACTTAGCCTCTTTAATCGTAATTCAAGACCTTTGTTAGACTTGAGTGGTTATTTGTTTCACTGCTAGGTATAATTTTGAATTTATTAAACAACAAGCATCCGCCCGCGGCTTTACTCGCCCCGTTCTTGCTATTTGTTTGGGATAAAAAGTATCCAATATCCGTCTCCTGGATTTAAGCCACCTCTCCAGTGATTTTCAGCCAAATGTGCTCAGCCGTTTTTGAGTTATAATATAAACACGACTTTCTATTATTATTAAAAACAATTATAAGAGATCTATCCCACAGGAACCGTACATTTTACCGGGATAAAACCAGACCATAATCCAAATCTGTACCAAATTTCATCCAAATCCGTTCAGTCGTTCTAGAGTTATTGAGTAACAAACATCCATCCATACTTACAAATTTTGCATTTATAATATTAGTGTTACTCAAGGTTTAGTTGAAGTACCTAAATAGTTTTTAGGTGTAAGTCAGTATCATATGGACCCTGTACAGGGTATACCTACCAATATGAAGGTAGGCCGAGGTTTTAGACAGCAGTAGGTATAAGTATATATATATTATAATAGCGTTGTTATAGATTAATAAACTTGGTAGAATATATTGAGCGTGTTAAGTCGTTTAGTGATGTTAATGTTAGGTCATATACAGAAGTCAAATTTAGGTTCACCATGCACCATGTTCTTGACCGTTTAAGAGCACAGCAGGCCTACCACAAGCTCTGTCTGGCTCGGTCTCTGACTCTGGTTTTGAGTATGTGCGAGTGCTTACCAGTGTATTATACTGTGTGACGTTTTGACGTAGGACTTATTTAGACAGCACTCACACAGACTCAAAACCAGAGCCAGAGACAGAGCCAGACAGAGCTTGCGGTAGGCCTAGGTACTAGTATAGTGAATGTTTTTCTGGAAAAGAACAAAAAAGGAAACCTTATTGGTTCGCGACAGTCGCACATCTATGCCAACAGTGGTTTTCAAAAAAAAGTATTGTTTCCAAACCATTGTCCCAACCCTATTCACCGCTGTTGGAACTTATAGTCAGCAGAAATTTTAAATCAGGGTTACTTTATAGCTATCCGATCGATACTCGCCTTTAGAATACTAATGTGATAGCTTCTTTATTACAGAGTTCTTCATTTGGTTTCGTATTTCGAAGTTAACAATGTTTTCCTGCTACTGTTTTTCAATAAAGGTGGCTCGAATTTTGGTATAAATTATTATTATTTTACTAGCGGCCGCCCACGGCTTCGCTCGCCCCGTTACCATTCCTGTTAAAAAAAAAAACATTTTAAACCTTCTCTGGACTTCCACAAATCATTCAAGACCAAAATCAGCTAAATCGGTCCAGCCGTTCTTGAGTTTTAGCGAGACTAACGAACAGCAATTCAAGAAGATATGAAAATTCGAGCGAGAGATCGTAAGGAAACCCATGGCTTAGTCAGTTCCACACTTATTGACCATGTCTTTTCTGTATATCAGGCCGACTAAGCTGTCAGGATGGTATAGGTGCTGGGCAAGCCTATTCCATTTAAAATCCTGTCCCGGGCACTATTAGTGTACCTCAAGTAGGGCTTAAATAATCACCAGTTGCCTCTGACGCTAGATAAATTATCTACAATAGATGCAAAGCCCTGTAGTTGAGTATGGATGTGGATGGATATGTGAGCAGAGGTAGACCAAGGAAAACATGGATGAACTGTGTGAAAGATGACATGGATAGGAGAGGAGTGAATGCAGAGATGACGGCTGACAGAGAGAAATGGAGGAAGAAGACATGTTGTGCCGACCCCACATAAAGTGGGATAAGGGCAGGAAGAAGAAGAAGATGCAAAGCCCTGATCTCTGATTTCCCTGATCGCCACCACAGAGCGCTTAGATGTGCGCAAGACAGTCTCGTAGACAGTCATGTAGCGGAAGCTTAATCTCAGGAAACTCGTGGAGCATGGCTTTCATATGGTGATCAGTAGGCCTTCCAAAAGCTCTGTTTGGCTCTGACTCTGGCTCTAGTTTTGAGTTAATTGCGAGCAACATACCTACTTGTGTGCAATCCGATCTTACTCAGTTAAGCAAAAAAATAATGAAAAGTTTACCTAGGTACGAAGATTAGTTAAGCAAACTTTTAAGTAAGAAAACGTGCAATGATCTAAACAGTTTTTTCACTAATCTTAAACTGTGTGCAATTGGATTGTTACAAAATAGTTGTTTGGGATTTTTTACAAATAATTTCAGAAAATATTATATCTTTCAAAAGTTAAAAATGTGGAGCGAGGCGTTTTTCACGGTGCACAGTGCCTTAAATCATAATTAAATGCATCCTTTGACTCTTTGTCAACTTTCAGCAGCACAAAGGGGTAACGAATAATGCACTGTTCAACACAGGAGTCAGCCATGCTTACGAGTTCCAGCACGTTATCTATGCTTTAGCGAGTCTGCTATAGCAAATAAAGATGGGCGTTTAAACGACAAGAATTTAATTAAGCAGCCGTTTGGGTTGATGGATGGAGATTTGGGCGCATTTTTCTCAAGAAACCTACCAATAGGAAAGATTTAGAAAGAATTATCTAGAGTTGTAAAAAACTAGCCAACCGCCACAAGGTACAGTTTATTTTAAACGAACTCAAACTATGTTACCACGCGGACGAAGTCGTAGGTAACAGCTAGTTCATAAATACGAGTGGTAACAATTTTAAACCGCAACTTCAATCTAAATTCCTTTAAAAAACAGCCTCCCTTTCCCGAGGTTTTTTCCATTTGGAATGGCTGGATATCGGAGCCCGCAATCAAATGGAATTCCTCGAATTTCACTCGAATCACAGAGTCGCGAGAAATAAAGAGGTATTACATTTACCACCTCATAACGAATTTAACATGAAAATGGATGGTTTAAATCCTTGACGAGAAATATCTAACCTGTGGACAAGACTTGTCTTATGAAGCGAAAGTATAGTACATGTAGCAGCCAGTATAAAAGAGGCATTTATGGACAAATGCGTAAACGTAAGGCCATCAATGCTTTGTTGTGGCCAAGGCTTGTGTAGAACTTTTCTCAAATACCAAGCAAATCAAAACATTTTGCCAAATACAACTACGCCAAATAACGAGCAACACATTTTTTTCTCGCGTTGAAGAGTATACCTTTGTTTTTTTTTCAATAAACAGCATTACATTTTGCAAACCAGTTCGAAATTTGAATAATATCATTGACGAGTTATACCTCCCATGGGTTGCCATGTTTCGGAAAGATCGTTCCATTTTTAAATTACATGACAGATATGAGTTTACAATATCTAATTTATCTGAACTCTTTCGTTGAACGTTTGTTTACTATAATTGTATTTGCATTTTTGTGAGGTTTTAGTCCATAGAGGTTGGTCCGTGGTATCTCGCATATAAAATTATCATATCTAACGAAGCCCCGGGGAAGTGTTGAAGATTGATGACCGCTCAATGCTTCGTCATCTAGTCGTGAGGGGTTGTATGCAGGGCCGATTCAGAACTTTGTATCGGGGGAGTTCCTATTAGCAAAATTTTTAATTCCTCGTAATTGCCATGTGGGTAAAACTTAAAAAAATCGTGGAAACATTTTTCGGTTTTCTTCTTTCGTGTCGATATGACAATCATTTCACTTCGACCAGGTGGCTACAACCACGGCATTGGCCGAGCCAGTCATCACCCATCGTGCATGGTGAGGCATGGCACCTGGCCACATACACACTGGCATAGCATGTCGTTTTCAGAGATCATCCCCCATCTGCTCAGGGTACTCCTGCAACGGCTGACTTGAGTTCCTGGCAAACTGAAGTATCATGTTTGCCGTAGAGGTGTCGTGACCGGGGCTCAATTCTAGACTTACGTTAGATATAGAGATAACGCCAACTGGCTAAAATTAACCTCGCCTCTCTTGCTCCCTTAGTGTATAACGATTGTCCTATTCCTTTTTCACCAGTTGTTATAAATCTTGGGGTCCTTTTTGATGCTAACTTGAGCTGGTCGGCGCAGGTTAAGGAAGTATCTCGTAAGTTCTTCGCATCGCTTCACTCAATCATACGTTTCAAAAATTTTTTACCTATTAAAACTAAAATATCCCTAGTAAACTCCCTTCTTCTTCCCATAATCGACTATGCAGATGTCTCATACCTTGACCTTAACCAAGACCTTCTTAATAAACTTGATCGTTTACTCAACACCGGCATTAGGTTTATCTACGGTCTTCGTAAGTACGATCACATCTCAGAGTTTCGTTCTAAGCTTGAGTGGCTCCCTATACGTGAAAGAAGAAATAGAAGAATATTATGTCTCCTTTACTCTACTCTTAAAGATCCCCATTCTCCTGAATACCTAAAAAGTAAATTTTCCTATCGCTCTGATTTACATGATCGCAACTTGAGATCTATTGATACTCTCTTTCTGGCTACCCCTAAGCATTCAACATCTTTCCGAGGCAAGTCTTTTGAGGTGGCGGCTGTAGGTCTTTGGAATGCGCTCCCTATTGACATCAAAAAGGCTCCCAATAAGTCAGCTTTTAAGCGTCTGGTTTATGAGCATTTCCTGAAGCAGATCTCATCGGACTTTACTCGTAACTAATAAGTATTGTACCTTGTTGTTAATTTTAATACCTAAGCTTTCCTTTTTTTATGTAAGCACGCCAACGCCATTCCTACCTCTAAGGTTGGCAGGTAGAAAATGCTTAAAGCATTAAGCCCACCTTTTGTACATAGCATTAAGTTTTGTGCTAAAGAGTTAAATAAATAATAAGAGATTTGAAATGTCGCGAAAGCAGTGTCATATCACCAAATTTGTCGAAGATAATATATCGAACCACGCTAAAATGCGTATTCTAGCTACTGATAGACTTTTACGTTATTAGAGATGTCAGAAAGAAGGATCATTCTTAGAACTTCAGCCATTAGTCCATGACAATGTCGCACGTTCATTGGTTTTTCCCATCTCAAAAAATGCTCAAATTGGCCTGGGAAGAAAAAAAAATCCGCCTAAAGATGTTTTCACTTCAGTCATTTCACACACGATGCTTGCGTCAGAGGTAAATGTCATGTAACGAGAAGAGTGCTATAGATATGAATGTGGATGGGTGAAGTAAAGGTAGGCCATAGAAAAGATGGATTGATTGTGTGAAGGATGATGTCATCCTCACCTATGTGGGTAAGAAAGGAGTGACTGTTGAAATGACGGCTATTAGAGGCGAGTGCAGAACGAAAACCTGTTGTGCTGACCCCACATGAAGAGATAAGGACAAGAAAATGATGATGATGATGCTTACGTCAAGAACGTACTAATCAAATCACTTTGTAGTGATCAAAGAAAATAAAACTTTGCAATACTCAATACTTTTTTGATTATTAAATATTTCTCTCTGTTTCTCTTTTTTGGCCCCTTCTAACTTTTTGTAGTGTCATCAATGATCTCATATCATTCATTTCTGCCTGTTCTTCTAGGCTTGGTCGTTTGGAACTGGCACCTAGATTCACCTAGCTGTAAGACGTTACAAGGTGGTTCTTGCAATTTAACTGAATAAATAAAAAAAATATTTGATTTGATACCCTCCCCCCCCCAAACCCGCCCCTGACGCCCTCCTAAATCTAACCCTGATTGATAGTTCAAAGCATTTTGCATGCAATTTTCTGCTACATGTCATGCTGTCAGCTGTCCTTCAGTGGTTGTTCAAAAACTTTTATCATAGAACATTTAGGGTGTTATTAATAATCCTGGCGTAGCGTTGGACTAGTTAATCCGTGTTTTGTCACATTTGCTCGAGTTGACAATTGCATGTCAATGCAAGAGACAGAACACGGCTAGTCCAACGCTACGCCAGGATTATTAATAACACCCATAGTGCATATAGTGCATATTAAGCTCTTGTAGATTTATTTAGTTTTTAATTATTTTATATTATTTTAATAATCTGCTATAATTGTAATACAGGGTTATTCATTATTAACTGCAAATACTCAGGAATTAGGTTCAACAAAGAATAAAAAATATTTATGAAATTATTTTTTTAAAATTTGATCAAAAATGTTTTCAAGTTTTTGTATCAAAATTTTATTTTTATTAATTTCTTTACGGCTATTGCTTATTGATTGCCACGGAGAACAGGACGATGACCCACCCAGGCGGTGACTGAACGCAGAGTGTCACTCACGGCGCGCGGGCGCGGATCAAAGGTCAAAATAGGTCAGGCACCAATGATTCCTTTATCGATTTTCTCGGGATTTTCATAACAAAACTTTAAAAAAATCATTTCATAAATATTTTTTATTTTATTTGTTGAACCTAATTCCTGAGTATTTGCAGCTAATAATGAATAACCCTGTATATATTTGTTCAGTGTAATTTTCAATTGTAGGTTTGTTTTATCTGTGTGTGTGTCTGATTTCTGTGTAACTGTAATACTGGATTAATATCTGAAATAAAAGACATAATAATAATAATAGAACGAATTTTGATCAGATAATATTTATAATCATAATAAAAATAATAAAAACAATTTTTAGCAGTTGTGCTTGTTTCTCATGATGTTTTGGTTGTTAGCTGAGTTTTGCTCTTTGCTACTGACTTAATAAATTACTTTTAGCCCTTTAATAAATTATTTGGTAAAGTGATTTTATAGACGGTTATAAATCACTTAATCACTCCAACTTGGTAATTCAGTGTGTCGGTAACCTTGGTTCAACCTCAAAGTTAAGGCGTATCAAATTTAATTTGGAGACTCATTCCACTAAGTAGGAATTTCTAACCAAATTTCATGTTACATGTTATAATTAGTTACATGAATTTGAACTACCTATGTATAATTACGCATAACTACACTAAGTAACTAACTAACTAACTATCCTATTATTATATTGTGTGTGTAGTGTATATTACTATTATATACAAGGTGTATCTAAATATGTGTACTATGCGAAGGTGGGGGGTTTCAGACCACAATGGTGATCAGTTGTGGGGGGGGAGATAATTAAAAATTCCTATTTTCAGTTTCCCATACAAAAATATTTAATTTCATAATGCCTAAATAAATTGACAACCCTATCCTTGTAACCCCTTGACCCCTTGACCCCTTGACCTACTACCTCTGTAGGTCTACTACTACTACTACCTACTACCTCTGTAGCTGAGTTTAGGGTTGTCACTTTGTATAAAGTCAGCTGTTCATGTTGAAACTTCGTTGCAGTTTTTTTCAGAGATACCAATCGAAGTTCGAAAAGTCGTTGAACAAAAGTTGTTCCCCGGGGGGTGGAAATTCACCCCCCTTCAGGATAGTACACATATTTTGATACACGTTGTTTAATTCACTGCTATACTATTATAAAAAAAAAGCAGCCAAGTGCGAGTCGGACTCGCTCATGAAGGGTTCCGTAGCAACAAGTAACATAATATAAAGGTTCTTGTAGTTCGTAGAAAGGTAAATTGCGGTTTACGGTTTATGACGTATAAAAAAACTATTCAGTTTAGAAAAAAACGGTATTAGAAACCTCAACATCATTTTTGAAGACCTATTCATAGATGATACCCCACACGTATGGGTTCCAAACGGTGAGAACCAAGCAGTAGTTTGTTGCCTGTTCTCCTATGCGTGCGTCGCGTGGAACTAGCACCTAGACTTACCTAGCTTTAGGACATTTCAAAGTGATCCTTGCGATTCTACTGAATAAATAAACTTTAGATTTTAATTTAGATTTTTTTTATGATGCCTTCTTCATTTTTCGTTTTGGTTTTTTATTTTATTTTTAATGTGACGTCACCTTTTTTGAAGGACTGCCTGAAAACCAGCGCTGTTTGGCATGATAGATAATGAATATATACATTTTTTGTAAATACATACGTATAATACAATATAACACCCATACAGAGAACAAACATCTGCGTTCACCACATAAACATTAGTTTTCAGTAGGGATCGAACCCGTGGCCTATAATAGCACAGAAGGCAGAGCTACTACCCACTGAGCTATAAGACCAGTCAAAATCAAAAGGCATTGAATAACTGAAATTGTAATTTGCAAATCTACTTTCACCCTTGACAAGTGACAACATGAAAATAGGAAATACAAAAACTAGCGCTTTTCATTAACCCTCGATTAAGCGAAGCGTGGGACGTCCGCTCGACTTCGACGACTATTTTACGCTCAATTTCCGCGCTCTTGTACAATTGTCTATGGGTGCCTTGTAAAGTAGATACAGTTAGCATCAAGTTGTTGGTGAAAAACTCGTTCCTAGATTATTTTCATCAAATTGAAGCACAAACTTGAAAAAGCAAAATTAAAACAGGAGGAGGTCCTCGATTCGGCTGTATTTATTATTATTTTTGGACAAACTTGAGCTTTTTTAACCGATTTCAAATAAAAAAAAAGCTGTACTTTTTTTTTATCAAAGTCAAAGTCTTTTTCTTTGGAAGGTTATTATACTTCCAGATTGGTCCCATTGAAATTACATAAAAATCTGTTAAATTAATAGTTTGGCCGTGAAGTCAGCCAAGTTTTTAAAACTTATATTATTGCTTTTTATCTTGCATAGCCAAAAGTTTAATTTAAACTTTGGTCCTGAACTACTGAATTTGATTGAAAATAAACCCTCCGGCCGAAAAACTGGCAGAGCAAAAAGCATTTAATTTGTGACCCGTGTAACACCCATACATGTACTACTACTTGCAAACGACGGATTAAACGCATGAATAAATCGAACAAAAACTGGTATAAAACCACAGAACACATTAAAGGTATTAGAATGGCCATATGGCCGAAAAAATGTTGGGAGCATAGGGTAAACAAACACAATTGCATCGTAGGTAAATTAATAAAATAATTCGGGTTCATTGCCGTCAAAAGTATAAGATTTAAAAAAATCGGTTGTCTGTAAAGTCGGTTTACTAACGATAGTTGAACGTGACAACGTCATACAGCTGTCCACGCGGACGTATCACTCAAGTAGGAGAGAGACAGATGTCGAACGCTGCCGAACGCGGAGGCCGATTGTGCCTCTTTGTCGCTCGTTCCGCGCTCTCGCTTGCACTTCAAGCCTTAGATGGAACGCCTCAGAGCCAGGTAACGCCGCATGAGTCATGTTTTGCGTGTTTGCAGCCGGCTCCATCGATTTATTATACGTTGTCACGTCAAAAACATCCTACTAATATTATAAACGTGAAAGTTTGTAAGTATGGATGGATGTTTGTTACTCATTCACGTAAAAACTACAGAATAGATTTTAATGAAACTTTACAATAATATAGCTTATACACCAGAATAACACATAGTCTACAATTTGTAAAGATATTGCAACGGATAATGGATGTAAGTAACGGGAACGGGCCGAACGAAGCCGCGTGCGGCCTCTAGTCCTGTATAATGTTTGACCAGAAATTTAATTTCGAGTTGTCAGAAATAACGACAGCGAGATATCGTTTTCCAAACAAACGACGAATGATCCTTTCTACCCTGTCTTTTGTTTTCTGTGGATACGTGTGCCACCATGCGTGTTCATTTCCATCGTAAATATCAATTTTCCCGCGACATGGCGACACGGGCTGCCATTAGGATATAAGCTCGGGTTTCTAACAAGCTGCGTTCTGGTGAAGGAAAACATCGGGATTTTGAGACAGGTGAGTCAAAGAAGCTAGAGGTATTAAAATATTATTTTAGCTTTGATGCTTACACGCACGCTCGTGACGTTGGAGCTAAATAAACATTTGAAAAAGGAAGGTTCAAATACGTTCTGGTATTGGTTGGGACTCCTTGTATGAAAATTATGATGTCTCATTTGTATGGACATGGGCATTTGTAGGGCTAACCCAGCCAAAGGTAGTCAGTTGACTTGTCCAAAAGGTCGTCACAGGATTTAAGATTTTAGTCGTAATAACAGTAGTCGCGAAACACAGGGGCGTAGCTACCGCCGTATCTGCCGTATCAATTATACGGGGCCCCCGGCCTACGGGGCCCCCGAACGTTCGTAAGCAAAATTAAAAAAAATCCCAATTTCTTAAAACTTTAAAACAAATACTTAAGAGCTTAGATGGTGCATGAACGCCTAACAGATCTGTCACTATTGTCCATAGAGGCAGAAATTTAGAAAAACTAAAGGCTTTTGATAAATTAAATAATGTAATAAATCAGTTTGCTGAAACAGAGGCAAGGAGAGTGTATATTCAATTTGAATTGTTTGTAAACTTTTTGAAAAAGTGACATAGATTAATAAATATTTCTTATAATTTTATGCAACCTTTTTTTTTCTTTTGGGAGACAATTCTTTACCCTTCATAAGAGCCCCCAAAAAAATTTTATACGGGGCCCCGCCAAGGCACGCTACGCCACTGGCGAAACACAAGGCATGGCCATACTTAAAAAAAACAAAACAAAATGAAAATTTAAATACCGACAATACAAAGCAACGCGAATTTTTGTATTGCAAATAAAGCTATTCTGACAGCTGTTTCTGTTCCCATAGAATTTTGCTTAGATAAGCACAGTATGAAAATAAATAGGGCTACGTCATGTGTTCAGAAATAAACATTTTGGGCTAGATAAAATCAACGTCGTGTGCTGGGTTCAATCCCTACCGAGAACACCATAATTTGTTTTGTGAACGCAGATATTTTTAATCTGTCTGAGTGTTATAGAATAGAATAGAATAGAAAATTCTTTATTGCACACCTTAAAACTAACAATGATAAAACAAGTAACAATAATTTAAAACATACAAATGTACAACGGGCGGTCTTATCGCTGAAAAGCGATCTCTTCTAGACAACCTTTGGATGGAGAGAATCGAATAATAAGATGGTTGATGATGATGATGGTTGATGGATATTGTATTCTAAGTACATAATTATGTATATAAAAAACAAGTCTATATAAGTGTTGTGTGAATTGTATTTTTTTTATGTGTTAAAAAACAGGCTTTTGCATCTATTGTAGATGATCTATATGGCGTCAAGGGCAACTGGTGATTACACAAGTGATTATTCTTTTATGTAGCAATGCTATATTCTGACCGCTATAAAACGGCGTCCGTTTCACAATAAAACAAAGGTTACTGAAGGGTAGGCTCTACAACTTTCAGCGCTGAATAGCTAAGTGACTAAATGGTATGTTAAATGGGGCTTAGAGCATTGATGGGCCTACAGGCAACTGACTCCGAAGATACGCACAACTTCGTATGAGGTATTGGCGAACTCGGTAACAGAGTTTTAAGCCGCTTTATAGCCTCTCTCATGGCCTTAGATCACACTTATGTTATAAATGCGAAAGTTTGTAAGTATTGATGGATTGATGGATTGATGGATGGATGTTTGTTACTCAATAACGCTAGCACAACTGCTGGCCTACCATGAGCTTCATATGGTCATGGCTAAGGCTGTCAAAGTTGTGTCAACAGTGTCAACACATTCAAACCCAAGAAGAAACTGAATGTGTGAGTCAGTCTATCTATACACAATTTGACAACCATAGCCATAACCATATGGAGCTCGTGGTAGCCCTGCTGAACGGGATTCGGAGTTAAAGATTATGGTCTGGAATAGTGTTGCCCAAATGCAAGAACAAGACGAGACTTAGCCAGTCTTGGTCTTGGTCTTGCGCCAATACACCTGGTCTTGGTCTTGGTCTTGGTCTTGCGCTCCCAGTCTTGGTCTTGGTCTTGGTTTGCAGCAAGAGTCTTGCAAGTCTTGCAATTACCTATTAGTCTATTTCTATTTATTAAAGTTTACTTTAAATCTTAGAAAAACGTATTAGAATTGGAACATTGTGAGCTTGAATTAACATAGCCATAGTAAAGATCAAGCAGATTAATAAATAACTGAAGATTTGATAAGAAATTCGAAAGAAGAATAACCATGTACTTCCGAAAAGCGGCAAATTTCTTTGAGAAGTAAGTACAAAACCTTTGATGCCGCATTATCAAAGTGCCGATGGTTAAAACATAACTATGCATGCACTCAGTTTGATTTTAATAGATATTTTTTTATTCGCTATGTTTATGGTATTAGTCGTAATGCGCATAGGTCCAGTTTTTCATATTCTTTGATACAGTTTTTTGCGTCTCATAGAATACCTAAGCGTACCTACCTACACACCGAACTGTTACACCTAACTACTCAGTGAAATAGCGCTAAGTCCTAGCTGCAAGACGCAAGAGTCTTGCAGGCTATGTCTTGTTCTTGCTCAAGTCTTGCACGGTCAGTCTTGGTCTTGGTCTTGCTAAAAATACGCGGTCTTGTTCTTGGTCTTGGTCTTGCAAAAACGCAAGAACAAGACCAAGACTGCAAGACCAAGACTGAATTTGGGCAACACTAGTCTGGAATAGTACATTTACTACTTTTTATCCCGGTAAAATGTATAGTTCCCGTGGGATATTTTTGTTTTTAATCATAATTATGTAACAGAGAAAGTCGTGTTTATATAATAACTAACTCAATAACGGTTGAGCAGATTTGGCTGAAAATTAGGAGAGTAGCTTAAATCCAGGACATTGGATTTTTTTATCCCAAAAATTAACGGGAACGGGGCGAGCGAAGCCGCGGGCGGCCGCTTGTAAATAAATAAAGATTGTAGACCATCCACGCCACACTCATCATCAGCCTGAAGAAGTCCACAGCTGAACATAGGCCTCCCCTACACATTTTCAGGAAGAACAATTCTGACGCAACACTATCTAGCCCCAAATTTAACAGAGCTAAGGGAACCAGATAGCTGATATAACACTTATATTTGTTTTTTTGTAAAAACATACTTAGAATACAATATAACACCCAGGCAGAGAACAAGCATCTGCGTTCACCACACAAGTATTTGTTCTCGGTGGGGATCGAACCCACGACCTACGTAGAAGGCTACGACCAACTGATCTGAGAGGACAGTCAAACGGATCATAATTTCATAAGGCTCTATATCTTCTAACTTATCTACTATCCCTAATATTACCCAAACGTACCCCAAACGTATAAGGGCACGTTCAAACGAGCGTTATTCAAACCGCGTTGTATTTTTTGACATGACAACGTCTTATAATTCGATGAAGCCAGCTGCATGCACGAAAAAACATGTCTCATGCGGCGTTACCTCGCTCTGAGGCGTTCCATTTAAGGCTTGAAGTGCAAGCGAGAAAGTAGAACGAACGACAAAGAGGCATAATCGGCCTCCGCGTTCGGCAGCGTTCGACATCTGTCTCTCTCCTACTTGAGTGAGCGATGCGTCCGCGTGGACAGTTGTATGACGTTGTCACGTTCAACTATCGTCAGTAAACCGACTTTACAGACAACCGATTTTCATTCATCTAAAAAATCCCACTAAAATTATAAATGTGAAGTTAGTTATGTTATTAAAATATTTACTTTCATAGATTGTTCCTTATCAGCAACAGTATCCATTGGTTCAATAATACAGGATGTATTTTTTTTGATAAATCATTTGGGTCCATTTCCGTCAAAAGTATAAGATTTTTGAAATAAACTAAATATTCAGTTATTGTTTTCTTATAAATCGAGGGTATAACTCCTTTTACGCCTTTTCCCTAACTATCGTGGTTTTGGACTTGGCCATCACCGCCCTTCTCAAAAACACACCCTGTTTAAATATAATATAATTTTATTCAAATTTTTATGTATTTAGCTTTAAAGTACCCACTTGCATGTTTTTTTATCGTGTTTGCATACTGGGTTTTCTGGCATTTGAATCTATATTTACATAGATTTAAGAATTAAAATGTACCATTCTTCAAGCAAATCAATTATTTCATTTCATGTCACGCCGACTAAAATTGCGTTCGAATCACGCTCACGTGAACGTGCCCTAATTGCCCTACTCTAGTTTTGTGAAATAGGTCTACCATTGTTTTGACAAAATAAAGTGGCATAAACTTGTTAAAAGGTATCCAAGCGGCCGGTTCGTTTAACCCTATTTACCCGACTACCCAGAAGGAGGGTAATGTTTTAATATCATGTTTGACGAGGGTAGGAAACTGTCACTAAACTATCTAAAATGATCGAAATAAACTACGCTTTGACTGATTTGAGCTTTCTAAAACTTTAAGGCCGAATACAAATTATTTCAACTGCGAGCGGCTTTCAGTAAGCCTACCCACTATGTCTGTGTGAGTGTTGAGTAAATAAATCCTACGCCGAAACGTCACACGCACAGTATACAGTGAGCACTCACACAGGCTCAAAACCAGAGCCAGAGACAGAGCCAGACAGAGCTTGTGGTAAGCCTGCAGCTAGTGTTTTATATAATTTCTGCCAGACATCTGATGGAGAAGACCACTTCTTTCAGAAGAGTAAAGAGGAGAGCTCTTCAAGTCCTCATAATATAGCTCGCAAGAGGACAAAACAAGATGGAAACACCACTGGGCCTTCATACATGCCAATGATGAAGTAGATAACCGACCAAATTCAAGCTCAATGCTCTCGCATGGGCAGATTGCAAGAACCAGAGGAGATTAAAAAAATATATAATTTCTAAGCGGCCGCCCACGGCTTTGCTCACCCCGTTCCCGTTATAAAAAGTTTTCAATGTCTGTCTCCTGGTTTTTAAGCTTTTTTTTAAACATCTGCGTTCACTACAGAAATGTTTGTTCTCGGTGGGGATCGTAGACGTGACGTAGGTACCCTTAAACTTTGACTCTCACTATTCAGTATTTATAAGGGATATTTGACTTCTTTTGAATATAGGGCAAACTGGAATGCATTAAATTTTCTCGAATGGTGCAAGCACGCCTTAAAGGCGCGTGTCCACCAAAGTGCACGTTGTAAACGGGCACGCGGTGCAGATTAGCTGCGTGTATTCATTTCTTTGACAACGTGGGTCTATATTAGCATACACTGGATTTTTTTATAGTTTGTATAGGTCAATTAATATTTTAAGTTAAGTTTTCATTGTTGTTTTATAATAGGGCAGTGTGGTAGCTAAGCGACAAAGCCCTTTAAATAATAAAAAAAAGTGGGTCTACGTTTCCACTGGAGTTTACGAATCCTAATGTATAGCGTGGCACGGCGCGGTGCAAGGAGAGGCTACGCACGCGCCACTGCAATCCACGGACGTACTGCTTATAAGCGATAAGCGAGCTGTACATAGTCGTGGGTCATATTCGTGTATCTCTGTTGAAACGTAGACCCACGTCGACAGCGTTGAGCTATGTAATCGCCTATTCGAGCAAGCCACGCGTGTGTCAATGACGTCAATTCATGCGTAGCCTCTCCGTGGGTTGCAGTGGACACAACCACATTTTCTTACAAAGCAAAGCTCAATACACGTACGTAGTCTATCCGTGCGCAGCGGTGGGTCTGTGCCTTTATACTTTGCCCTACTTAGAATACCTGTATGCCTACCACAAGCTCTGTCTGGCTCTGTCTCTGGCTCTGGTTTTGAGTCAGTGTGAGTGTTGACTAAATAAATCCTACGTCGAAACGTCAAACACACAGTAGGTACCAATATTACCGGTGAGCACTCACACAGACTCAAAACGAGAGCCAGAGACAGAGCCAGACAGAGCTTGTGGTAGACTGGTAGTTTTCTCAATGCGATTGTAAAGTTTGCTCGTAAATCTAAACTTTTCATCAATTTTTCAGCTTCGCACTGCAATTGTGAAGAAAGTTATTCTTTGTTTGCATGTGTTGGTTAGAAACTGTAACTTTGTACTAAGATGTATTACTTACCTTCATTATTTTTCTAAGTTATTCTTCTTTTAAAATGTATTTTGTATTTTATTGTTATTTATAACTAATATTATAAATTCATAAGTTTGTATGGATGGATAGATGTTTTTTACTCAATAAAAATTATAAAAAGTATCCAATGTCCGTCTCCTATATAGTTTTAAGCAATCAATCAATCATAACTCATCTAGATATTTATTTAATATCCCGTTTGTTCCATTTAAATAAATGTTTTTTTTTTTTTTGACTACAGCTGTTAGTCTAGCCTTATCAAAGTGATCCTTGCGATTCAAAAGAATAAATGATTTTTGACTCAACTCATTTAAATTCCAAAAACATAAGATCCCGCGTCAGTGAGGTAATACCGTTATTTCCGCCGCCGGGTCGCGTCGTTTTAACTTAGCTTTATAGCTTTTCATGTTCCGAGGCAGCTTTGTTTTATGTCAAGCTGACATGTCAAGGGTTGGTTGTTTTGCCTACCCGTCCTTGCCACACAGAGACTCTTTGGTTTTAGATGAGTATTCGTCAAAATAAATAAACATTCTCGGAACATTTTCACAGCACTGGCAACCCCAAACAAAGAGTTTTTTTTTAAAGATTTAAAAAAAAAGGTTTACTGTAAAGTCGGTTTACTAACTATAGTTGAACGTAACAACGTCATAAGAAAATACACAGATGTAAAACGCTGCCGAACGCGGAAGCTGATTGTGCCTCTTTGTCGCTCGTTCCGCGCTCTCGCTTGCACTTCAAGCCTTAAATGGAACGCCTCAGAGCGAGGTAACGCCTCATGAGTCATGTTTTTTCGTTGGTACAGCCGGCTCCATCGAATAATACAATTACACGTTTAAATATATAATTACACGTTGTCACGTCAAAAACTGTGGAGACCGTTACGACGAGAACAAACCAACACACTCTCTCGCTTACAATCTTCCTCTTATCGTGTCACTAATTCTTTCGAATCAAGTGTGGTGAAAGGATTTTAAGTGCGCCTCAAAGAGGCTCCTTTCATGCATTTGACACATTTTTTCGAACTGTTAAGGTTCTACGATATGCCGGTTTCTTCACGATGCTTTCCTTCACCGTTTGAGAGCACGGCATAGTGTACATAAATTTTTAGGCAGAAAAACTCATTGGTACACGACTGAATTTGAAGCCACGACCTTAGGATCGGAAGGCGGGGCCGCTACCACTGGGCCAGTTCTCGAAATCAATATTATAAATATATCTTAATAATAGCTTACAATATTAAACTGGGATTTGTTTGTTTTATGTTTGAAATTGTTTACATTATAGCTGTTTTGATATTCTTTAAATCTGTCTTTAAATATCAACTCGGTCCAAAATCTACGCTTCTTTACGGAATGTTTGTTTTATTTTGTTTTGAACTTCAATAAAAGAACCTTAACCGAAATAAAGCAATAAACTTCCGCGGCTGAGATTGCTTTATGGACATTTTAAATTTAAACACGTACCAAAAGACACTAAAACGTTATTAATTTTGTAGGTTTCAAGTTAATAAACTTGGAGTAGACATAGCAGGTGACCTAGAATATCAACATCATCATCATCAGACCCATTCAGCGAGACGTAGAATCTAAAAAAATCCTCTATAGCGCCAAGCCTCTTAGGCGCACTTGATATCCTTTCACCACACTGTTTTGAGGAAACCCGCGACTTAGTCAGCTCCGCACGTATTGACCATGTCTTTCCTGTGGATTAGGCTGACTAAGCTGTCAGGATGGTATAGGTGCTGGCAAGCCTATTCCATCTAAAATCCTGTCCCAGGCACTATAGCGTCCCGTAAGTAGGGGTATAAGTGATCACCAGTTGCCCCTGACGCTTTATAAATCATCTACAACAGATGCAAAGGTCTGTTTACTTTACTTTACTTACTCTGGTTTGAAAGAACTTACTTACTGCTGTGGCGCAACGACCCATAGTGGATCTTGGCCTCCGACACCCAGAGTCCGCCAGGCTTCTCTGTCCATACAGGCTTCCGCGTAGTTGCTGGCTCCGAGTTCTTGGAGGTCCGACTTCGTCGCCCCACCGGTACCTGGGACAACCAACGGGCCTACGTCCGAGCTAGAAGCCGAACGTGAAAGAACTAGAGACCAATAAAAGAAGAATCACCATCAGCTTTAAAAAGTCCTCTGTCCACAGAGGCCAGCTCTCTACATTTCTAGAAAGAATAAATAATAAGCCATTTCCATCCATCGACTTTCGCCTATCAAGAAAGCCTAAAATTATTTTTTCATTACTCATACTCTGAAAGTAGGTCTGAAGTTGCCTGAGGGGCCTAATTGAAAGTAAAACTTTCAGCCCTAGGGAGAATCGCTTTCTACTGACAGCTGTCAAATTATAAAAAAAAACAAGTTCTATTTTATTCAACCATTTTCCAAATTTCTAAAGTCTTTCTAACTGCAAGGAGGTCGTTGAACCAAATTGCAACTTTTTATTCAGCAAGTAGGTTGGAAACCCATTACAACAGTAAGAAGTTTAAAAAGTCTAATAAGATAGCGCAATGTAAAATTTAAATTTAAATAACATAAAGATAGTATTAAATAAATAATATATCTTCTAAATTACTTGATTAATATATAGCTTCAACTATTTATTTAAAATAACATAGATTTGACATTTACCATTTTTAAAATTATGAGAATGAAAATAATAGCTGAATAATGCTGGTGAGCCGAAGCGGAAGGCCCGCCAGAGAAAAAGAAAAAAAAAACCGGGAAGGCGGCAATTCAATCTTCATTTTCACAAATTTTTCTTTCATGTTTTTATTTTTACTTTCCTTGTATTCGTAATGAAAAGCACAGTGTTTACCTCGGGTGAAGCCCTCAAGCTCCATTGGCGCCCTCACTAACGCTCTGGCGCCAAACCCGTCTCGGGACTCAAAAAACGTGACTTTCAACACTCAGGTAACAATGTACTATTTTAACTGAATTTTTGAAGGAAACAGGGTTTTGTGGTATCGTGCCCTAATTTTATACAAAATCGTAAAACGTGTACTGACACATCAAACGAATTTGAAATTACTCTACAGCAGTTTAAAAGCAGGGTAATTTGTTTTTCGTATTCCATGATTTTTGTTTTTGCTAGGTAAGGATATGCCTGTAATACTTTGTACATACCGGGGAAGTTCATATTTACAAAAATATCTAAGTATTGTATCAGTTATCTGGTTCCTGAAAACCCGTTGGTTCATCTTTCACAATATTTAAAAACATGTTAATTTTTTCTGTAACGTCGTGACCGACGTGACAAATCTTCTGTCAATTAGAACTTGTCAAACTTTTATTTAAACAAGTTATTATTTGTTCAATACGGCCACACCTAGACGAACAGTTGCGAACTGCTATGGCGAACTGATTGCGCGAACCGTATGCCGATAGCACCCACACTCACCGCCGCGAACAGCTGAGTCCGCATTTACCGTTTTTAGGGTTCCGTAGCCAAATGGCAAAAACGGAACCCTTATAGATTCGTCATGTCTGTCTGTCCGTCCGTATGTCACAGCCATTTTTCTCCGAAACTATAAAAGCTAGACTGATGAAACTTGGCGAGTAGATGTATTTTGTGAACCGCATTAAGATTTTTACACAAAAATAAAAAAAAATAAAAAAATTGGGGGTCCCCCATATGCAAACTTTCAACGATATTTGGTTTAAACTAGATCAAGTGAGTAGTTTTTTTTATACGTCATAAATCGTAAACTGCAATTCACCTTTCGACGAACTACAAGAACTTATATATTATGTTACTTGTTGCTACGGAACCCTTCATGGGCGAGTCCGACTCGCACTTGGCCGCTTTTTTTTATTTCGTATACTTCGTCACCTTCAGGGTGCTGTCGAGCTAAATCTAGCGCAGTTTCACGTGCCAGTAATTTAATCAGCACCCACACCCTTCAAACCGAAACACAGCAATGCTGGTTAACGGTAGAATAGACATCTCTCTTCATAGAGTGCTCTGCTATTACTAGTTTGTTAATGTTAGTTCGTTACCTGTTCTTCTAGGCTTGATCGTGGGGAACTGGCACCTAGATTGACCTAGCTTTCAAAGTTATTTTGATTCAGTTAAGCGTACTGAGCCAATATTTGAGTCTCAGTGGAGTCAGTTCTCCATTGAAAAGTGCAAAAAACTTATTGCTTGCGGCTCCACTCAGACTCAAGTATTGTTTCTGAATATCGTCAAAAACGACTTGACTTTTTTACAACTATAGCTGATGGAAGAATCATATGGTCCACCATTGTTTAGTGGTAACCATCGCCTATAACAAACATTGTCTCACAGCAGGGAGCTCCATATGGTTATGGCTATGGCTGTCAAATTGTGTATAGATAGGCTGACCCACACATTCATTTTCTTCTTGGGTTTGAATGTGTTGACACTGTTGGCACAATTTTGACAGTCATAACAGAACCTCATGGTAGCAGGTTAGGTCACGCACGTCAGGAACGTGCACTGAGCGGTGATGCCAGTCAAAGACTATAACTTTGTGGAATTCCTGCTGGCATCTGGTTTTTCAAGTCTCATTTCGTACATCCTACGTATTAGATGACGTACATTAGTTTCGTATACAAATAGTTTCTCGTAATTTTAGAAGTTAGCGGTTATTATTTGCCGAGAATCTCAAGTTTTGAGTTGTATTTGAACGAACTTTACTCAATGTTCAATTAAAGTTTTGTTTGTTATACCCAAGATAAGGTCTACTCCAATCAGCAGTGGTCTAGTGGAAGCGACCTCACCTTCAGATCTCAAAGTCGTGGGATCGAATCTGGTTGCAGTCCAATCAGTAGGCCTACCACGAGCTCTGTCTGGCTCCATCTTTGGCTCTGGTTTGGAGACTATTTATTTTCCTATTTATATATCTATAGTTTAATTACCTATCCATAGTACCGGTATTGGAATACGTCTTGCCTACCAGCTTCGAAGAAAAAAGTCGTAACTAAAGAATCACGATTTTTTCCTAGAACAGACATTTCATAACATTTTAATCAGATCTGAGACACTCATAGTGTTAGCGACATGACCCATTTCGTGTGAGTGCTGTTTTAGCACTTATTATCAAGTCTGGCCGTGATTTGTGACAGTTATGTTTTACACCTGATAATACATGGTATAAGACCTGATAGGTGGGCTAAAGAAGCCACAGAATTGGTATCCATAGACGTCGTGGCCGCCTGAGTAAACACTAACGAGAACCTATGACTTGAACATCGAGTGGGTGGTTTGGACTGAGCATCAACGGGAGTGGAAAAACTTTTTTCATTGCTCATACTCTGAAAGTAGGTCTGAAGTTGCCTGAGGGGCCTAATTGAAAGTAATACTTTCAGCCCTAGGGAGAATCGCTTTCTACTGACAGCTGTCAAATTATAAAAAAACAAGTTCTATTTTATTCAACCATGTTTCAACTTTCTAAAGTCTTTCTAACTGCAAGGAGGTTGTTGAACCAAATTCCAACTTTTTATTCAGCAAGTAGGTTGGAAACCCATTACAACGGTAAGAAGTTTAAAAAGTCTAATAAGAGCGCAATGTAAAATTTAAATAACATAAAGATAGTATTAAATAAATAATATATCTTCTAAATTACTTTATTAATATATAGCTTCAACTATTTCTTTAAAATAACTTGCTCCTCTTGGGGTTGAGACTCTGGGTTCGTGGGGAACCGAGGCCTCGCGGGTCTTCAAAATTTTGTCTAGGCGACTGATCGAAGCGACGCGTGACCCAAGAGCTGGTGGGTATCTGGCGCAGCGTATAAGCATTGCTATTCAGCGTGGCAATGCCGCCAGCGTCTTGGGGACGCTTCCGTCTGGCACTGATTTGGATCAGTTGAGCTATCTCTTGATCGTTTGTAACGATCTGCAGATAGCTCAACTGTTTCTTGTGTATTTTGTACATTTTGTAAATATTTGTTTAATTGTAAGTTTCTTTGTGTAAATAAATGCATGATCACGATAGAAGAATAATTTTAAATATTTTTTTTTCTTATTTTCAGGTCATTCATATATCCTGGTCAGTGGGCAGAGTTTTCTTCGGTGAGTGTATAAATCTAGACTAATAACTAGGTACTCTTAGTTACATTATCTCTCAAAGGGATGGACTTAGTCACTTAATCCCAAACCTCTAGACAAGTACAAAATAAAGCTCTCAGTATTCTACTATCAGTTTAAGCGTGTTTGACAAAAGCATCAGAGAGTTACTTTGGTAATAAAGAACTAAGTACATTTGTATAGAAAAGCGGAATTTTCTCAAACAGGAAAGCTAAGGTAAGTAAATATAAATAAAGTCATACATACTTTAGTTTTTCTCGCGATCTATTTTGGAGTCTCTGAGTAGCCTTGATGTGGCCGTGCTTTTAATTGACAGATAAAAAAATATGTAAACAGAAAATGGGAGTTTAATTTTTGTTTGTCAATTGCGGTACTCAGACAATAAAATGATTCATTTCTTCCATATTCTCTTCCAATTCAACTAACATTTACCAAATTTAAATTATTCTCGACTTCGTGTGAGCTATTTAGCTATTTCCGTCGTGGCACGATAATGTTTATTTTGGCGTGTTTTGATATGAAACGCAAACAGCCAGTGATTCATGCTACTTTACGTGTCAAAGTCACGAACTGCACCTACTTATTATAACTAGTGAAACGTCGATTGCTATGCCTGAAGGATTGGTCAAACCAAAGCGAACTACTGCGAACTGAAGAAAATATATCTATTTTGAACACACAACCACATAAAAATATATTCCCCGTAGTTTTTCCCGTTTATACGGGGGAATAGATCCTAGTTGGCGGTGATAGAGAAAGCCCTGGACATACGTTTGCATTTAATAATATAAACAAGCGGGCACGTACGGCTACGCTCGCCCCGTTCCCGTTACCCCCCCCGTTGCCGTTACTTACATCCGTTCTCCGTTACAATATCTTATAAAATCTTGTATATATATATATTTAGGATCTCGGAAACTGAACCAACGATTTTCATGAAATTAAGTATACAGGGGTTTTCGGGGACGATAAAACGATCTAGCTAGGATTAATTTTTAGAAAATGTCCCCTTAATCGTAAAGTAAATAATCAACTTTATCATAAAATCATAGCTCCTAGCGCCATCTGTTGATTAAGTCATGAGTTAGTGGGACAGAGAACGCCATCTATTGACGAGTAGTGGAGTTTATTATTATGTCGGTAAGATCAAAAAATATTAATATTTAATCAGTATGTAAGTAATTCGTATTTAAATATAATTCACAACAACAGTTTACCAAAAAAAAATACCGAGTGAAGCTCGGGCACCAACTGCTAGTATTTATAAATTGTAGCCTTTATATGTGTTATTCTGATGTATAAGCTCATAATTATACAAACATCCATCCATCCATACTTACAATCTTTCGCGTTTATAATGTTAGTAGGATATATTGATTGATTAATTTGGTATGATTTAAAATTATTATGGCCAACGCATTTTTCAGTAAATAGCTGTTTGGACGTTAATTTGAAGCTCGCGACATTTTATAGAATTATTTTACAAATATTGACTAGCTAAATTATCTGAGATTTTATGCGTAACATCTACAGCTATTTACCAAATTCATGTTCTATTTTAAAACTAGATTTCAAATTACTGGATATCAAAACTAGGGTTCATACTCATATTATTTATTGCAGTTATTATGTTACATGGTGAGGTCCTATACTTAAAAAGCGGCCAAGTGCAAGTCGGACTCGCCCATGAAGGGTTCCGTAGCAGTAAGTAATTTATAAAATAGAAGTTCTAGTAGTTCGTCGATAGGTACATTGTGGTTTACGATTAATGACATATTTATAAAAACTACTTACTAGATCTCAATCAAATCGTTGGAAGTTTACATAGATTGATTAATTTGGTATGATTTAAAATTATTATGTCCAACGCATTTTTCAGTAAATAGGCTAGAGCTGTTTGGGCGTTAATTTGAAGCTCGCGACATTTTATAGAATTCTTTTACAAATATTGACTAGTATATCATATATATTTTTAGTTTTATCATTCTCTTATTTTAGAAGTTACAGTAAATTGAAGTAGCATTAATTAGCTTTCTTTTTTTGGGGATTATAATACAAATTTTGGATGCCATTGTAGATGTAGATAGTGGACCGGAAAATTTTAGTATAGAATTAGTCTGTACTAATTTGTGCTTACACTTGCATGGGTAACGCCGTGGCAGGTCAGGATTCATCATCATCAACCTATTGCAGTCCACTGCTGGACATAGGTCTCTCCCATGGCGCGCCACTGAGCCCGGTTTTTGGCTTTTCCTATCCAGCTGTTGCCACCCTGTGCAAGTCTTCGCTCTAGTCTGAGGGCATCCTACACCACGTTTCCCTAAACGCGGTCTCCACTCCAGAACATTTGAAATAATAACTCACATTAGTTTCTAATATTTGACATGCCATTATTTAACACTAGTTGGTAACCGAGCTTCGCTCGGATTTTTTTTCGTTAATTTGTACTTTTAAGAAATCATAAGAGTCATATTATTATCTTTACTGGTTTATTCTTACTGAACAACGCCATCTGCTGGACATGCTTGCAGTTAGTTGCTCACAATCGTCAATAGATGGCAGGAGCAGTCACATATTCAGTTTATGTTTTTCTGATGTCTTAGCTACTTTCTTTTCTTTTCTTTTCTACTTTATGAATCCTAGCTAGATCGATTTATCGCCCCCGAAACCCTCTGTTTACATAATTTCATGAAAATCGTTGGCGCAGTTTCCGACGTTTTTTTATTTTTTTTATTTTATTTTTTTATTTTTACAAGATTTTCTCGTTTAAAGGTATAAGATTATTACTCTTGCTTTATTTTTCTTGTGACATTTTATTTAATATTTATATTCTGTGTTAGTTTAAGTTTGTATACTTCAAATACGATTAATTAATTGTGACTGAATAAATAAATGAAAATGAAATGAAACTCGTTTATCCCAGCGATTATCGGTCCTTCGGCAAACATGACCGGCCCACTGCCACTTCAGCTTGCTAGTTCTTTGGGCTATGTCGACAACGTTGGTCCTCTGTCGAATTATCTCGTTCCGGAAGGTCAGGTTTCAGTGGTCATAAATTGTAATTGCTTTTGATAATAAGAAATTTGCTTGACCATAAGTAACATTCTCGTAGCTCCGATATTATAACGAATCGATTAAGTCAACGTCGATACCGACTCCAATTGAAGGGAATTGGAATCGGAAGGGTTGTTATGTAAACATAGGAAATTCTGTCTCGTATATACGAGTATTCTCTGGTCTATTTTCGGCGATAAGCAATTTCTATTGGCTCTATAACAACAGCACTTATTTTATTAGGTAGATTTTTTTTATTTATTTGGTGATGGTTACCACATAAAATTAGGTGGGCCATATCTAAGCTTGTTCCATTAGCTTTTTGTATAAAAAAATAAAAAGTTTTGGGCTCATGGAACTGGTAACCTACTACTACTAGTACGTCTTATTACTAGTACTACTAGTAGCTTTAAGACTTTTAAATCACTCTGCATAACTTCTTCTTCTTCTTCATAAAAGAAAAAAAAAAAATGCTTGAGTCTGATTAAAGTCTCAAGCATCAAACATCTATGCTTGAGGCTCGACTCAGACTCAAGTATTGTTTTATCATACAGCCCTTAAATTCTTACAAAGAAAGATATTTCATAAGTCTCATTTGCGGATAACGGGGCTGATTACACTCTAAGAACTACTTAGTACTTTATAATTGTTTTGTAATATGTGAGTGCAATTGCTTGTTGTCCTAAATATAATATAAACTATACAAAAAAACAAGCACAATAAAAGAGAAGGAAACCAAGACGCGGGTATTCCCCTAGTAAAGTCTACGTCTATTGTGACAAGATATTGGAGATAATTCAACAATAGACAGGAATACAATATTATCGGAACGAGAACCGTATTACTCATCCCGGTAATACTTAGATTAATAGAGGTATGCCGGAAATGTGTTAGATAAATGTTATTAGATACCCCGTACTACTGGAATACCCCGTGACTTCGTTCGCGTAAAATAGTAGACTTGCTGGAAAACAAGTTCAGGGCCCCTACGATGAGCTCTGTCTGGCTCTGTCTCTGGCTCTGGTTTTGAGTCTGTGTGAGTGCTCACCAATGTATTATACTGTCTGTGTGACGTTTAGACGTAGGATTTATTTAGTCAACACTCACACAGACTCAAAACCAGAACCAGAGACAGAGCCAGACAGAGCTCATGGGGTACGCAACTCAACTACAGTTGCAGGAAGACGAATTATAAAAACTGCACCTTACCTACCTCAAGCCGTCCAAGTTTATAAGTCATAGATAATATTATAATTTTGATCTAAATTTACCTTTATTATTCAAATAGGAATGATATATCGGTTGAAACTGACATGAGGGTTTAGCTAGATTCCGCGCAAGATAACACTGCACGTGACAAATGGCAACGGAACTTGTCATAAGTGTCACAAATGACAGCCACCTTCAAAATGTTTAATTACTAACAAGGAACGTCAAATTACTTGTCTGTTACATGTTTGGATGTCGAGTCCTTTGTCAAGAATGCAACAGAAATTTGGTTGAAATTCTTCGGATAATACGAACTGGGAAATGTGTGTGATTTCCTAGAAATGTGTAGCTAAAGGGATTATGCTTTGGGGAATCGGTCATCAGTGATATTCTTCAGACATAGGTGTTAAATAAGTTCTATAACAATATTAGTAGTAGTAGAGCTCCTTGTGAAAGGATCGGTTGGGGAAGTACTACCACCATGCCTATTTCTGCCGTGAAGCAGCATTGCTGTTTCGGTTTGAAGGGTGTGGGTGCCGGTGAAATTACTGACACGTGAGGCGTGAGGCTGAACATCTGTATGCCTCAAGTTAATGGACGCAGGGCAATGCATCGTAGGGCATGTTCCTGACGTGCGTGACCTACGAAAGAATGCTTTGCTATAGGCGATAGCTACCACTTAACATCAGGTGGGCCATATGTTTATTCGTTACCAACTAGCGTTTGCCCTCGACTTCGCTAAGTTGGGTAAAAAGTAGCTATCATTCCAGGCTATGAACTTATGTGCCAAGCTTCACCTAAATTCGTTAAGTCGTTACGTTAATGGGAACCAAATTCTTACTCACATAAAGCATTAATAATATTAGTAGGATCTTTCCAGCTTCAACAGGAGCTATTATGAGCTTATAAATAAGAGCTACCGACTCAAAGTCCACTTCAGCATTTATCAAGATGAAACCTTGTTTTTGTCACTTGGTACAGCCGCGCTCGAAAGCGATTCAATCAATACGACTTATTCGGAGATTTGATCTAGCTGTCCTACTTGTCAGCATTAGTTAGAATTGAAGCCAGACAGCTAATCAAAACGTGTTTTACGCAACATTTACTAGGTATGAAATGACATTTCACATCGATAAGTCATACTTTTAATCGTAGGTACATGGAATTAAATCAATAAATTATCATTAATTTATATTTTGAACAATCCACACGACACTATCTAGCCCCAAACTAAGCAGAGCTTGTACTATGGGAACCAGATAGCTCATATTAATACTCATCTTTTTTTTTGTAAATAATTACTTAGAATACAATATAACACCCAGACAGAGAACAAACATCTGTGTTCACCACACAAATATTAGTTCTCCGTGGGGATCGCACCCACGACCTACGGCTCGGAAGGCAGAGCTACTACTAACTGAGCTGAGAGGCAAGTCAGAGTGATTTGAGGGTAAACTACATTTTTTGACAGATATGAGGGTATTCTGGCATCCACGCCCACACAGTTTACGTTGACTACGCGTTTGAGCGAATACTCGTCTAAATTTATCGTCGCATCGAGCTAACATATTTTTGTGCATTCTACATACTGGGCATGCAGAATGCCCATTCGGGCTTCGAAATCGGGCACTCAAAGCACCTGGACACTGTTGGGCTCGCATTTTTTCCATACAAAAAAATTTTACGCGATTTTTACAAATTTTGTATCGAAAAGTGTCACCGTTACAGAAAAAGTCCAATAAGACACTCAGTGTTGACCATTGTGCTGGTTACACGCGCCAATCAATACCTCCGAGTGCGAAAGAGAGGTGACTATTGTTAACAATAGTGTGTGAGTGAGAAGCACTAGTAGCAAGTCTCAATAAGCAATGACACTGAAGGATTGATTACATTACAGACTTCGTCAGCCCAATTCGAGTTCGGAGCTCGCTTAACCTTGTTTTTGTCGCTTGTACAGGCATGCTAAAAATTACTTGACACACTAAATGATTTGATTTAATTTATTTGATAGCTTGGTTCACCCATAATTATGACGCAGGTAAAGTGGCAGGCACACTTACTTAAGCAAAAATATTATAGTTGATTTAAATATTTCATGGCAATTTCGATCCACACTTAGGCACAGACAATCGTCGATGTTAATAAAAAAACAAAAGTTACTTTTAATAATTGTGCTAACAATCATCATAATAATATGACAAAAGTTTTAATATATTAAGCCATACACCGTCATTCATAATGTTCTTAATGAATGGCATCTGTCCATTCCGCCTAAATTTTGCCAGTGTCGGTAGTGAGGATATATTACTTAGAATACTTTTTCGTCAAGTCAGTCATAGACATGTCGGCCCTACCCTAATTGGCTTTGAAAACAAAAGATGGCCGTTTTTTCCAAAACCATCTTATACATTTTCGATCAGATAAGAATATCACATTTTGAGCTAAGACCTCAAGTAATGTTGGTTAAAATACCACCGAAATTACACAACAGAACTCAAAATAACACCAGAAAAACAATTAAAATCAAAAAGCTATGTGACTTCCCAAAATGACAGAAAACGAATCCTTCCATTCATAATGTCAGGCACTTTATTAACGGCTCGCTCAAAGTCTCTTGTCACTGTCACTTTCATTCATGCCAACAAATAGAGATGAAAACTCATTAAACTACTCTCAAAATGACACTGGCAAAATTTATCCGAAATGGACAGATGACATTCATTAAGAAGAAGAAAAGAGATGTCATCTCGTTTTACTAAGTTAATTGACCGCTATAGATGACTATTATGAATATGACCCATAGGGATTAATAAAGGTATATCCAGTCGTTTCTATGTTCCGAGGCTTCATCACTTCGGTTGGCTTATAATTTTTTGTAAAGTTAACTTGTTGATAAAAATCAATAAAAATAATAATCATTTCTGTTAGCGACAGTCCTTCATCACTCTTATCCGCGATCCTAAAGGCGTTATCTGATAGTTTCGGTAAACAGCTGTTCGGCTTAGCTTCTAAGAAATAATTTGATTTCCTTTCATGTGAGATTATGAGGTACAAACCTTTTACAGGCACAGGTAATAATTAGAAAATAAAGAAAGAAAAGCATTTTATTGACCTATTAGCATACAGGACACAGGAATACCTACCTACTACAAAAAAAGGTAGGTAGGAAAGAAAGGTGCAGGTAGGCAGCTGTCATACCTACAGTATTACTTATAAATGGGTAACAATATTAGAGGTCAATTAGGCCCCGGCTCAGTATTTGTTGCACTGTGTAGGTCACCCCACTCAGTGCAACGCTGGTATTCTGCCGGGCCTAGAGGCGAAAATAATAATTATAATTGGAGCGTTAATTTTAGTGAGCACTGGTGGTCTAGTGGTAGCGGCGGCCCCGCCTTCCAATCCAAAGGTTCAAATCCAGTCGTGTACCAATGAGTTTTACTGTCCAAAAACTTATGTACACTATGCCAGTGCTCTCAAACGGTGAAGGAAAACATCGTGAGGAAACCGACATATCGTATAACCTAAAAAGTTTGAAAATATGTGTCAAGTGCACGAAAGGAGCCTCTTTGAGGCGCACTTAAAATCCTTTCACCACACTTGGTTCGAAAGAATCAGTGACACGATAAGAAGAAGAAGATTGGAGCGTCATGGGAATACTGTTCAGTCTTGTATATCATCTGACCTACCCCCAAAACGATCTCACATAAACACACAAATACACCATAGTTGACTGGCCTCTCGGTGCAGTTGGTATTAGCTCTGCCTTCTGCGCCGAAGGTCGTGGGTTCGATCCCCACCAAGAACAAATATTTGTGTGGTGAACACAGATGTTTGTTCTCTGTCTGGGTGTTATATTGTATTCTATGTATGTATTTAGAAAAAAAAGTATTATATCAGCTATCTCGTTGGTTCCAATAGTACAAGCTCTGCTTAGTTTGGGGCTAGATAGTGGTGTGTGTATTGTCTATAATATTTATTTTTATTTTATTTATTTATAGTAAGTACCCTACTGTAATCTACTTTTCTTAGAAAATATTTTGATATACTTAAGGCCAGCTGAAACGCTGTCAAATATCGCTGTCATATTTGACAGCGTTTCACGGAGAGACCTGCATACGTCCAGCAGTGGACTGATAAAGGTTGATGATGACGAAATAATTCTTAACTTTCCAGTGAAATGCTCCAACATCGTGCAAATTACACTTTGACAAGGGTAGAAACGGGTCAATAAACAAGCAAATAAATAAACACATAGCCCTTGCGATAAAGAGGCCCTTAGAGTCTATTATTTTGTGCTTAATCTTCATTTGAACACTAGAGGGACTATCATATATTTAAGCAGTGTAGGGGTGAGCATAAACGGTATGAACGAAATTAATTATTTTGTACTCTGTATGTGTGTAAGTTGAAGTGGTAATAGGCAGGTCATATAGCTCGAAGGTTCTCGAATGGCGACCACGAACCGGAAGACGGACGGCAACACGGACCGGTGACATTGTTAAGATCGCGGGAAGTCAGGGATGGAATGAGCTCAGAATCATTCTTCCTGGAAATGTGTAGGGGAAGTCATAAGTGAACTTCTTCAGGCTGATGATGATGAAGTATGTCAATTTCGACCGACCGAAAGACCTAGGTCTACACAATTAGTTTTTTATTGCAATTGAAGCTCAAAATAATATCAAAACTGACAGACAAACAAAATAAAAGCAGTCACGCAGGGGTTTAAAATTTATCCGCTTATAACTCAAGAACGGCTGAACCGATTTGGCTGAAAATTGGTTGGGAGGTAGCTTAGAACCAGGAAAAGGATATAGGATACTTTTTATCCCGAAAAAGTAACGGGAACGGGCCGCGGGCGCGGGCGGCCACTAGTAAAACAGAAAAGTCACGAGCGGTAATTAGGCATGTGCACATCTAGGCGATGGCGATGGCGATCAGTGAAACGCTGTCAAATATCGCTGTCATATTTGATAGCGTTGCAACGATGGCCATCGGAGATCGCTCGTTTGCATAACTCAAAGTGAGCAATTTTCAAGGAACCTCATTTTACTGAGAACAGTAGGTACGTTAAAGACAAGCTCGTTAGGTTTCAAGTCTCGACTAACTGATAACGAGATGGCTTTTAGCCACTTGCTTTGTGCGTTTTGAAACTATAGAATGGAGAGTTCTTTGAGGAAAAGTTTGTCCGTAAAGGATCGTTCACACCAAAATCAAATCAAAATCAAAATAGTCTTTATTCAGTTGTATTATAAGAATCACTTTGGAACACCTTAAAGCTAGGTGAGTCTAGGTGCCAGTTCCACGCGACCAAGCCTAGAAGAACAGGCAACAAACTACGGCTCGGTTCCTACCGTTTTTTTAAGTGATCCTTCACTGCCGCGAACAGCCGCGAACTGCGATAGCGAACGAACAATGTTGCGCCCAAACGGTGGCAATGACAAGCGGGTCTAAGTTTTACTGGACCAGTTTGAACATTTAATTTCGCCTACGCGTCTCTCTCTTTTGTATGGGAAAAATATGAGACAGTATTGTTAGCCGGTTTAGGGAATAAGACATCCCTACTGAGACCGGGCGACGAGCCACATCACTAATTGGGAGAGGGAAATATGGTGACGTAATGCGTAATGTTTTGCTTCATCATCAGCCTGAAGAAGTCCACTGCTAGACAAAGGCCTCCCCTACACTTTTTCAGGAAGAACGATTCTGAGCCCTTTCCATCCACCGACTTTCCGCGATCTTAACAATGTCGTCGGTCCATCTGGTGGGTGGGCGCTCTACGTTTCGTCTTCCGGTTCGTAGTCGCCATTCGAGAACCTTTATTCCCCAACGGTTGTCGGTTCTTCGAGCTATATGACCTGCCCATTGCCACTTCAACTTACTAATTTTAGGAGCTATGTCGGTGACCTTGTTTCTTCTTGGTTCTTTCTATGTTTTGCTTACCTTGTTATAAAGTGAAACAGAGTTATAGCCATATATTTGGATAGTTTTCGCCGTAACAGTATGTATACGCGGGATACGAGTATAATTCTTCACTGTCGACACTCGAGTCTTGAGTCAGCTGCTGTTTTAATAAGCTAGAGGTTCCTCAAAATATTTAATTTTACAAAATAAGTCGGATTAACAGGATCAAACAAACTCCAGAATACTAAAATCTCTGTTTTAATGAGGATCTCTAAATTCGGGAACACGCCAGAGCGCTTATTGGGAGCTTCTAAAGTTAAATGGACCGGTCGTAGTTCACTATCGTATCCGATGCTTGCGATTTTAACTGTTCTAAGGGGTTTTCTTCATTATAAGATCAACAGCAGGATTAGCATGAACGCTCTAGTCAACAATTTGTTCTTATGAGTCATTTTTAATCCTGGCTGTTTTATACTGGTCCTACTCACCTTCATGTAGACGAAAAGAGATGGTAAGAGACTTGTCGGTTGTTGCTAATGAAACTGTCAACGATCTTTGAGAACAATACCATCAAAATAGTTCTGTCACTTTTTATATTTAACAAAAGAAAGAGACGAAGTACGATCTTCGGTGGAAAAAAACGTTGTTGGCGCTGATGCTAAGTGTGCTGAGTATAAAACTGACAAGCCAACTGTTTTTAGGGTTCCGTAGCCAAATGGCAAAAACGGAACCCTTATAGATTCGTCATGTCTGTCTGTCTGTCTGTCCGTCCGTATGTCACAGCCATTTTTCTCCGAAACCATAAAAGCTAGACTGATGAAACTTGGCGAGTAGATGTATTCTGTGAACCGCATTAAGATTTTTACATAAAAATAAAAATAAAACTATAAATTTCGGGGGTCCCCATACTTGAAACTGAAACTCAAAAATTTTTTTTTCATCGAACCCATACGTGTGGGGTATCTATGAATAGGTCTTTAAAAATGATGTTGAGGTTTTTAATATCGTTTTTTTCTAAAACTATAAATTTGGGGGTCCCCATACTTGAAACTGAAACTCAAAAATTTTTTTTTCATCAAACCCATACGTGTGGGGTATCTATGGATAGGTCTTCAAAAATGATGTTGAAGTTTCTAATATCGTTTTTTTCTAAACTTAATAGTTTGCGCGAGAGACACTTCCAAAGTAGAAAAAAGTTGGTCCCCCCCCCTCTAACTTCTAAAATAAGAGAATGATAAATCCAAAAAAAATATATGTTGTACATTACTATGTAAACTTCCAACGATATTTGGTTTGAACGAGATCTAGTCAGTAGTTTTTTTTTTATACGTCATAAATCGTAAACCGCAATTTACCTTTCGACGAACTACAAAAACCTTTATATTATGTTAATTGATGCTACGGAACCCTTCATGGGCGAGTCCGACTCGCACTTGGCTGCTTTTTTTCTAAACTGAATAGTTTGCGCGAGAGACACTTCCAAAGTGGAAAAAAGTTGGTCCCCCCCCCCTCTAACTTCTAAAGTACGAGAATGATAATGCTAAAAAAATATATATGTTGTACCTTACTATGTAAACTTCCAACGATATTTGGTTTGAACGAAATCTAGTCAGTAGTTTTTTTTTTATACGTCATAAACCGTAAACCGCAATTTTACCTTTCGACGAACTACAAGAACCTTATTATGTTACATCAAGTAACATAATATAAAGGTTCTTGTAGTTCGTCGTGCTACGGAACCCTTCATGGGCGAGTCCGACTCGCACTTGGCTGCTTTTTTTTATATTCAAGCACTTTTTTGCCCAGACCTTTCTAGCACCATACGAATCTTTTACATACCCTTATCAAACCGATCAGTGTGCAGTGACGATCAGTAAAACGCTGTAAAATATAGCTGTCATATTTGACATGTGCGCGAGGCTTCAATCAAACCTCATTGTGTCATGCGTATTATTGCAGCGCCATCTGTTTATTCTATTCTCTAGAACTATTTCAATCTTAAAACAAAATACCCTCATTAGTTGAATACCAGTTTGATATCAATGATTTAGATCTAACTATAAATTCTACTCGTTCCTGTGTTTACCTGACAGGCTGCATTGTTTAGCTGTTTGTCTGATAATTTATGTATTTCAAGACAGTCATGTATTATACTTACCTACAGCGATTATAGCCGAGGTTCAAACACTGCCTATTCAAACCGCATGAGAGAAAACAGCCTATGTCTTATTTAGTCTATGTCTATGTCCTAGTTTGTTATCCGGCTTGAACTTACTAATACTATGTTATAACCTAAAAAACATAACGTCTTTACAAAGTATATTATGTATTGATTAAAAACAACTAGTATTAAGATCTGACAGTGTTAAATTTACATGCATAATAAGGCAATAAAAAAAATATACTGAATACGCTGACCTAATAAATTGTTCATACTCGGCGCCAAAGAGTATAGTTAATGGAGGGGCTCGGACGATTCACACCACACGGTAAGCAGCCATCTTTGTTTTTACGTTCCGTTCACTTTTGATGTCAATGTCATTGTTATGGCGCCAAATTTAAATCGTTGTGAGTCGGCGATAGGTAGGTTTTTAAGGGTATTGGATAGAAAGGACAAGTAGGTATACTGAAGCCTTTGGCATTTGCAAAGCCTGAAGCATTTGGTTTTATTTATTATTCCCGGAGAAATTGCATGCAAGCGCTATAATTTCTGCGGAAATAATCACTACACTTTGTAAAAAGAAAAACTCTGGAGTAATAATCTGGATAATTTGATTGTCAATACACTTTAGAAATTAAAACTGAGATTTAAAACCATGAAATCAATTATAACTTGAGTTTATTTTAAAATTTCTGTTTTCGATTCGAACTCAATTTTTATTCGGCATTCACGTTTCATGATTCCAAAAATGAAAGCTTAATTCTTCGTAAAATGACCCCTAAAACAAAACCAAAGAAATGCGCAACGTATTGTAGGCCACGTTTTTGATGTGCGTGACCTGCGAGCCAATGCTTTGTTACAGGCGATGGTAACTATTAAACATCAGGTGCTCTAAACTTTTTAACGTCCGCCGTTTCTTGAAAAACAAAGTATTTGTTATCATTAAAGGAATCGACCTACATTGAAGACATTAATCAAACTAATTGACGTTGAGCTTATTTACTTTCCGTAGCCTTGATCGCCGTAAATAGGCAGTTCGGTTCGCTAAGGTACAGTGTCTCTAATATAAATTACTAGTGGCCTGTCCCGGCTTCACACGGGACGTTTATTACGCACGTTTATTTTATAAACACATAAATAACCTTATATTATTCAAGGTGAATGTAGCTTTCCAGTGGTGAAAGAATTTTTGAAATACGCACAGTAGTTTTTGAGTTTATTTATTACAAACATTCACACAATAATTTAAGTTTAAAAAACTTGAGAAACCGACTTCATTGTCAAACGGCTAAACCGATTTTAATCAAATTTGTTTGGGACAATCTGGACGTAAGAATAACCTTCCAAATAAAAAAATAATTTTATAAATCGGTTCATAAATGACGGAGGCATGCAGTTACAAACATTAAAAAAATTATTAAAAAAAAAATGGCAACACCGATTTTAATAAAATTAAAATGGGACCAATCTGGAAGCAGTACCTTTCAGATAAAAAAAAAATTTTTCAAATCGGCTCACAAATGACGAAGTTATGCGGTAACAAACATTTAAAAAAAAAAAAAAAAAAAAAAAAAACATACAACCGAATTGAGAACCTCCTCCTTTTTGATTGGAAGTCGGTTAAAAATACAAATCTTTCCTCTTCATACTTAATATTAGTACCTACCTACAGAAGTATAGATTAATAAATATTGTGGATAATCCAAACAATACTATCTAGCCCCAAATTATTTATTTATCCACATTCATTTATTTATTGCATACATGTCACTTATAAATTAAAAATAAGTATTATATTATCAGCTATCTGGTTCCCAAAGTACAAGCTCTGCATAGATTAGAGCTAAATAGTGTTGTGTGAATTGCCCACATTTTTTTTTGGCCTAAAGCTCTAGGCGATGGCGATCAGTTGAAACGCTGTCAAATATGACAGCGATATTTGAAAGCGTTTCAGGCCTTCAGATATGCGCAAGACTTAATTAAAATAAACCTTTGTAGACTTTGTTCTGTTTTCCAAACGATATTAAAATCAAGTTTTTGATCTCGAACCTAGCAACAACAGAATTATTTATTAAAATACATGCTTTATTGACGGTTTAGCTTCAGAATGATGTAAAAGCAATTCTTTGATAGAATATGCTTAGCAATTTATTGCAACATTATAAAAATAATTGGCATGTAAAACGAGAACTTTGTGTTCTTCAAAACGAATACGAAAGTCTTTGTATTTTTGTAACCAGATCGTATTTACTCTCTTTACAGCCGTAAACAAAATGTATAAAAGTACGCCCTATGTTACGCTCTACTTTTCACTATGATTGAGAGAAAATAAAATAATCCAATAAAATAAGAAATAGTTTTTCGCGCCAATGTTTTTTTTTTATTTCTTCTGTAGCCGCAACGCATCGCATGCATTCTACCTGATTCTAAGTGATCGCCGATTAGTTCCATTTTCAAAAATAAAATGTTGATCTTTTTTATGAAACAGTAATAAGTATAAGCAGAGTCTTTATTCTACTTATGACTAAATACTCTTTAGTTTTTGTTGGCTTATTGTCATTGGACAGGCAAAAATTAAAAAAACTTTTTCTCCCATAAATGAACAAATGCTACTTTTCTTCGCTCTGGTACGCCACAGTGACAACAAAAAAGTTTTGTGCCTGTACATCTAAATTTTGTTGAGTTGTGTCTTAGTTTTGGACAAAATCAAATTGCGAAAGAATTGTAAGAAATAAATAAGCAAACAAAGCCGCCAGCGTTTTACTTGTAATTATAAAAAATATAAATTATAAGAACACGGTCCGAGAAATCAGGATGTCTGCCGCGGGCCATTAGAAAACATTGCTTTTATCAAAAATAAATTAAGCTCGTGACTTTATATCCGCAGGCATGGTGCACAATATCCTCAGGTTTTTGGCTTTCAAAGTCTTCAAAAATTCGGGACTTAAAAATTATTAGATACAAACAAAAAAAAAAAGATAGGGCAGATTGTCAGAAGTCTTTTTGTGTAGGGCTCGTCCGGGGAAGTACCTACTACACGGGGCTGAAAAATATTTTTCATTGCTCATACTCTGAAAGTAGGTCTGAAGTTGCTTGAGGGGCCTAATTGAAAGTAATACTTTCAGCCCTAGGGAGAATCGCTTTCTACTGACAGCTGTCAAATTATAAAAAAAAACAAGTTCTATTTTATTCAACCATGTTCCAACTTTCTAAACTGCAAGGAGGTTGAACCAAATTCCAACTTTTTATTCAGCAAGTAGGTTGGAAACCCATTACAACGGTAAGAAGTTTAAAAACTCTAATTAGAGCGCAATGTAAAATTTAAATAACATAAAGATAGTATTAAATAAATAATATATCTTCTAAATTACTTGATTAATATATAACTTCAACTATTTATTTAAAATAACATAGATTTGAGCAAACAATTTACCATTTTTTAAATTATGAAAATGAAAATAATGGCTGAATAATGCTGGCGAGCCGTAGCCGAAGGCCCGCCAGAGAAAAAGAAAAAAAAAACCGGGAAGGCGGCAAATCAATCTTCATTTTCACAAATTTTTCATTCGTGTTTATATTTTTACTTTCCTTGTATTCGTAATGAAAAGCACAGTGTTTACCTCGGGTGAAAGTCTTTTAAGTCCCTCAAGCTCCATTGGCGCCCTCGCTAACGCTCTGGCGCCAAACCCGTCTCGGGACTCAAAAAACGTGACTTTCAACACTCGGGTAACAATGTACTATTCCTCAACCTCTCGACTTCATAAGGTTCAAGAACGTTATTTTTGGTGTAAAGATCTTCCAATTTTTTTTATACGTCCCTCATAAGCAAGGCTAAAGACCATACAACCTCGTCTTCCGTTGCGCCCCGTAAAGCTAATTAAACTAAAAGTAACACACCAAGAAGATACACCTCACGTCTAGTGATTTCACTAGCACCCACACCCTATTTATTATTGTTTTATTTATTAAATTAAAGCCAATAGGTCACCCGATGAGGTCATCGGGCACGTTCACACTGACCTTGTCGCAATTGGCCCTCAATTGAATTGAATTGTACCAATTAATAAACTAATTGTATGTTAAAGACTCGTCGAAATGAAATGTGGTTAGTGGAGACCTAGTTTAACTGTTTATTTGGGTATCAATTTGCTCAATATATTATATCCAATTTATAAAATACTTAGTAGTATTCTACTATTTTACAGAGCGTTATCTAGTCTAACATAATATTATAAAGAGGAGAATGTGTGTAATAAATTATAGTTTAAAAAACTAAAAAAAAACGCTTTTATAACTAATTGAACTAAAAAGTTAAAAATAAAACTGTAATAATCAATTGAAAATTTATATTATTGTACGAAAAGCGTGGGGGGCTTGATTTTGATTGTTGTAAATATTTTATCAATAGTTTATTATATCTGAAGTTATTATAAAAAGCACCCCACGCTTTTTGTACAATAATATAAATTTCAAATTGATTATTACAGTTTTATTTTTAACTTTTTAGTTCAATTAGTTATAAAAGCGTTTTTTTTTAGTTTTTTAAACTATAATTTATTTTTTACTTTTTTTGTTTTTCATATATTTTTTTCTTCATATTATTGCATTGTCATCGACCTTTGACAGGTGTGCAAAGTTTGAATCAAATCTGATCGTTCAAAGTAGGTTTTTTTTAATTTTTTTTTATTTCTTTTCATTTTTTTTTTATTTTTTTTTCATATTATTGCATTGTCATCGACCTTTGACAGGTGTGCAAAGTTTGAATCAAATCTGATCGTTCAAAGTGGGTTTTTAGGGTTCCGTAGCCAAATGGCAAAAACGGAACCCTTATAGATTCGTCATGTCTGTCTGTCTGTCTGTCTGTCTGTCTGTCTGTCTGTCTGTCTGTCCGACCGTGTCACAGCCATTTATTTCCGAAACCATAAGAGCTACACTGATGAAACTTGGCAAGTAGATGTATTCTGTAAACCGCATTAAGATTTTTACACAAAAATAGAAAAAAAACTATAAATTTTGGGGGTCCCCATACTTCAAACTGCAACTCAAAAAATTTTTTTTCGTCGAACCCATACGTGTGGGGTATCTATGAATAGGTCTTCAAAAATGATGTTGAGGTTTCTAATATCGTTTTTTTCTAAACTGAATAGTTTGCGCGAGAGACACTTCCAAAGTTGAAAAAAGTTGGTCCCCCCCCCTCTAACTTCTAAAATAAGGAAATGATAAAACTAAAAAAAATATATGTTGTACATTACTATGCAAACTTTCAACGATATTTGGTTTGAACGAGATCTAGCCAGTAGTTTTTTTTTATTCGTCATAAATCGTAAACCGCAATTTACCTTTCGACGAACTACAAGAACCTGTTTCCTGTTTATTTTCTGTATAGTATGTTACTTGATGCTACGGAACCCTTCATGGGCGAGTCCGACTCGCACTTGGCTGCTTTTTTTTATTTTTTTTTCATATTATTGCATTGTCATCGACCTTTGACAGGTGTGCAAAGTTTGAATCAAATCTGATCGTTCAAAGTAGGTTTTTTTTTATTTTTAGGGTTCCGTAGCCAAATGTCAAAAACGGAACCCTTATAGATTCGTCATGTCTGTCTGTCTGTCTGTCTGTCTGTCTGTCTGTCTGTCTGTCCGGCCGTGTAACAGCCATTTTTCTCCGATACCATAAGAGCTAGACTGATGAAACTTGGTGAGTAGATGTATTCTGTGAACCGCATTAAGGTTTTTACACAAAAATAGAAAAAAAACTATAAATTTTGGGGGTCCCCATACTTGAAACTGAAACTCAAAAAATTTTTTTTCATCGAACCCATACGTGTGGGGTATCTATGGATAGGTCTTCAAAAATGATGTTGAGGTTTCTAATATAGTTTTTTTCTAAACTGAATAGTTTGCGCGAGAGACACTTCCAAAGTGGAAAAAAGTTGGTCCCCCCCCCTCTAACTTCTAAAATAAGAGACTGATAAAACTAAAAGAAATATATGTTGTACATTACTATGCAAACTTCCAACGATATTTGGTTTGAACGAGATCTAGTCAGTAGTTTTTTTTTATACGTCATAAATCGTAAACCGCAATTTACCTTTCGACGAACTACAAAAACCTTTATATTATGTTAATTGATGCTACGGAACCCTTCATGGGCGAGTCCGACTCGCACTTGGCTGCTTTTTTTTATTTCTTTTTATTTTTTTTTTCATATTATTGCATTGTCATCGACCTTTGACAGGTGTGCAAAGTTTGAATAAAATCGGATCGTTCAAAGTAGGACAAAATCGAGCTCAAAGAGGTCGGTTACATACATACATACATACAGGTGAAGCTAATAAAAGCGTTATAAAAACGATTTAAAATGTTTGCTGTTTTATAGAAAACACGAACTGTAAATCACATTTTTTGGGCAGTGTGTTTACGTTTAGCCGGGGTAAGTTAAACATCTGGACTCCAATTTAAACTCTTATTTTAGCGGTAGGGAGTTTGCTACAGGCACTGACTGACACAAAATGCCATAATACCTTTTATATTTACAACCAATATCTGTCTGTCGGTTACGGTGTGTTACGGTCACGAAAAATATCGTGTAGAACCTAAAAAGCTCGAAAAACGTGTGTCGAGTGCACGAAAGCTCCCTCTCTAAGGTGCTAAAAATCCTTTCATCACACTGGTTTGAAAGAATCAGTGTCACGATAAGAAAAATGGTTACGGTCGTCATATTACTGCCGATAATTCTGGGGAAATTTAACCTCCAGTCCCACGTCAAAGTTAGTGTTTGATGCTCTGAACTTTGAGACGTACCACGTTTTCTATCAATCATTAAAGAAATCAAGCAGTTTGTTATTAATTTTATTCATGGTTTCATGGATCAAAATAACGAAGATGGCCTTCGTGTATTTTAATATAAACACATAATATATGATCAAATGAACTTCCAAGTGAAGTTCTATCATTATTATATGAATTGCTTCATTAGAATATATGATTAACACCGTAGTTTCCCTAATATACTGGGTAACAACCGCACCTTTTTTAGAGATATAAAAAACAAACATTAAAACCTATTTTCCATCTGCTCAGCCCCGTCGTAGGTACGTCAATTGCTCATTTCTTTAGAGATAGTACATAATGTAATAATTACAAAACTTTTTATGTAATGGGAGGCGCCTTGCGCCAGGGAGGGGAGGGTATCATATATTCTAATGAAGCAATTCATATAATAATGATAGAACTTCACTTGGAAGTTCATTTGATCATATATTATATTTCATTGCTTCATTATTCATATATGATTAACACCGTAGATGTTAAGAGCAGAAAGTTTTGGAATGAAATACATAGTTATTGCAATAACTATGGATTATTTATTGGTAAGTAATCACAAACAATAATCAGTTAAAGATACAGATAACAACACTGTAATTAGAATGTGATAGCTTCTTATTCAATTTAACCTGTCACAAATAATCACCAACAAACATATTGATTGATATTAGGAATAATTCAAAGTCAAAGTGTATATTATACATATTTGTACAATCACATAGTACAGGGTTGGCAATAGTAGTAAATTTTAATGCATTACAATAAACTTCCTGTATATAGGAAAACAGACGGACCGCGTGAATTCACCTTGGTCCAGGATGGTTCTCTTGTAGAAACCGAGTAAATGAGTTACACCTGTTGTATCAGCCTGCGGTCATGCGAATAGTTTCTACACTGACGCTTGCGTAGCCCGCAATCAAAGTAAACGCATGTCGTTTACCCACTGTGAGCGCCTAAAAACGCTGACATTCACAACACTACTCTCTGACAGTATTTGTTTAATCCATCACTGATATTCTGTGATGTAGATAGAAGCTGTGAGTGGACGATTCGGCGTCAACTCACTCCTTGCTTCATAAAGTTCTAAAAATTTTTAGTAAAATAATTTTAATCTGAAATAACTGTACCCGGACAGATACCCATATCAGCTTTATCGAAATATAGCAGAAATAAAACCGCTTGGTTTTCCACCAGGGGAGGATGCTTCAATAATATCTGCTTTGACTATACTAATACTATCAGGTATTAGAAGATAACAGGTTGTCAACATAAATCAGGAATAGACGTCTGGACTCAGTGGCTAGTACAAACCGCTAACAATTATTATGATTAATATTACTTTTCTCAATCTTTCTGTTTTAGGAAAGCATTTTGAAATAAGATTCAAAAACACCAAGCACTAGAGTACCTGGGACTTGTAGTAGCTCTTAATTTATAAACTTAACGCATTCGTTTGACCCGGTGCTATTTACCCATACGGGCTGACAAGGCCTAACGGTGGGAAATAATAGTGCCTTACACAATGTGTCGTCTGAAATGTTAATATAAGAAATGTGGTATCTTTCCGTAGGTTAGAGTATTATCAATGTTGTTGACAATGCAACACTGCTACCAAAGCATAAGCGAAGTGTTATATATTATTATATAGTATATATTATAATCTTTCCCGTGTATGAGATTACAGCCTTTGAAAAAAGATTGGCAAAAAGTTTTTATTGGGGCTTAAATACTAAACATCTGTAACTAAGAAGTCTTGCAATAACGGAAACCATGGTTGCGATGGCCAATAGGAAAGAATACACCAGAATAACCATTTGCCATTATAATGACTTTTTTAGAGTATTAAAAAAATCAGAAAAAAATAAAACAGTGGGAAGACGTAAAAACAGTCTGCGTGCAAGTTCATTGTAAAAATGCGTCGTCCACGGCTACCACGTCGGAGTTCTGTGTCCATGAAACATGTCTCTGGTGTACTTTGCGCTATCATGAGATGCGAGCAAGCCAATTTTTGGTAGACCGAAATATTGCACAACGTCACGAAAGACCCTATGAGAAAGTGATCGTTCCGTAACTGGTGTGAATAATCTAAAGGCGGCGTTCACGGAGTCCACGTTATAATTTATACGTATGAGGCGATAAAACCAAAGACCACTTGATCGCACCACCTTCGTGTTATCCATGCGTAGTAATATTGCGCAGTTATACCTATTTCAGGCCCAGAAAATACTGCCATTAACCCATAAGTTATTTAAATGGCATGCATTTTTATCTTTTGCAGCTTTCTATTTGCCATGGATTAAAACTAACAGACAGCTCCCCAGCCTGCGTTGAAAGCGTCAGCATAATAAACTCAAGTTCAAAAATGTTCTTACCCATATCCAATGGCCATAAAGTTGCCATCAATATTTGAGGATCACCAGAAAAAATCATCATCTAACATAATACTAGGTAGTGTAATTCTGTTTCATAATTATTCAGTAAAGCAACGAAGTTATGTCGCTCTAAAATCTTGGTATATATTATGAACTTAGCTGCGGGGCACGTGGCGACATAAAACTCTGATAGCTCCGAGCGCACTCGCAAATAGAACGTGAAGGTCATTTAGAAAACTTTGCAACCAACTCTGCATTTAAAGCCTCATCTGATTTTATCAAGGAGAAAAAATAAGTATCGTTTTAATCTTCGAATTCAGCGTCCAGGTTCTTGAGGCGTTTATTTGATCATAACGCAATTGAAGACGAAACCGCAACAACATAGTATAATTTTCAATATGTATTTCGTTGAATAGTTCATACATTTATCGTACGCATCGCTTACGCGAAATGGCATCTAATGTTGATGGAAAACCGTGATAACTCGGATAAGTAAAGACTTCCCGCATGATTTTAGTGAACATAAGTGCAACAGAAATCCCAAATGATAATACTTAAGGAGTAAGTAGGTACGTATTTTAGCCGAGTTATAAGGCTGATCCATCAAAAAACTGCATAGTAGTAGGATGCACCCTTTAAGCCGAAGGTGGCTAGGTATTACCTTGTACTACCTTGCCTGCTGTACGGCAGTAAGCTTCCATTTTAAAATGCTCGATCTAGATGTATTTGTTCATGGGTGGTAAATTTAGTTTAAAACCCTTGTCACCGAATAGGCTTTGAATGGAATGAGGAATATCTCTGATTATGAATTTGTCACGTGACACAGATAAAAGTCACCAGTGTCATGTCTATGCTTTCCTCAAGAAAACTTGTTCTGAGGAATTGATGATTGACAAACAACGGTTCGGAATGGAATATAGCAACCATTTTGATCAAATCAAGTACAAACTATTGTTTGTTACTTAAAACCAACAATCATAAAAGTGTGGAGATAAGTCTACTTGCATGTACCTGCGTCCATGATGACCTTGTGCCTGGGCACGGGTCTTGACACACCACACTGTTGTGTAGAGGCAGGAAGCTCCTGATGTCATCAGTGGTCATCTGCTGTAACCTCCTCGCCCCCTCCCTTTTTTGCCGGATGTCAAGGAGGCGCATTCCAGTTTCACTGGTAGGAAGTTGATCAAGTAATGGTCAATGGAGCAGTGGGCTCTTGTGGCTTAGCAGGTTTCTTTGGATAGCGTTGAACCAAACAATAAACCATCTCGTTCGGGCGTCGCTGATCATAAATATTATTATCATTTCATTTAAAATTTATTTATCAAAGTATGGAGTGACGAGCCTTATTCAACTTTGCGTGGTTTAGTAATGCGAATGACACAACAAACGGCATCCATTGCCGAGATATTTCATGGAACATGTTATCGCCCTTGAGCAGCAAGTCTCTTGCTGACGGCAGTGACCCGAACCAAGTTATTGCTGGAAAAGAACTAGCGTTAAGCATTTTATCACGACTCGAACCATCAGTACTACGGCTGAAAATTCCCGCATTTAACTTTGATGATTGTAACAACCAACAACAAATTATCCAGTACTAAGCAGTCTTTTAGTAACTTGTCCTTATTTTCTCTAGGATTCCTAGTGTAAAAAATGCCACAAATATGGACTGCGGACTCGTGGACTTACACCTGATTGTCACATGTCTCGTGGTCACGCAACATTGCAAAGGATCGTACTTGACAACTTGTCAAGTATGTTTATGCCTAAGTCAGGTGATTCGGACGTAGATTCACTACAAGCGAAGAGTAGTTCGGGGTCCAGACCAGATTATGTGCTGGCAATTTGATCTACATAACAGAACAGCACCATTCAGGGTAAAGGCCGGTTGACTCCGGCCGAAATGGTTTCAGATGCAGTCGGTGCTGGCTTTGATATAGTTATAGTCACTGTCCTTAGTTATTTCATGATCCTCGTTCCCAAAATTACATTTTGCAAAATGAGGTTGTGAGGAATAGAAAAAGTAGGTAAGTACTTACTACTACCTAGGTACCTGAGTACCTTAAGTTCGCAGAGGAACATTACAACTATTTTAGATTGTATGTATTTTCTGCTTAGGTCATCGTTGGAGACTCGCAGTCAACCCCGATGCCATGGTTGGTCATATATTTATTTTTTATTTTGATTTGGCAAATGTCAACGTTAGAGACCCGCAGTCAATCCCAGAGCATTCCAAATCAGTTTTACCAACCTTCATCATTTTGATGATGAATCAATCCAAGAAATAATTCTTCGTTTTCTTGCATAATTTTTCTATTTGACACTGCACACCTTTTTTGGCATATTGCTCAGAAGGTGCGTGCGATAGTTACCGCGCACAAAAAAGGAATGAGCAATTGACGTACCTACGACGGGGCTGAGCAGATGGAAAATAGGTTTTAATGTTTGTTTTTTATATCTCTAAAAAAGGTGCGGTTGTTACCCAGTATATTAGGGAAACTACGGTGTTAATCATATATGAATAATGAAGCAATGAAATATAATTATACGAGAGTGCTATTTAGTGCCGGTAAATAAAATATCCATCAAACGGAAGGATTAGTGTTTCACAAAGGTAAAAGCTACTTCACCGCTATTTTTATTGTGTAGAAAGATCATCAAAAAAAAAGCGGCCAAGTGCGAGTTGGCGCGGCGTCGCCCATGATGGGTTCCGTAGCAACAAGTAACATAATATAAAAGTTCTTGTAGTTCGTCGAAAGGTAAATTGTGGTTTACGATTTATGACTTATAAAAAAACTGCTTACTAGATCGCGTTCAAACCAAATATCGTTGAAAGTTTGCATAGTAATGTACAACATATATTTTTTTAAGTTTTTTCTTTGTCTTATTTTAGAAGTTAGAGGGGGGGGGGGACCAACTTTTTTCCACTTTGGAAGTGTCTCTCGCGCAAACTATTAAGTTTAGAAAAAAACTATATTAGAAACCTCAACATCATTTTTGAAGACCTATCAATAAATATCCCTAACGTATGGGTTCGATGAAAAAAAAATTTTTGAGTTTCAGTTTCAAGCATGGGACCCCCAAAATTTATAGTTTTAGAAAAAAACGATATTAGAAACCTCAACATAATTTTTGAAGACCTATCCATAAATACCCCACACGTATGGGTTCGATGAAATAAAAATTTTGAGTTTCAGTTTCAAGTATGGGGACCCCCAAAATTTATAGTTTTTTTTCTATTTTTGTGTAAAAACCTTATTGCGGTTCACAGAATACATCTACTCACCAAGTTTCATCAGTCTAGCTTTTATGTTTTCGGAGAAAAATGGCTGTGACACGGCCGGACAGACAGACAGACAGACAGACATGACGATTCGTATAAGGGTTCCGTTTTTGCCATTTGGCTACGGAACCCTAAAAAACGATAGGAACCAAGCCGTAGTTTGTTGCCTGTTCTTCTAGGTTGTCTTGTTGGTCTGTCTGTTCTTGGTCGCGTGGAACTGGCACCTAGACTCACCTACTCGTAGCTTTAAGACGTTTCAAAGTGATCCTTGCGATCCTGCTAACTAAATACACTTGTGATTTTGTTTTTTTTTTATTTTGATGAACTGCTGAGTCTTAGTGATAGGATCCCTTAATAAAAACACCACCAACTACCCAATTTTGAGTTCATAATATTATTATTTATTATTATTGGCCAGTATAATTTCCTCCACTTTTAAAATCATCCTTTCACAAAAATAATAGTCGACCCGTTAATTACTGGGTGTAAAAATTACACCCAGTAATGGTGTAAATTGAGGTAGTTTAACAAAATTGCCAAAATATCCGTAACTATTAAAACTAATAAAAACACTGTGGAATTTATTTTGTGTTCATATCATAATATTGGCGACAGGACGGTAATTTTTAAGTGGAGTTGGGTAGGATACCTGGCTAGCCGTGGTGGGTCCGGTTAATGTTAGGCCAGTTAATGTACACCGAGTTAAAATGAATTCACTTTTTCCAACTGTGAAATTGTTTAGATCTATGTACAAACACTCTATAGCAGATCAATATTACGATCTACCTATCAACTTTTTTTATCTAGCGATGGATAATTTGTCATAAGCCTATATAATGAGGACAGCCCCAAAACACATTTTCTGTCACTGTGGCGGTTTCGATCAGTCGGTCGCCTAGACAACATTTTGAAGCTTCCCCACGGGCTCAGAAATATATTGTTTTTGGGGCTCGGTTTTACGTAACGTCTTTTTTTGTGTAAATAAAATAATTTGATTTAAATTTGAATTTGATAATGAAGATCATAATTTACGTCGCTTTTAATATCCAGCCTACACAAAGAACATAATTTATAAACGTAGCCAGTAGGCCTACCATGAGCTCTGTCTGGCTCTGTCTGTTCTGGTTTTGAGTCTGTGTGAGTGTTGACTAAATAAATCCTACGTCAAAATGTCACACACACAGTATAATGCACTGGTGAGCACTCACGCAGACTCCAAACTAGAGCCAGACAGAGCTCATGGTAAGCCTACTGGTTTATGATTTTCTTTTCTTTACGATGGTATTAAAGGCTTTGACGCCGTCAGAAGGAATTATTAATACTAACAGAGTGCCGCGTGACTTTGTTTGCTTTTTACAATATTCAATCCCCACTCGTCTAAGGGGGAGATATTCGGGGTAGCTTAGGGTTGAACTGACACATAAACTCACCTAGTTAGACTGAATAAAGAAATTTTGAATTTTAATTACAGAAATTCCATTCTTAAGTACCCTTGTGCAAGCTATGTTCTAGCTATTTATGCAGCAAGAGTTACGAACTAAGAACTGTATGACAGAACTTTTTTACAACCCGGCTATGAACAAGAACTAATTGACAGAACTTTTTTATTAAAAAAAAAAATCCTTCTACGTAGCTGGTTACAAATCCTGGTTACGCACAAGCACTAAATGGACAAATAAAATATACCCGTTAAGCGTTAAATCTACGACAAACGGTTAGAAGATCTTCCATTTTTTTCAAGTTTTTGTTTTTAAAAGCTTTCAGGCATATTATTAAAATAAATATTATAGACAATTCACACAACACTATCTAGCCCCAAACTAAGCAGAGCTTGTACTATGGGAACCATATGGCTGATATAATACTTATATACATTTTTTTTGTAAATACATATTTAGAATACAATATAACACCCAGACAGAGAACAAACATCTGTGTTCACCACACAAACATTTGTTCTCGGTGGGGATCGAACCCATGACCTACGGCTCATAAGGCAGAGCTACTACCAACTGAGCTGAGAGGCCAGTACTAAAGGCGATCAGTAAATAATGTCATATATCGCTGTAATTTTTGACAGTGTCTCACGGATCACCATCGCAAATCACTAAGATGGCGCAAGGTTTTATCGGTAAACAGAATTTGTCGGTCAAATGGGGCTTTTTATTACTTCAGAGTCGGCAAACAAGGGCAAATAACATTGGCAGTTAAAACCGCGCCAATAAAGAAACTAATTCGTTTCTCAGTACTGGTTAAGGTAATCACTGCTATCGGCCATCTTGTTCCGTTACTTTTTCTTTACTTCTTCTTCTTATAGTGTAATTAATAGTGTAGTTTTTATATAACAAAGTAGATAAACAAGCTGACAGCCCCTGATAGAAAGTTACCGTAGCCTATGGACGCCTGCAATACCGGAGGCATCACAAGCGCGTTGCCAATCCTTTAAAACTTTAACACGCCCTTTTTGAAGAAACCCATGCTATAGTCCTCAGCAGCGAGATTATTCCACAGCCTGAGTGTTAACCTGAGTAAAGTGAAAGAAATTTAAGCGAACAAAGTGGCTATTCTTTCGTGTACTTGACACTTTTTATCGAACTTTTCAGGTTCTACTTAAAGGGCATTTTTTTACAGACAATATAGCTGATGGAGCAAGCATATGGCCCACCGGATGTTAAGTGGTAACCATCGGTTATAGTAAAGCATTGCCACGTATCACGCACGTCAGGAACGAGCCCTAAGATGTACTGCCCTGCGCCCATCAACTTGAGGCGTACAGATGTTTAAGCCGATCTCGCCCGACACCCTCAAACCGAAACACAGCAATACTGTTTCACGGCAGGAATAGGCATGGTGGTAGTACTTCCCCGGACGAGCCCTTCACAAAGAGCTTCTACTACTCTACTACTACATTTTCACCGTTTTAGAGAACAGTCGTAGTCTGCATAATTTTTTGAGAGAAAAACGCATTAAAAACTCATTTGTATATACTGGGTTTGAACTCGCGACCTTAGGATTGGAAGGCGGGGCCTATACCACCAGACCACAGTGCTCTACAATTTTCTCGACGAAAATTGTATAATACCTACGTCTACCTTTCCCTAATTGACGTTTCCAAATCATGATGAAACGTTGGCTCGTAATGGAAAATTGGTTACATTTCGTGACCGTAATGCCGTTACCGAAGCAATTTTCAACCTCACGAATGAAATGAATTGAATTTTAATTTGCGCCGCCATTTTTTGCAATATCGCCACATTTGAATTATGTACCTAATGGGGTAATTTATAACTTTTCGTATCATGTTGGGTAAACATATTTTATTTTCATCATCATCATCATCAACCTGTCCACTGCTGGATGTAGGTCTCTCCCAAGACGCGCCACTGAGCCCGGTCTTCGGCTCTTCTCCTCCAGTGCTTACTACATTTCTTAGATTGTCGCCCCACCTTGCCGGAGGGCGTCCTACACTACGCTTACCTAAACGCGGTCTCCACTCTAGTACCTATTCGTTTGCCCCAACGATTGTCTGTTCTACGACAAACATGACCGGCCCACTGCCACTTCAGCTTACTAATCCTTAAAGCGAACAGAAAAAAACGGAGTATATTTTTGAGGTTCAACAAAATGGGTACTAATACTTTTTTTTTTTTATTAGCAGAAAATAAAATCCGAAAACGTTTTTTGCTATAATTAATAAAAGAGAAAATCGCGCTTGGTTTTTATCGGAAAAAATAGGCGTGTTTTAGGTACGGGGTTCGAAAATTATTTCAGTTTCAAAAAATTTAAAAGAACCAGTAATACTATAAGACAATACAAGTTTAAAAAATACTTGTGTAGCCGACTTCATGGCTGAACGGCTGAACCGATTTTGATAGAGTTTCTATGGGATCAATAAAAAAAAATACCTTTCAGAATATTTGAATCGGATCATAAATAACGAAATAACTTGATAAATCGAATTGAGAATCTCCTTCTTTTTATTGAAGTCGGCTCAAAAAGCATAAAAAATACATACCGTCCCTTTTATTTATAACAAAAACGATTAAACAGACCATAACTCAAAATAAATTTCCAAGAACACAGATTCCATTTTAAAAGTCCTTCAGGAAATGAAGGTTTCGTAATGTCAAGTTGTAACAACGGTAATGTCATGTGTCGTACCTCTTTGGATGAATAGTACGCAACCCTTTGTTTCCAGCAGCCAGCTGGTCCGCGGGGAAATCGAGTAATTTCCTTTCTAGCTTTAAGACTGGATTGGACCAACAGAAAGTAAATTATCATAGTAAGGTTTGGTCTGTCTGGCTCTGTCTCTGGCTCTGCCATAACCATAACCATAACCATATGAAGCTCATGGTATTGAGCCTGTGTGTGTGCTCACCAGTGCTTTATACTATATATATGTGTGACGTTTTGACGTAGGATTTATTTAGACAACACTCACACGGACTCAAAACCGGACCAAAGACAGTGCCAGACAGAGCTCATGGTAGGCCTACTGAATGAGGGGTTTTTGGTTCCAAGATTCGTTCCACTGAGTTTGATTGATTGGGACCGCGCCGAAGCTTCATTAAGGCGGAGACAACCGTCGATGTATTGCTCGCATATTTAGACCCCTTTAAAATAGGAAATCACAGAACTTATATATGAAATTAAATTAGCTCTGACATTAGGTACTTCATTATTTTGTATTTTATCGACATGTAATGAATTAATGAACTCCAGTCTGCCCGCGACCACGGCTGTTGCAACACGGTTGAAACGTCGGGAAATAGTAAAGGTATTCTGTAATTTTTTTTTTCTAAGCTGTCATGTTCCTATATTTGAACACATAAAGTCCTTAAATTTCTAGCTTTAAGTAAGCAATTTAAAATTAAAGCTATGCATGTCGGTCTCCGACGAAATATGTGGTACTAACTACATATTTAACTACATTATTAATAAGAAAAATATTCAATATTGATCATACTTCAAGTAAATAGATACATTTCATTGCAAATAAATACATTTCATTTCATTTCACAGTTTTTTGACATGACAACGTCTTATAATTCGATGGAGCCGGCTGCACGCACGTAAATACATGACTCATGCGGCGTTACCTCGCTCTGAAGCGTTTTTTTTCGGGATAAAATGTGTGAAGTGCAAGCGAGAGCGCGGAACGGGCGACAAAGAGGCAAAATAGGCCTCCGCGTTCGACATCTGTCTCTCTCCTACTTGAGTGAGCGATGCGTCCGTGTGGACAGCTGTATGACGTCACGTTCAACTATCGTCAGTAAACCGACTTTACAAACAACCGTTTTTTTTTGTATGATCCTTTTCCAAAACAATTTTTAATTTTGACTTTGGTACGTTAGAGGGACGAACTCTTTCACAAGGACCCTCTACTAATAAGAAAGAAGAATAACTGCAGGGGTAGACTTGACATCCGTAAATGATGACGTCATTAACATTTTTAAGCGTGGCGTGTTTATGACGGCATATTTTGCGCGCAATACCCTTACGAGCCTTTTTGATAAAAACCGGCCAAGTGCGAGTCGAACGCGCACGAAGGGTTCCGCACCATCTACAAGGTGTATCTAAATATGTGTACTATGCGAAGGTGGGGGGTTTCAGACCACAATGGTGATCAGTTGTGGAGGGGAGATAATGAAAAATTCCTTTTTTCAGTTTCCCATACAAAAATATTTAATTTCATAATGCCTAAATAAATTGACAACCCTATCCTTGTAACCCCTTGACCCCTTGACCTACTACCTCTGTAGGTTTACTACTACTACCTACTACCTCTGTAGCTGAGTTTAGGGTTGTCACTTTGTATAAAGTCAGCTGTTAATGTTGAAACTTCGTTGCAGTTTTTTTCAGAGATACCAATCGAAGTTCGAAAAGTCGTTGAACAAAAGTTGTTCCCCGGGGGGTGGAAATTCACCCCCCTTCAGGATAGTACACATATTTTGATACACGTTGTATAAAAAATGTGGCTGTTGCACGGGAGCCCTTAAATATTTATTTTAATTAGTTTTTTTAGTAAGTATTAGTTTTTACTATAGCGGCAAAAAATAACATATAAATTTTCATTCAAAGTAAATGAAAAAATATGAAGTTTTGTTTAAGTAAAGAAACTACAGATTATGAAGACCTCTAGTTAGTTTAAATATAAACGGTAGCTCATAGCTCCTTAATCCGCCCAAGCGGTTACGAGAGGCGGGCGTCTTTTATAACTATCCACCGTTATATGGCGGCAAACATAAAATTCCGAATTTTCGGAATGTATTTTTTGCGAGACGCTTGACACGTGTTGCTCAAACTTTTACAGGTTCTACGACATGCCGGTATCCTCACGATGTTTTCCTTAACCGTTTTGAGAGTACTGGCATAGTGCACATACATTTTTCGACAGAAAAACTCATTGGTACACGACAGGATTTTAACTCACGACGTGACGTTAGGATCGGAAGGCGGGGCTACCACCGTTCAGTTCGCTACCACCATTAATGGCCCGAACACACCTAGTTCGCTGGCGGTAGCAATCAGTGAAACGGTGTCAAATATCGCTGTCAGATTTGAGATTTGACAGCGAATATTTGACAGCGTTTCACTGTTCGCTACCGCCAGCGAACTAGGTGTGTTCGAGCCTTCTGTGGTAACAACGTAACATTGAAAACCACGCCTTAATAAAAAAAAAAAGCAGCCAAGCGCGAGTCGGACTCGCCCATGAAGGGTTCCGTAGCATCAAGTAACATAATATAATGGTTTTTGTAGTTCGTTGAAAGGTAAATTGCGGTTTACGATTTATGACGTATAAAAAAAAAACTACTGACTAAATCTCGTTCAAACCAAATATCGTTGAAAGTTTCCATAGTAATGTACAACATATATTTTTTTTAGCTTTATCAGTCACTTATTTTAGAAGTTAGAGGGGGTGGGACCAACTTTTTTCCACTTTGGAAGTGTCTCTCGCGCAAACTATACAGTTTAGAAAAAAACGATGTTAAAAACCTCAACATCATTTTTGAAGACCTATTCATAGATACCCCACACGTATGGGTTAGATGAAAAAAAAATTTTTGAGTTTCAGTTTCAAGTATGGGGACCCCCAAAATTTATAGGTTTTTTTCTATTTTTGTGTTAAAATCTTAATGCGGTTCACAGAATACATCTACTCACTAAGTTTCATCAGTCTAGCTCTTATGGTTTCGGAGAAAAATGGCTGTGACATACGGACGGACGGACAGACAGACAGACAGACAGACAGACAGACAGACAGACATGACGAATCTATAAGGGTTCCGTTTTTGCCATTTGGCTACGGAACCCTAAAAACAAGTTCATTCTACATTTATTCAGCGATAAAATTGCAGACTATCAAGTAACTCTAAGCCATTCTGAAATTAGCTTGGAGGTTCTCCAAGTGGCGAGTTATTTGAAACTTGTTGGAACAGCTTTGCACAATTACCAGCTTGCCCTGGCTTTGGCTGAGGGTTAAAATGTGTTATTTTTGCAAGGTTGTTTTTGCACCTTCGACCGCATCATTTCGACCGCATCATCACTTAACAGCAGGTGAGATTGCGATCAAACGCAAGCCTTATCATATTTTTCCTGCCCTTATCCCACGCTGCGTGGGATCACCACAACAGGTTTTCTTCTTCCACTAACCTCAGTGTTCACTTGTCATCTCAGTGCTCACTCCTTTCCTGCTCATGTCAGCCTTCACGCAGTCCATCCATTTTCTCTTTGGTCTACCTTTTCTTTCTACTATCCACATCCATATCCAACACTTTCCTCGTAATATGACCCTCATTCCTCCGCATGGCATGCCCATACCATGCTAACCTATTACTTCTCATCTTTGTCCGTCCCCGGCGCCACTTTCAGACGCAAAGTTTATAATAAGTAAAAAAAAGTTGCCGAAATAGATGGCTCTCAGCAATAAGTTCGCTCTTTGTTTTACCTAATAATGTATCTTTCAATCATACATCTTGTTTCCGTGTGGTGAAAAATATAGAGTAAATGCTTATTCAGTTCTATTTAGACTTTTGTGTTTATTTTATGTCCAGGAAGATTTTTTATACAATAAAGTGAAAATCAATGCTTCTTAATATTTTTTTTACAATTAGCTGATGGAACATTCTTATAGTCCACCTAATGTTAAGTGGCAACCATCGATTTTCCAAGACCAAGACCAAGAATTGCCTTGTAGGGCACGCACGTCGCAGGAACGGGTCCTACGATGCACTGCCCTGCGTTCATCAACTTGAGTCATACGTTCAGTCAGTCTCACGTGCCAGTAATTTCACCGGCACCCACACCCTTCAACCCTAGACACAGCAATGCTGCTTCACGGCAGAAATAGGCATGGTGGTAGTACTTCCCCGGACGAGCCACACACAAAGAGCTCTACTACTACAAATAATGAGAAAAACAGCGTCTAAGCAATCATCATCTGCATTAGGTTAACGGCGCAAATTGGACGTCATCTGCCTAACGACCGTCAAGTTAAACGAACGAGATAAAAATAACAAGTGGACAAGTACGAGTTTTCGGAACGCTGGGGGTTCCGGACTTACAGCCATACTTATAAGCGCAGTTTAAATTAAATCATTGCTTACACGAAGAATTGGGATGTTGGAACCAGAAGGCCTACCATGAGCTCTGTCTGGCTCTTTCTCTGGTTCTGGTTTTGAGTCTTTGTGAGTGCTCACCAGTGCATTATTGGGTGCCTTATTAGCCATAGCATGTGAGTTTTAAAAGTGTTTATATATCAAATTAGTAATAAGTACCTACTCTACCGTTTGAAACAAATGGCTTATTTTTTTTACACAAATAATTAACAATTAAAAAAATCCTTACACATTTTTTTAACGCAATTACCTGATGGAACAAACATACGGCCCTCCTAATGTAAGCGGTAACCATCGCCTATAAAAAGTATTACCTCGTAGGGCACGCAAGTCAGGAACGTGCCCTACCATCCACTTGAGTCAATCAACTTGAGGCATACAGATGTTCAGGCTCACGTGCCAGTAATTTTACCGTAAACACAGCAATGCTGCGTCACGGCAGAAAAAGGCATGGTGGTAGTACTTCCCCGGACGAGCCCAACACAAAGAGCTCTACTACTACATAAGTTTATGGACAGACATATTCTACATGAACTTCCAGTGTAGGATGTGGTGTGAACCAATATTTGCCGTTCCCAGCCAGTTGTAACTAGTTTTTAGTTTATAACTGGCCGCAACTATTACCGACTATTCTCTGCGTCTATGGACATGTTACTTGCAACTTTGACAATTTAGTTTGAGTGTTATCAGCTAGCAATTGTGTAATTCTGTTGCAAACGAAAGTTTGATACTAAAATCGGTTGTCTGTAAAGTCGGTTTACTGACGATAGTTGAACGTGACAACGTCATACAGCTGTCCACGCGGACGCATTGCTCACTCAAGTAGGAGAGAGACAGATGTCGAACGCTGCCGAACGCGGAGCCCGTGCGTGCCTCTTTGTCACTCGTTCCGCGCTCTCGCTTGCACTTCAAGCCTTAAGTGGAACGCCTCAGAGCGAGGTAACGCCGCATGAGTCATGTTTTTTGGTGCATGCAGCCGGCTCTATCAAGTTATAAGACGTTGTCACGTCAAAAAAGTAAAAAACATGAAGATTCAGTTCAGTTCTACATCTAAGATTTGTTTTCATTTATTTTAAATATATGAAAGCTTTTCTTATGTAGAAACTAAGTAAAATAGAGATCAATTGCTTATTCTACCAATTTTTTTTAGCATCTTCACCTCAAGAAGTTTTTGTATGCCTTTATCATTTTATTCCAACTACTTCAGCATTTTTTAGACATAATTATATGCTGATATATTTTTAAATTTAGGTTCCAGCAAAGTCTAAACAAATATAATACTGCCATTTGATTTTCATCGAGATGGTTTGGACGTACGTAAGGAACCCTAATAAAATGTCATTTTCCACTGACAAGGTTTTAAACGTTTAAGTTAAGGAACCCTAATAAAATAAATGGCACAGCAATCTGAAAAACGTAACGAGTTTACAAAATGAACAAGAAATAAGATAAGCTGACGACAGTTATTCCTTATTATTGGACATGCCTCTGACTATCCCTTCTTCTTTTTCTTATCGTGTCACTGACCCTTTCGAACCAAGTGTGGTGAAAAGATTTTAAGTGCGCCTCAACGAGGCTCCTTTCGTGCACTTGACACATATTTTCGAACTTTTAGGTTCTACGACATGCCGGTTTCCACACGATGTTTTCCTTCACTGTTTTAGAGCACTGGCATAGTGTACATGCATTTTTGGGCAGAAAATATAATTGGTACACGACTGGATATGAACCCACGACCTTAGGATCGGAAGGCGGTGCCGCTACCACTAGGCCACCAGCGCTCTCTAGTGAGTCTGAGTATCCCTTAGATATCCTCAAACTTGACTACCAAAATATTTGAGACTCGACATTGTTAAGATCGCGGGAATGTATGTCCACTATGTCAGTACTCCCAAACGGTGAAGAAAAACATCGGGAAGAATCCGGCATGTCATAGAATCTAAAAAGTTCGATAAAACCCTTAAGTGCGCCTACACTTTAAATCCTTTCACCACACTGGTTTGGAAGAACTTGAGACACGGTAAGAAGAAAAAGCGAAAAAAGAGGGCTCAGAATGGTTTTTCCAGGAAACGGGTAGTGGGGATGGATATGTCCAGCAGTGGACCTCTTTAGGCTGATGATGATTATGATAGAAGGTATTAAAAGAATCTGTAGGAACCCAGCTTTAAGTTTGTTTCAGATTAGTGTAAAATGTTTCAAAGTGATCCCTGTGATTCAATTTAAAATGTCCTTTGTCAACAATAGCATTATCCAAAATGCTACTGTTGAAATATTATTAAAATTTGATATTTTTTTGAACATTGTTATTGGCATTACCGCTCAACATCTGTAGGGCTACCACGAGCTCCATATGGTTATGGTTATGGCTGTCAAAATTGTGTCAACCGTGTCAACACATTTAAACCCAAGAAGAAAATGAATGTGTGGGTCAGCATATCTATACACAATTTGACAGCCATAGCCATAACCATATGGAGCTCGTGGTAGCCCTGCTGGTAAGACATCCACTTGTGCCATAGTGTTTTCCATAAAAAGATCCAAAATAATATAATGCTATTTTAACATTAAATGGACACCGGAATTCGAACCCCAACCCCCAACCCAATTAATTTACTCCACAAACCTAATTCCTATAACAGACAAAATTCACAGAAACGTCATCAGGATTCAAATCCTTGGTTAATTAAATAACTTAATCCAAGTTACTGATTAATTAACAGTTTCAACTACCCTTGTCCCGAATCAGAAGCCTTAGTGGATAGATCAAAGTGGGGTTGATAGGGTTAGTTCGAAAACATTTCCTTAATTTCATTTGTAATCTTATAGAACTACTTGATTCGGAACCCTACTTATAATATAACAATGTCGTCGGTCCATCTGGTGGGTGGGCGCCATAAGTTTCGTCTTCCAGGTCGTGGTCGCCATTCGAGCACCTTTGTTCCGCAACGGTTGTCGGTTCTTCGAGCTATATGACCTGCCCATTGCCACTTCAACTGACTAATTCTAAGAGCTATGTCGGTGACCTTGGTTCTTCTACGGATATCCTCATTTCTGATTCTATCACGTAGTGAAACTCCCAGCATAGCTCTCTCCATAGCTCGTTGCGCGACTTTGAGCTTGTGCACGAGGCCAATAGTTAGCGACCACGTCCCCATCGTTAGAGCTTCCACGTCGTTAGATGCCTACTTATAAGATACACTATTTATATAAAATAATTATAAGTTTAAAAAGCAGCCAAGTGCGAGTCGGACTCGCCCATGAAGGGTTCCGTAGCATCAAATAACATAATATAAAGGTTTTTGTAGTTCGTCGAAAGGTAAATTGTGGTTTACGATTTATGACGTATAAAAAAAACTACTGACTAGATCTCTTTCAAACCAAATATCGTTGGAAGTTTGCATAGTAATGTACAACATACATTTTTTTTAGTTTTATCATTCTCTTATTTTAGAAGTTAGAGGGGGGGGACCAACTTTTTTCCACTTTGGAAGTGTCTCTCGTGCAAACTATTAAGTTTAGAAAAAAACGATGTTAGAAACCTCAACATCATTTTTGAAGACCTATCCATAGATACTCCACACGTATGTGTTTGATGAAAAAAAAAATTTTGAGTTTCAGTTTCAAGTATGGGGACCCCCAAAATTTATAGTTTTTTTTCTATTTTTGTGTAAAAACCTTAATGCGGTTTACAGAATACATCTACTCACCAAGTTTCATCAGTCTAGCTTTTATGGTTTCGGAGAAAAATGGCTGTGACACGCCCGGACAGACAGACAGACAGACAGACAGACATGACGAATCTATAAGGGTTCCGTTTTTGCCATTTGGCTACGGAACCCTAAAAACTTGAGAAACCGACTTCATTGTCAAACGGCTAAACCGATTTTAATCAAATTTGTTTGGGACAATTTGGACGTAAGAATAACCTTCCAAATAAAAAAATAATTTTCTAAATCGGTTCATAAATGACGGGGGCATGCAGTTACAAACATTAAAAAAAAATATAAAAAAAAAATGGCAACACCGATTTTAACAAAATTAAAGTGGGACCAATCTGGAAGTACCTTTCAGATAAAAAATATTTTTTCAAATCGGCTCACAAATGACGAAGTTATGCGGTAACAAACATTAAAAAAAATACAACTGAATTGAGAACCTTACCTTACGCAACATCTACAAAAATACAGGATCTACTGAGAACAGAGAAGGGTCCGAGAGAGCGTTAAATATTGATGCTAAAAGCATTTTTGCTTTTAAGCTACGAGTGGCCTAGCTTCCACGTCAATTGGCTCTTATTATGGGCAAAGTTACGCGATAATAAACATGAAAAAAAACTTCCGAATTGAGAACTTCCTCCTTATTTGTTTGAAGTAGGTTAAAACGTCCTCAAAAGGTGACCACGAACGAAGGCAATACAGCACCTACCACATTTGTGCGGCAGGTTTTATATTTTTTTTATTTATTTATTTATTTCTCTCACCTAGACTAAGGACAAGGATAAAATTAGGTCTATAACATTAGGCATATAGAAGCCAGAGAAGTAATATAATCCCCCTTCCTAGGCTCCCTTTATTTATTTTGCGCACTAAGTACTTGATAAGAACGTCAAAATTACACAAGGTTAACTAGAAGAGAATGCTCTCTAGCATTAAGTTCGCCTAAGTACGATGCAATTTTTGTATAGGTGCAATAAATAATTTAATAAGAGTGAACCTTCAGGCTGATGATGATAATGATTCAAGTTCAAGATTATTTTACGTTAACATCACAAAAAGGTCACAGCCAATTTCAAAATATTTCATCCCCTATGAGTTGTCGGGGGAGTTTTGGACTCATAATAAAATATTGAAGATTTGAGATTGTCAAGCAAAGGTCCGTAATATTAAGTAGGGTTCTTTATCTAGGGGTAAATTTATGTACGATTTATGTAGAGATAAAATACCGTTTAATGGATTGTGGAATCGGGCAGTATATTTTAAGGGTATAAAACTTTAGTGGGGATTCAAAAGGACATTTTGGCATTTTTGGAGATATAAAATCACTGAATAGAATAATCGCGCCATTTTGGAGGATAACATGAAGGTTTCAAAAAGTTTATGATTATTATTCCAAAAAGTTTTCAAACCATGAATTATCTGCATAACGCTAATAAACACAAAAAAAAACGAAAACGGTCAGTTTGTTTTGAGAACTCAAACTCAAACTAAAAAATATATATGATGTACCTACATTACTATGTAAACTTCCAACGATATTTGGTTTGAACGTGATTCAATTATTAGTTTTTTTTAATACGTCATTAATCGTAAACCGCAAAGTACCTATCGACGATCTACTAGAACTTCTATATTATATTACTTACTGCTACGGAACCCTTCATGGGCGAGTCCGACTCGCACTTGGCCGCTTTTTTTTCTGACATATGAATAAGTTCAACACGACGTCGGAAGTCCATTAGGACCGATTTAGTATGTACCTGACCTATGACGTCATGTTTAAGATGCCTTTGATATCGGAAGTGTGAAATCGACCCTTGACGGAAAATAAATGTTCTACCTTTTTTAACCGACTTCCAATCAAAAAGGAGGAGGTTCTCAATTCGGTTGTATGTTTTTTTTTTATTTTTTTTATTTTTTTTTTTATTTTTTTTTTTTATGTTTGTTACCGCATAACTTCGTCATTTGTGAGCCGATTTGAAAAATTATTTTTTTATCTTAAAGGTACTGCTTCCAGATTGGTCCCATTTTAATTTTATTAAAATCGGTGTTGCCATTTTTTTTTTAATATTTTTTTTAATGTTTGTAACTGCATGCCTCCGTCATTTATGAACCGATTTAGAAAATTATTTTTTTTATTTGGAAGGTTATTCTTACGTCCAGATTGTCCCAAACAAATTTGATTAAAATCGGTTTAGCCGTTAAACCATGAAGTCGGTTTCTCAAGTTTTTTAAACTTATAATTATTATCCATTACGAATGTCGAAAGAAGGTTAAAGTTCAAAAGAATTTATTCAATTGATTATCAAGGAGCAAAAAGTGCCAGTTCCACGCGACTAAGCCTTGATGAACAGCTGTAGCCTACCACAAGCTCTGTCTGGCTCTGTCTCTGCATCTGGTTATGTCTAAGCTCTGCTTAGTTTGGGGCTAGATAGTGTTGAGTGGGTTGTCTATAGTATTTATTTATTTATCTGGTCTAGTCCCAGAATCTCACCTTGTCTGGCTTTTCAGCTCAGTTGGCAGAAGCTCTGCCTTCTGAGCCGTGGGTCGTGGGTTTGATCCCCACCGAAAACAAATATTTATGTGGTAAACATAGATATTATTTTGTTCTCTGTCTGGGTGTTATATTGTATTCTTATACCTAAAGTATTTACAAACAAAATATATATCTTATACCTTTAAACGAGAAAATCTTGTATATATATATATATATATTTAGGATCTCGGAAATTGCGCCAACGATTTTCACGAAATTTTGTATATAGGGGTTTTCGAGGGCGATAAATCGATCTAGCTAGGATTCATTTTTAGAAAATGACGAGAAGTTGGTGTTTTGCAATAATCAAACATAAACTCAATATACGACTGTTCCTGCCATCTATTGGCGAATAATAATACTATTTTTTTTAACCCCGAGCGAAGCTCGGTCATACCAGCTCGTAACTATATTATATCAGCTATTTCTTTCCGATAGTACAAGCTCTGCTTAGATTGGTGCCAAATAGTTCTGTTTGGATCGTCCACCATATTCATTATTTATTTATTCACATAGCAAAATGGCCGTCATTTTACGGCTACCGCTTTTTCGTAAACCAACCATAAGGGTCTGTTTACCGCAGAATTACATCACTTTAGTTTTGCGCTTATTAATAAAGTTGGGGCTTTAGTGCTTAGTTAGACGCTGAGGCGTGGGTGGTGGGGTCAGGGAGAAAAATAGTTATGAACTTGCTACCTGGGGTCAGTTGCATAAAAAACTATAAGGTTTAAACTAGTAATACACGTGGCTTTGTTCACTCTGTGTAGTTTAAAAAAATACTATTAACTCAGATCTCGCAATGTCTGTCTAACTCCAATCCAGAATTATTCAGATATTGAAAGGGGTTATTCCCAATTCGTACACTTGTTAATCTCTACTATGCAAATTTTAAGGATTTTTAGAGTACAGTCGAATTAAAAAGTCCATAAGTTCATACTGCCCTTAAAAAAGCTTATACATACTTACCACAATATAAACTATTTATACAATAATTTAAGTTTTGCAACAAAAAATTTTAGAATGCCTATAGAATCACGTAACCCAAGGGCTGATGGGTATCTGGCACAGCGCATCAGGATTGCTATTCAGCGTGGCAATGCCGCCAGCGTCTTGGGGACGCTTCTGTATGGTACTGATTTGGATCAGTTGAGCTATTTTTAGATCGTTTGTAACGGTCTACAGATAGCTCAAGTGTTTCTTGTGCTTTGTACATTTAGTAAATATTTGTTTAGTCGTAAGTTTTTTCGTGTAAATAAAACAGAAGCTTTAATCTTGTTTAAAAATGATAAGAACCAAGTGAACATGTCTCCCAAGACATCAATAACCGAATAAGACGGCCCTCGAGAGAATCGATACGCGATAGAATCGAATGACTGTAACCTTCCCCCTTATTCACTAAGAACGCTTCGAAAACTTAAATTAACTATTTAAAAACAAATACATAGAACTAAATAATATTAGAACAGACTCAGTAAATGCCACCATACGGCCATTTCAACTTCAACAAGATGGCCGCTATCAACTGTCAAAGTTCAGAAGTCTTTATTGAAAGACCCTTTAGAACGGGCTAAGGTCTATCCCCACACATCCGTGGCGTGTCAGGGACGGGGCAGGGCCGTGGCGGAGCCGTCGATTGAATTTGAACCCTATATCTGGCCACACAATGAGTTGAATTTATATAGGAATAGCAGCCCGTCCCGGCTTCGCACGGGGTAGACAATATTGTTGTACATTATTTTGTTCTATCGCTAATAGTTTCGGCAGCGCATTCGACGAAAGACATTTTAAGACTCATTTTTCTACGCCTTCGGTTACATTGTTCAAATTTTACCAAGGATCCCTAATTTTTTTCAAAATGAAATGTAGCCTATGTCAAATTGGAAGAATGTAGCATTCTATTGGTGAAAAAATTTTTTAAATCGGCCCAGTACTTTTTGAGCCTATTCATTACAAACATACAAAAATAGGTACAAATTTTTCCTCTTTATAATATTAGTAGAGATATAGATAATAATCCCGATGGCCAAGCTCTGGCTGGATCGAAGCCAAATACGAGAATTCCACTCAATTTGCACAGATGTAGGTTTCAAATTCAATCGACGGCACCGCCACGGTCAGGCCCTGTCCCTGATACGCCAAGGATGTGTTTAGATAGACCTAAACCCGTTCTAAAGGGCCTTCCAATAGAGACTTCTGAACTTTGACAGTTGATAGCGGCCATCTTGTTGAAGCTACATATTATGTTAAAATGACCGTCTTTATTCAGTCTGTTAATTATATGGAAGAAACGGGTATTTATTGCGATTAACTTTATTATTTCCGGACGTTTCGACCGTGTTACAACAGCCGAGGTCGCGGGCAGACTGGAGTTTTATTATTCTTTGTGAATAAAGAGTACTATAGAATATTGAAGACGTTGCAATAACGTGTTAGGTGATCTACTTGTTCACGTTTCGGGTAAAAGGGTCTTATTCAATTTGACATAACCAATTTTCTAAGTTCATTTTCTGTATAAATTTTGCGACAGACGGAAATGATGTAATCTACGAGGGTAACGCATGTGTGGGTTTTTTGCGCAATTGAATATTTGAGCTGTAATAAAATTACCTAAGTATTTTTTTAAAGCATTTCTAGTGGGAGATTAAAAGGAGGTTCTCAATTCGGTAGCATTTTTTCTTTCAATGTGTCTTATTGCATAACGCCGTTTTAATGGGAACAGATAAAAAAAAATACCTATTAGAAAGGTTAATTCCATATTGCTCTCAAAGAAATTTTATCAAAAGTGATGAAATTTCACAAGTTATTTAAACTTATCTAAATATATAAAACTCTTACGTTACTGACTGACTGACTGACAATCAACGCACAGCCTAAACCGTAAGTCCTAGAAGCATGAAACTTGGAAGGTATGTTCCTCTTATAGCATAGGGGTGCACTAAGAAAGGAAATTGGAAAATTATTTCCCTAAGCGGAGAAAATGAGGAAAAACTAAAAAAAAAAAGCAATGGGGCGAGCGAAGCCGTGGGTGGCCACTAGTATTATATATTTACTTATTTTATTAATTTTCCCTACATTTCGGCTATGTTGCAATGACCGTGGTCGCGGGCAGACTGGAGGATTCACATGAGGGAGCATCAATAACTACACTCACTTGATCTTCTTTGTCCATAATGTCCGTGCTTCACTCTTTTGACTTTGATTTTGATATATTTGTTTTTTCAGCCAGCCAGAGCTTGTGGTAGGCCTACCACAAGCTCTCTCGGGCTCTGTCCCTGGTTTTGAGTCTGTGTGAGTGTTGAATAAATAAATCCTACGTCTAAACAGCACACGCACTGTATAATACACTGGTGAGCACTCACACAGACTCAAAACTAGAGCCATAGACAAAACTAGACAGAGCTTTTGGTAGGCCTACTGTTAATGTCACTAAAAATATTAATATAATGTCCTGCTAACGACTCTTTTCACTTTGACTTAGACATAGTATTTATTGAACATTGTACATTTATGGAATAGTATTTATTTTTGTGTTAAATTTTCTTTTTATTAGTTTGTAAGGTGTACAATAAATAATTTTCTATATATCTATCTATATTTGTTTTTCCAGGTCCCAACTTTCATCCATGCCAAAATAAAGTCACAAATCCAAACTAAAGTAGGACAACCAGCTCCACTAGGGATTTTATCCACTCAAAATAAAACCACTCAGTAAATAAGCTGCATTGAAAGTGTAGCTCAGTCCGACCACAGATTAAATAAGTACGTCGCTTCTAGAACATCTGTAGTCCTTGCACACATGTAGGCGATTTGCGATGGCGATAAGTTTCAGCATAAGGTTTTGCATCCGCACACACTGCCGCGAGCTTTTCCCACAGAAGAAATAATAGTAGTATTTTTTTTAGAATTTCAGTTTTATCTATGGGGACTCCTTTTTGGGATTTTTATTTTTTATGGCGATTTCTATTTTTGTGTAAAAATCTTAATGCGGTTTACAGAATACATCTACTTACCAAGTTTCAATAGTATAGTTAGTTTCGAAGAAAAGGACGGACAGACAGACAGACAGACATGACGAATCTCTAAGGGTTCTGTTTTTAACAATTGGTAACGGATCCCTAAAAAGTAACCGTTGCTATAAATAAATAATAAATAAATATTGTGGACAATGCACACAACACTATCTAGCCCCAAATTAAGCCGAGCTTGTACTATGGAAACCAGATAGCTGATAAAATACTTAGGTATATACATTTTTAGGGTTCCGTAGCCAAATGGCAACAAAGGAACCCTTATAGATTCGTCATGTCTGTCTGTCTGTCCGTCCGTGTCACAGCCATTTTTCTCCGAAACCATAAGAGCTACACTAATGAAACTTGGAGAGTAGATGTATTCTGTAAACCGCATATTAAGATTTTTACACAAAAATAGAAAAAAAGCAATAAATTTTGGGGGTCCCCATACTTCAAACTGAAACTCAAAAAAATAATTTTTATCGAACCGTGTGGGGTATCTATGAATAGGTCTTCAAAAATGATGTGTTTCTCATATAGTTTTTTTCTAAACTGAATAGTTTGCGCGAGAGACACTTCCAAAGTTGAAAAAAGTTGGTCCCCCCCTCTAACTTCTAAAATAAGGGAATGTACATTACTATGCAAACTTTCAACGATATTTGGTTTGAACGAGATCTAGTCAGTAGTTTTTTTTTATACGTCATAAATCGTAAACCGCAATTTACCTTTCGACGAACTACAAGAACCTTTATATTATGTTACTTGATGCTACGGAACCCTTCATGGGCGAGTCCGACTCGCACTTGGCTGCTTTTTATTTAATACATACTTAGAATACAATATAACACCCAGCCAGAGAACAAAAATCTGTGTTCACCACACCACACAAATATTTGTTCTCGGTGGGGATCAAACCCACAGCCTACGGCGCACAAGGTAGAGCTACTACCAACTGAGCTGATAGGCCAGAGTGCTAATGAGTAATTTTGACATGTTAAAGCACAATTCCGCTCGTTTATATAAATGTATGTATCTACTTATCGATACCTCGGGAGACGACTCTTTAACAAATTATGAACCGACGTCAAATAAAAAAAATCGATTGTCTGTAAAGTCGGTTTACTGACGATAGTTGAACGTGACAACGTCATACAGCTGTCCACGCGGACGCATCGCTCACTCAAGTAGGAGAGACAGATGTCAAACGCTGCCGAACGCGGAAGCCGATTGTGCCTCTTTGTCGCTCATTCCGCGCTCTCGCTTGCACTCCTCAGAGCACGGAATTACTTTGCGTAAGCAAAAGCGTGTTTGCTGCTCTGCGCCTCAGAGCGAGGTAACGCCGTATGAGTCATGTTTTTTCGTCGTACAGCCGGCTCCATCGAATTATAAGACGTTGTCAACTCAAAAGAAGGGTTTCAATGCGGTTGCTCTTATAAAATTTGTTATCGTAACTTCGTAGCCTACTGAGTTTCCTACCGGGTAGGAGCGCCAGCCGAACGTACCAAAACTGGAGAGCTACCCCCAGTTTTGATAGCATTGACACTGATCGCCATCGCAGGCGATTTAGGTGTGTGCAAGGCTCTTTTCTTCAACATCTTGTGTAAAGCTCACAATTTGTCTAGTACGTGAGCGGGTAATCAAATAGATGTGACCTGGTAGTCACGTTCCGAATCGCGGTACTTTTTTATAGCAACTAGCGGAGTTTTTAAAACAGTCACATTATCAGCCTGAAGAAGTCCACTGCTGGACATATGCCTCCCCTACACATTTCCAGGAAGAACGATTCTGAGCCCTTTCCATCCATCGACTTCCCGCGAATGTCATCGGTCCATCTGGTGGGTAGGCGCCCTACGTTTCGTCTTCCAGTTCGTGGGCGCCATTCGAGAACCTTTATTCCCCAACGTTTGTCGGTTCTTCGAGCTATATGACCTGCCCATTGCCACTTCAACTTACTAATTCTACGAGCTATGTCGGTGACCTTGGTTCTTCTACGGATATCTTCATTTCTGATTCTATCACGTAGGGAAACTCCCAGCATAGTTCTCTCCATAGCTCGTTGCGTGACTTTGAGCTTGTGGACGAGTTTATTCTTTATACATGCAAAGAAATCGTGTACAAAAGCCCTTCAAATCTTATTAAATAAAAAAATATACAAAGTTTGAATGAAATCTGACCGTTTAAAGTAAATAAATCAAAAAATATATCACTAGTAACAAGCATATGGCCCACTCTATGTTAAGTGGTAACCATCGCATAAGATATGATGATAGAGCACGTTCCTGACGTCCGCAACCTTCAAGCCATCAAGCATTGGCTTGAATGTCGCACTTCAGGAACGTGCCCTACGATGCACTGCCTTGCGTCCATCAATAGGCCTGACGACTAATTTTCAAAAGCTCTTCTATCATATTCAGAAGTATCTATTATGTCTAAAATATATCATATTTCTATAGAAAATTAAGGTTTTTGTGCAATAAAAGCATATTTAAATTGAAATTTTCAAATTCACGCCAAAACGCTCGCTGGTGTCATGGCGTCTGTTATTACGTCACGTTTCTGTATATCAACAGTAAACATTGGTGCTTTTGTACTAAATCAGAATGACGTTTACGTAAACGTGACGTAATTCGCTCTGACCGGTGTTTAAGCTATCATGGCGGATTGTTGTATTTTGTAGATTTATATTATCAAATAAATTGTCAATCTCGACATTATTATGAGTATAAATACATTTTTCAAAGTCTTTGAATCCTTTTTCATTAGATCAGATAAATATTTTGGCCATACTTGATTACTGTTACTGAATTACTGGCCTCTAGCTCAGTTGGTAGTAGCTCTGCCTTCTGCGCCGTAGGTCGTGGGTTCGATCCCCACCGAGAACAAATATTTGTGTGGTTAACATAAATGTTTGTTCTCTGTCTGGGTGTTATATTGTATTCTAAGTATGTATTTACAAAAAAAAAATGTATTCAAGTATTATATCAGCTATCCGGTTCCCATATTACAAGCTCTGCTTAGTTTGGGGCTGGGTAGTGTTGTGTGAGTTGTCCACAATATTTATTTATTATTTATTATTATTACTGTCTTCATGTCTATTTGAAGCATACAGATGTTCAGCCTTACGTGCCAGTAATTTCACATTAGAGTCGGAAGCACAGAACAAAGTAGAACGGACATGTGGCCTGAAAAGTGTCGCCAAAATACATGAGCATATGCTCCTTTCTCAATACAAATTCAACAGTTTTTACAGGAATGATAAAGTGAAAAATGCTTTGCAGCAGCGCAAGAATTACTTTCCAAACAAGTTAAGCGACAAGATAAAACATGGAAATTCTTTCTTAACATCTTCCTTTCTTCCTTTTTGTTAGAATCCTCATATTTAGTGATATTTTGAATATAATAGTGGAAATGTAAGACTGGCGACATCGGCTCCCATACAAACGGCGCATGATCGCATTTCTACTGTATTCTGTATTTTGAATGAATGAATGATTTTATTTATTTATTTTGCGAAACCAGAACTTACACTATTCATAGCAACTAGAATTCTAATTAGTAAATTTCTATGTAAACCTGTGTATCACAAAACTGGACTCTTGACTCACCATAATGCTGGTTGGTTTGCAACCAACGCTGGTCGGTTTTGTGGTCGGAAGGATACTCCTAGGCTATCAGTGCCTATAAATCAGTGATCCAGAAGGCGTACCATACTTTACTACCCAATAAAGTACGTCTTGCAAGACGTAAAGTAAATACGCTTTGAAATACTATTCACTGAGAGTAGCACAATAAAAGTAGAGGTCTCTTCTTCCTGCCCTTATCCCACTTTATGTTGGGTCGGGGTCAGCACATGTCTTCCTCCTCCATTCCTCTCTGTCAGCCGTCATCCCTGCATTCACTCCTCTCTTATCCATGTCATCTTTCACACAGTTCATCCATGTTTTCTTTGGTCTACCTCTGCTCACATATCCATCCACATCCATACTCATCACTATCCTGGTCTCATGACTTTCATCAGCTTACATCCCTCCTCATGAAATGCCCCTATTCTGCCAGCCTAAATTAAATTTAAAAAGTATTTAATACTATTTAATAAAAAAATATTGTGGACAACAATTTCTAGCCCAAAACTAAAGCAGAGTTTGTACTATGGGAAGCAATAGGCCTACCACAAGCTCTGCCTGGCTCTGTCTCTGGCTCTAGTTTTGAGTCTGCGTGTGAGTGTTCACTAAATAAATCTTACGTCAAAACGTCACACAAGCGAGAGCGCGGAACAAGCGACAAAGAGGCACGCACGGCCTCCGCGTTCGGCAGCGTTCGACATCTGTCTCCTACTTGAGTGAGCGATGCGTCCGCGTGGACAGCTGTATGACGTTGTCACGTTCAACTATCGTCAGTAAACAGACTTTAGTTAGAGTATTATTATTCCTTGGACTTTACAGACAACCGTTTTTTTTTCGGGATTAAATGTGTCATAATTATGTGCTATTCTAGACCATAATCTATATCTGCGCCAAATTAATCCAGATCCGTTTTTCCGTTCTAGAGTTATTGAGTAACAAATATCCATCCATCGAACCATCCAAACTTTCACATTATAATATTGGTGGGATTGAGCGCCTATCGCTCGACGAAATGAAAGCCGGAAATAAAAGTTACAAGTCCAAAGTTTGAAGCACTGTATTTGGATCACGTTTACCGAGTGCGGTGAACAGGAGATTAGGGGAAAGGAGGAAAGGAGGGAGGGGGGTGTTTCTTAGAAACCGGTGACAGTAAATAACGACCGCTACGCAACGTGTTCCAAAATAATTTCGCAAGAATTTTTCTGATGATAGTGAATAGGCAGATTTTTGGAAATATTTCAAACTAGCGGACGCCCGCGGATACACTCGCCCCGTTCCCGTTACTTACATCCGTTCTCCATAACATTGTCTCAATAAATTGCAGCCTATGTGTTATTCTGATGTATAAGCTACTATTGCAAAGTTTCATTAAAATCCATTTCATAGTTTTTACGTGAAGGAGTAACACACATCCATCCAGACTTACAAACTTTCACTTTTATAATATAGTAGGATAGGATAGTACTTCCTACTATCCTATAGTACAGTGGGATACAGCTCAAGTTACCTAAAAACAAAGAAAAATGACGCTTACTGCAAGGACATAAGAGCTAGCAGTGTGTAGTCTGATGTGTATCCTTGTGTACTACTACTAGGATAGAATAAGATTATATCAGAGCTATCTGGTTCCCATTGTACAAGCTCTGCTTAATTTGGGGCAAGATAGTGTTGCAAAAAAAAAAAGACTGAAAACCAGAGCCAGAGATAGAGCCAGACAGAGCTGGTGGTAGGGCTACTGGTCGTGATACGAAGAATATTCAAATTCAAATTAATTGAATCAGTACAGCCGCTTTCGGCCTACGGTTTCTAAGAATCCAACGCTCAAACTTCCGTGCTAACTTTGAACGAATAAGTTTTCGGGCACCTGCCTCAGTGTTGTTGAGTTTCTTGCACAATTGAGTTTCTAAAGATTCATACTCGTTTGCTATTGGCTGACATCTTCACACTTTTTTTTTTGACGTGATAACTTCTTATAATTCGATGGAGCCGGCTGCACGCACGAAAAAACATGACTCATGTGGCGTTACCTCGCTCTGAGGCGTTCCATTTAAGGCTTGAAGTGCAAGTATGAGCGCGGAACGTGCGACAAAGAGGCACGCACGGCCTCCGCGTTCGGCAGCGTTCGACATCTGTCTCTCTCCTACTTGAGTGAGCGATGCGTCCGCCTGGACAGCTGTATGACGTTGTCACGTTCAACTATCGTCAGTAAACCGACTTTACAGACAACCGATTTTTTATAAGTGAATTGTGCTAGCTGTATTAATTTACCTATGTCTTCTGCAGTAAAAGCCGTAAACCGATTCAAAGCAGCCCCATCATTCTTGAGAGCTAGTAAATGAGAAAACGATGGTAATACACCACTGTAAAGCTACCTGCATATAAATGCTCCTAAGTATACGCCATTTATGACTTTAAGTACGTACCTGTACACTTCGCTTTTATATCGAAGATACTTAAAAAGTAATTAAAACAAGTATTAAGTATTACTTAACATACGGTATGGAGTACTCGTGACGTGAGCACTGGTGGTCTCTTCTATGGCTTTAAGGCTAGGACAACCGTCATTAACCGTCATTTAATTTAATTTAATTTGTTTATTTGCGTAAAATATGCCATGGGAAAGTACAAAGAGGTCAAAAGTATAAATAGTATCACATATTTTTATCATTTAGATGTGCAAAAATTCATAATTCAAAATTCGCCGGTGTACTAAGTTCATACTTTTCACTCGCACATTTTGACCCTCTAGATCTAGAAGATATAAAATCACTTGGCGAGCAACTAGCTTTCCCTGTAAATTATTTGCTTTTCGTAAACAAGTTATATTTATAGTAGGAACACCATATTTGGATCGAAATCAGTTTTAATAAATGAATTAGGTACCACCGAAATTATACAACAGAACTCAAAATAACAGCAGAGAAAGCTATGTAACTTTTCAAATTACAGAAAACGCATCCCCTTTTAACCTTAAGCCCGTCACACACGTAGCTATAATATAGTTATATTTCTCTGACGTTACCAACTTTTAGTAATATGCGATAATATAAATTACGGTATAAGTTAGTAATAAGTAGTAGAAAGTTGTAGTTAGAAATAACTTTTGAAACCATCATGGTTTTAACATTATTTTTATGAGAGAACGGTATTTACCATGATTACATTTGTTTGCGATGCACCATGATCACGGTTGCACTGAAGTTGACTTCAGTTCATACAGTAAATATTCCGTTGTTTCATAAAAAATGTGTCATAGAAATAGGTATATATTATAGCTGCGTATGCGGCCACTTGAATATTTGTATAGAAAATGTGTCGTAATATGCCTTGCTATAATTTATATTATTATATATTATAGCTACGTGTGTGCCAGGCTTTATTCTTCATTACTTCTATGACAGGCAGACGGCTTCGTTATACAGCCTAGATAGAAAGGATGTCATTGCAAGAAGCTAATAAACTCCTTATCTGAATTATTCAGTAGAGCAACTCCATATTTGCTAGTCCAGGTCAAGAGCGTTAGTGGCCGGCGATTTAATATCCTCACTATGTTGGCTTAGGGCTGGCACAGTAAATATTTAACAGTACGATAATATTTAGTAGTATTAGGTTTTAGACGTGACAACGTGTTATAATTCGATGAAGCCGGCTGCACGCACAAATAAACATGACGTCATGCGGCGTTACCTCACACTGAGGCGTTCCATTTAAGACTTGAAGTGCTAGCGCGAGCGCGGAACGAGCGACAAACAGGCACGCACGGCCTCCGCGTTCGGCAGCGTTCGACATCTGTCTCTCTCCTACTTGAGTGAGCGATGCGTCCGCGTGGACAGCTGTATGACGTTGTCACGTTCAACTTTCGTCAGTAAACCGACTATAAAGACAACTGATTTTTTTGTAAAAGTTTGTCCGGGGAAGAACTACCATCTTGCTTATTTCTGCAGGCAAGCAACGTAACTGTGATTCGGTTTGAAGAATGAAGATGAAATTACGAGGCTTCCGTCGACTCGGACCGGTAGGTACTTGGACCGCAGTCCCACTCGCCGGAGTAATTTAATTTTATTATTATTCTTCTGGCGACTCGGACCACTTTTGAAATGATCGAAAAAATCTATTGTTCAAGGCAATGAAGTACAGTCAAAGGAAAAATTAGGTGTGCAAAGTAAACATAAAGAATAAAACTCTTTGATTGTAGACACAGGCTTATTATAATCTAAAACTTACTACAAAAAACTTACTACACCCTAGACGAGTTAATAAGCAATGAATTTTTTTTTCATCAAACCTATGTATATATATATGGATAGGTCTTAAAAAATGATGTTGAGGTTTCAAATTAGTTTTTTTCAAAACTGAATAGTTTGCGCGAGAGTCACTTCCAAAGTGGGAAAATATACGTGTGTGTGTGTTTTTTATGTTATTTCATCAAAATTCCTTACTTACTTACCTTACAGAAATAGTTATTCGTATTTTACAGAATTTTGTCTCATAAATTGGCACTAGCAGTTGGTGCCCGAGCTTCGCTCGGAATTTTTTTTTGGTAAATTATTGTTGTGAATTATATTTAAATACGAATTACTTACATACTGATTAAATATTAATATTTTTCGATCTTACCGACATAATAATAAACTCCACTACTCGTCAATAGATGGCGTTCTCTGTCCCACTAACTCTTGACTTAATCAACAGATGGCGCTAGGAGTTATGATTTTATGATAAAGTTGATCATTTACTTTACGATTAGGGGGACATTTTCTAAAAATGAATCCTAGCTAGATCGTATTATCGTCCCCGAAAACCCCTGTATACTTAATTTCATGAAAATCGTTGGCTCAGTTTCCGAGATCCTAAATATATATATATATATATGTATATATATATATACAAGATTTTCTCGTTTAAAGGTATAAGATAATCAGTTGTAAATTTACTTCGGTCATAATGTCTAACAAAAATGTCCACCCACCGGTAATATATTTGACCCATACTAAATGAATTTACAAAATCAGGCTTCCGGTGACAGGGGCTTAGAATATCGCATTAAAATTTTCACGAATTTTAATAATTTAATATATCATAAAAGTCGGTGAAACGGAAATAAAATTAAAATTTCGGGACTCGAACTCTGGACTTCAAA